>JAKLNE010000026.1:0-467157 GCA_022814615.1 Waltergamsia citrina
CCCCCCCCCCCCCCCCCCCCCCCCCCCCCCCCCCCCCCCCCCCCCCCCCCCCCCCCCCCCCCCCCCCCCCCCCCCGTCTTGGTCGCCTCCCGGTCCGCTGATGTCGTGTGATCGACCACCTGGTGAATCGAAGAGGTTGCTTGAAACTTTGGAGTAGCGGACACGGACCGAAAAGTGTGAATGCCAGTGAGTACCCGATGACGATGTTTGTCGGTGAAAAAGGTTTTCTCTTCTCATTTTCGTGAATTATGGGGTTGAGCGGGACGGTCTAGATGGAGAGTTGAGGAGTAGGATGTTCTGCCGGTTTCTTTAGTTATCCTCAGCGTCTTACGACTCTAGTAGCATCTTGGTATGGAGCTTCCTGTAGGGGCTCTTCATCGTCTTTCAGAGCCACCTCTATCACCGGCGGCTAGCCATGTGAAAGACGTTATGCAACTTCAGATGCTTGTACGTACGTGTACGTTTATTCGGCAGCAATGAGCTTGCTTGCTTGCTTCACTTACAAGCGCCAGCCCCTTCATCAAGGATGCCATCTGTGTATTGCGTCGCTCGTGTATGTAGGCAACAGCACACAGGAATACCACGTTGACAATCACCGCCTGTTTCTCATTAATGCCCCGACCGGAAAAGGACGCGGGCGGAGATGGCTGAACCTGGCAAGTCGATGGGGATTTTTTCTTTTCTTTTTTTTCGGCAAGGTTTTTAGGGCGGGGAGCAGCAGGCTACGGTATGTAAAGTAAGTACTAGCCAGAGTCGTACACATGAAGGGTGAGGGGGGCGTGTGAGTGCAAGTGTGAATGTGAGTTAGATGGATGGAGGGATGGATGGTGTCAATACTGGCGCCTATTGGCTTTTTTCAGGATGAAGGTTCAGGTGGATGGATGATCTCGTACTCGTAGCGCTGGTGAGGGTCAGTAGTAGTTCTGGCAAGGTTAGGTAGTAGTAATAGCACCAAGTTAGTAGAGACTTAGCAGGTATAGTACAATGGGTACAGGCAGGAGTTACAGGGCCTTACAGCTTTGCAGTGGACTAGCCAATCTTCCATGCCAGTACAGCGACCCCTGCCACTGTATTTTCCCCTCTTCCACTTCCACGCTCCATCCAACTCGCTTAATGCTTCTCGAATGCTGCTAGAAAACTCTGATGATGTTCCAATTTCCATCTCTGCACGGGCTCCGTTGGGCAAAAGACCTCACCTCACCTTACCTTACCTCACCTCACATCTGTATTGGGGCCCCGTCACATACGGGATAGCAGGGGTTCCTTTGATACTCTGTATTGAGTTTATTCATTCCTTGATCCCTTCCTTTTTCCCATCCCGCCGTGTTACAAGATACGAAGACGAAGCAGCAATCAAGCAAGTGGCTTGCTTGGTTTAGAAGTGATGGTGCAGTACATCCTCACCCCGTGGCGGGACAGGCATGAGTTGCTGCTCGTGAGGCGCCAGTTTTACGGCGGCGGAGACGGCCGTAACACCGCTACCAATACAGGGCTTGCAGGGCTTGCAGGGCACCAACACCCACTAATACAACTTGAAGTGACCGGTACGAGTCACGGCATTAGGCGGCCCACCACGAGTATCACGCCGCATCAGCAGGGCCAGCATAGCAGCCAGCAGCAGGGGCATCATCACCACCAGGAAGAGGAGCAGGAGGAGGAGGGCAGCCATCAAGACCTACTACAGGCCCAAGACCAGGCTCAAACCCAGTCAGAGTCGGCCAGACGCAAAAAGAGGCATCATCACGCCGCCGTCGCTCGTGTCTCCATGTGGATGCAGCGCGGTAACTGCCCACACATGGTGGAGTCTACGGCCCTGCTCATGGCTGCCGTCCTCAGCGACCAAGACGCCAGCCAACACGACGATCCTACCACTAGCACCACTACCTCCAATATTACCAGCACATCCAATCCCACCAGCCAAGTACGAGCTGCCTCGTCCGCCTACGCCGCCCGTGCGGCCTATGCAGCAGCTTTCAGCAGGTAAGCAAAGCCAACCCACTCCTCCTCGCCTTCCCTTCCCTCCCTTCCCCTCTCCCCCTCTCCCGCCCCCCTTTATCTCTTTCTTCCCAGCTAGCTCAGGTCAGAGAAAGACAGAGAGAGAGGGGGGAGCCAAAATCCTTCCACAGGCGGCAAAGAATGGGCTGACAGTAAACCCTAACCCCCTGTAGGTTCGTCACTGGCCTGCTTGACGGACATCAGGATAAGCAGCGCAAGCAGAGCATGTACTCGCTCGCCAAGACCATCGGCTTGCCCGCCACCTTTGTCGAGCTGAGGCACCAGTCCACCCACGAGCAGCTCCCCTCGCTGGCGAAGCTGCGCTCTGCCGCCAGAAAGGCCCTTTTGTGGATATGGGAGTACTACTGGCAGCACTTGGGGCCGGAGGACGACCCTGAGGATTCTCAGCATGACGAGCCTGGGGCGGCCAAGGGCACGAGCGGTGCTGGCATAAGCATAGGTAGAGGCACAGGCTTAGGCGAGAGTATAGGAGCTGCTGATATTGCATCCTGTGACACTGCAATCCTGCAATATCTGCGGCAGGGAAATGACGGCGAGAAGGAGCAAAAGGCCCTCGAGCAGCTCCTGAGGACTTGGGATCGCCAGACGTTGCTACAGTCTTTGGCTGGGTTGCAAGGGCGCCTAACCGGGAACCAAGCATATCTTCGGTGCCTACGGCTATCGAAGCGGCTCCAGGAGGAAGGAGACAAGAAGGATGAACAAGTATTGAGCGGAGGATCCAATCCAGCAGGCATCCCCCGAGAAGCCGGAGCGCGAGCGGCCGGTGATGGTCAGCAGGATCCGGCCGGAGCAGCACGAGAAGCTCCGGAGCCGGACTCGGCGTCCGACTTTGGCTGGGTGCAGCATCAAGGGCCGTGGAAGCCTAAGCCCATTGGCATTGTATGAACAATGCTGCTTGATTAGACAGCTACATGATACCCAATTTGAATTTTTAATCTGTTATCCCATTACATTGTTATCTTTCTGTCCTGCTCAGTTGTAATCATATCATGTCTGGTTGGTGAAAAATCACGTGCTGCTCCGGGGAAGTGGATACCCAACGTCGATGATGATGTAGCGCTGCATCACTAAGCAGCAGCAAATTGAACGTTGTAGTGGGAGCCAACCGCGCGGCATCGTGTATTCAAAACCATTGCATGCCATGCAGCGTCTTATCTCTAACCGACCTTCTGTCATTGCTAGGCACGTTCGTAACTTGACCCAAACAGTAAGAAAAGTCTAACACTGGTGCTGATGATGACATTTAGCTAACAAGTGCTCACAGCAACGCCTTGTGAGCGCTCGCGCCATGCATATCCAGTCGATTCCTATGTGTGAGTTTCCACGAAGGAGTAGTTTCCAAAAATTCTGGGACGTCGCAGAGCTAATAGGATTCCTTAGGGGAGGGGAGTGGTAACAACTATGCATATCTGGTTGTTGACGACAAGAGCAAGGACGCCGTCATCATCGATCCAGCCAACCCGCCAGAGTATGATATCTACGTTTCGTCTTTCTGATCTTCAGGGGGGAATGTTTGCTAAGAAGAAACATAGGGTCGCACCTACGCTGAAGGATGCTATCCAGGCTGGCAAGATCAACCTTACAGCCATTGTGAATACTCACCAGTCGGTATCCCTAGCATGCCCTCCCGAAGGATTTGAACTGACACTGTTGTTTGAACAGCCATTGGGATCATGCCGGTGGAAACAAGGGACTGGTTAGAACTCCTGATCAGCACACAGCGGATCATGTGAAACTTGTACTGACAACTGTTTTCGCTAGTTGACGGAGTTGGGAAACCCCAAGATTGACATCATCGGCGGCAAAGATTGTGACGGTGTCACCAAGACGCCCGGCCACAACGAGGGCTTCACCATTGGTGACATCAAAGTGAAGGGAGTCCACACTCCGTGTCACACCCAGGACAGCATTTGTTTCTTCATGGAAGATGGAAATGACCGTGCCGTCTTCACTGGTGACACGCTTTTCATCGGCGGTACGCTGAACCCCTTTATCCCTACCCTATAGGTTGACTTGAGCCCTTGCTCGAGCTGAGCTGACGAGTGAACTTCAAAGGCTGTGGACGCTTCTTCGAGGGAAATGCTAAGGAAATGCACGAGGCTCTGAATAAGCGCCTTGCTGCTTTGCCCGATGACACGGTTGTTTACGTGAGTATTTCTGTGCGGATCTCACTATGTCTCGGATAGCTGACCAGTAGATGGATGCCGTTTGTAGTGTGGCCATGAATACACTAAAGCCAACGTCAAGTTTGGCCAGTCCGTGCTACAGAACGAGGGCGTGAAGAAGCTGCAGTCCTATGCCGAGAACAACAAGGTGACGACGGGCAAGTTCACGATTGGGGATGAGAAGGTAAGTGATATATGGCAGTCCTTCGCATTGGCTACAGACGTACTGATATGTATACCCTTTATAGCAACACAACGTGTTTATGCGTGTCGAGGTAAGACAAAAGCTGTGAGAACTCCCAGATCAAGTCGATGATGGCTAACCAATATCCAGGATCCTGAAATCCAAAAGGCTACTGGCGAGACGGAGCCGGTCAGCGTCATGGCCAAGCTACGCGAGATGAAGAATAACTTCAAGTGAGAAGTAATCATCCTTGGCCCATCGAAGTTACCAGCCAGCTACTAATACTGATGCAGAGACCCCGGGCCTAAGATCTAGGCGGAGTGGAATAAATAAGGACGTTGAAATATGTGTACTCGTAGTAGCAAGCATGATACTTAGTAGTCACCTCGTGTTGGAATAATACATGTTGTAACAATCCAGCGCATCACATCCATTCATCTCAAGGGGAATAAAATGTCTCCACAGACCGCAAGGCACCCCGTCTCGAAAGACATCATAGAGCACCGCCTGCGACCTCATGGTAATTGGGCCACGCAATGGTGAAGCCCAACAGAGTTTTAATCTTGCTTCACCGTCCACACCTGCCGCTCTGGAACAATGAAGGCGACAGGCTCTAGCATATTTTAGAAGCGATTGGTAATTCCTCATTAAGGAAAGATGTGGCATGGCAAACAACGGTCACTTGTTGGGGGATGTGCCAACAGAGGCTCCAATGGCGCGTCTACGTGGTTGGAGGACAAACCTAAGGAGCGGTGCATTTCAGTATGAGACGCTTCATACTTGTCTCGTGCCATTGGAGCTGTGTTAGGCGTGACAGTGACCGTTGTGGTGCATTTGATGTTGATTTAGAAGGGTTTTCAAAGAAAGAAAAGCTAGCCACTTTAAATAACATCGTGGAACCCCCGTACAGTACATTAATAATTACACTGTATCAACGCACAGTACCGGCATTCACGCTAGAGGGCGTCATTGTCTCTTATCTCCAACCCATCGCGACAGTTCAACTTCTTGGTGTCACCAATCCCTCAGCGCGCCGAGTGGCCTAGCAGCGCCTCATGGTACGTTCAAAATCCCCCCAAAAATAAAATCTCAACTCCTATTTGCTAACGCGCCTTGGTTCACGATCAGCCTCCGAAGCGCAAACCCGGACCCGCGGCCGGCAGCTCCAGCCAACCTAAAGCCGCCCCTCGCTCCAAGCTCGCCAAAGAGCACAACGTCTCGGCGCAAGAAGAAGGCGAGATCAAAGAAGCTTTCAGCCTCTTCTCCGAACCCATGGACGGCGAGAAGAACGGCGTTTTACCTATCAATGATGTGAAATCTGCCTTTATGTGAGTTGTTCTCACCCCCCACCTCCCAAAGCCTTACCTTTTTGCTCTTTTAAAGGTCTTTGTATTTTGAAAAGGAGAAACTGATTATGGTTGGAAATTAGTGCGCTAGGTATCCCTCCCACCGATAACTCCGAACTCAAAGAATTCCTCTCCATTCTCGACCCCGAATCCGACGGCTACGCCACCTACGAGCCCTTCTTCGCCATCTGCGCACTCAAATTCCACAGCCGAGCCTCCGCGGACGACGACGCGCACCGCGCAGAGGTGGAAGAGGCGTTTCGGCTATTTACCAATGGGCAGGAAGGGCCTATCACGCTGGCGCATCTGAGGCGTGTGGCTGCCGTGTTGAAGGATGATGTGGATGAGGAGGTGCTGAAGGATATGATTTTGGAGGCGAATGGTGGGGTGGGTGTTGCGAGGGGGGTGGAGGTGGATGAGTTTGATGGGGTGATGAAGAGTGCGGGTGTTTGGAGGTGAAGAAGGATCAAGAGGGAGTTGATGCTATATGTTGTCTTTATAAGCTGATGGATCTTTTGCTTTGTGGACTGGCGTTAGGGAAGGGAAGGTGGCTTTGCGCGGCGTTTGAGAGGGCATGTTGATTTTCTGTCAAGTTTCCGGGAACAGGAATCTATAGCTATAGGCTACTACGGAGTCTTGTTGTGTTCTTCTAAGGACTAGGTCTGAGTCTACGGCACATACAACGGCAGTCCATACGCTAGTTTTCGACACTTATGGATCCTCTCACGTACACGGTGGTCATTTTAATATCGTGATGTTCGTAATTCTTTGAACCACTTCGAGCGTGGTAATAGCTTCCCGAATGTATTGTATATAGCCAACGCCGAGAAACATGATGCAAACTCCCTCGTTACCCAAAAAAAGCTGGGAACTTTCCCTCAAATTCCGTAGTATGAATCTCGCAATATAAATCCACCCCATACTAACTTCTATATCTTCATCAAAGTGAAACCCTATTGCGAAGGAGGGTCAACTTTCACCTCAGGCTGCCCCTCCGCCTGAGCACCCTCACCCGACTCAGGCGCCGCAGCATCAGCCTTGGCAGCCTCGGCCTTCTTCTGCGACTCGAGGACGGCCTTGAGCTCCGGGGTGGGGTTGAAGCCCGGGTGGTCGGCGTGCTTCTTGTAGAAGGAGTTCTCCTGCTTGGGCTGGAGCTCGGCGGGGAGGTTCTCCATGACGCAGGAGAGGATGCCGTCGACCGAGTTCTTCTTGGAGGAGTCGCGGTGCCAGATGGTGATGAGGTGGGAGTTGAAGCGAACGGAGAGACCAACGCCGGCGAGCTGGTCACCTACCATGGAGGTTAGCACCAGGGAACTTTATGAAGCAGAAAAAAAGAAGGAAGAAAAAAGAGGGCAGACTTACTCTCATCTAGCGCGCTTTGCAAGACCTCGCCAATGGCCAGCAACTGGATGTGCGTCCAGACCTCTGGACCGGCAGACTTAGCCACACGGAAAGTCCAGCTGCCGCCGTTAATGTTACGGCGGTCCTCCCAGACGGGGCGGAAGCCGGACTTGAAGAGGTAGATGGACTCTCGCATCTTGATCTGGTCGACGGGGGTGTTATTGTTGTACCGCCAGAAGTCCTGGACCGACTCGATCTGCTCGCCGAGCTGCTCCAGGTTAGACTGGTACTCCTCCTTGCCCTCGGCGGGCTTCTGGTCCTTGGCTTGGCTGTTCACACATGAGGTTTGCCCGTTAGCGGTGAACGAGACCGGGGAAGAAGGAAGGGCCACATCTCTCAACACCGGCGCTTGAGGTTTGACTCGTTGGGGATGATGATGAGATTTGATATGGGAGACGACTCACCGGTCGAACCAGACATTCCAGTAATGCTGGGTAGGCAGCGCCCTCATGGTCTTGAGAAAGTTGCGCTTAGCATCATCACGGTCGCCGCCCGAGGGAGAGTTGGGCGAGTTGGGGTCGCTGGCGCTCTGGCTCTGAGAGAGGCCCGAGAGACCTCGTGTGAGGATCTGCGAACGCATAGACATGGTGAACTGGCCGGGAAAGGGAGGGGGGAAAAAAATGAACGACGACAAGGAGGAGAAGGAGGATCGAGTTGGAAGCTTGAGGATGACCGATCACACAGACAAAGAGTACGAGTAGACGAAAAAAAAGATTCCAGGAGTGGCTGATCCCAGACTTCTTATCCAAGCAAAAGACCCGCGCCGCTTTGGAGGGGCACGGCAGATGCGTTAGGCGACGGACGGACGGCGGCGCTTCAGCTCTCAGGGACACTAACTATTACTACAGATTCAAAAGAAAGCGGCCGGCTTGGATTTGGTGGGACGTTTGGACGGGGAGGACGGGAGGTGGGTAAAGGAGACAAGGCAAGACCTTGATGGTTACTACAGATTGTATTGTGTTATATTGTAATACATATTTTCAATTTCTTCCAGGACTGCCATAATGGGTCCTGTCTGATGATGATTCCATACAAGTACATGTTACTGACAGGCTGATGTTGGGGGTCCTGAAACGACGACGTCAAGCTGCTTTTAGCCAAGCAGAAGAGAGAGAGTCAGCGCTGTCATGCGGAGTAATAGTAAAGGTAGTTAGTAAGGTAGTGCTGTTAGAGCTTAATAGCGGGATTGGGGGCAGCACCCACTGTGGTCCTTGCGTTAACCGCCCGCCTCCCCTTCGAGGCTGGACCCGCGTTGCTGTGATTCGCTGACGCCGTTGGAGCTCAGGCACAAGCGAGTCAAACGAGTGATGCTGAGGGGCGAATAAGGTACAGTTTCGTCTCGAATCACGACTCGGGTGTTATCGATAAATTAAATCACAACTCTTAGTCTTCCATCCCGCGATACGATAGGATGCGTCCTAGGGGAAGCTGCTCGAATACGACAAACATGAGTCGCTACTATTAATAGTAGTAGTAGTAGCGTTATTCGCTGTTGCTGGACCAGAGTGAGATCCGAATGAGTGAATGGATGAATGAATGATTTGACTTTAGCTCGCTTTGGCACACGGGTGTACTTAATGGGGGGGAGACGTTTTGCTTTTTCATGCAAAGTCAGGTAGAGAGCCCAAGGTATCGATGTATTAGCACGTTACAATATCGCGTTCGTCTATTGAAATGATCTTTCTGACTCGCTGTAACTTCGGATCGATCCACGAGCTCTTCCCAATATACCGCCGCTCCCATCATTCTCAATGAGTTTCTACAACGCTCAAGCAAGGTCCCAGGGTAGTGATGCTAAGTCAATATGTAGAATCAAGCTGATCAACCAGCACTCACGGACGCTGATGGCCTTTTCCGGAGTAACATGCAGCTTCAGCTCACTTTTGAAACCACATTCTTTATATTAGCAATAATTTTGACTGGCAACATGCGCAAGGACTAGAACCCTTTCGCATTTCTTTTGCTTCTTGTCTGCGGCACTACATTCGTAGTTGGCATGACGATGTTAGCTCCCCACAGATCGACACGTCCCGCGTGCTGCGCCAAGGATAATTTACCTTAAAATTGTGAACCCCTGGGAAAAGACAAGAACATCCATATTCGCCCATCTCGCTACCATTCCATAGCTTCAGCTCCCAACGCATCAATTCGCGAGGAGCTCATCGAACGTAGCTGGAAGACTCTCCTCCCGTGTCAAGATCTATTATCGCCGCATCGCCCAAGAGCTTGCGAAAAACGCCGCCGTCACAATGGCCGACACCACCGCATCTTCCCTCCCACCCGACCTCTTCGACCAAACCACCCTCGTCTCCCTCTTTTCCACCCTCGTCCTCGTTTTCGCCGCCTACCTCGGCTCCCGTCAAGCCCTCGCCCCGACCGCCTCCTCCACCGTCCGCTTCCTCTTCATCTGGCATCTCGCCGACGCCCTCTGCCACTTCATCCTCGAAGGCAGCTTCCTCTACCACTGCTTCTTCTCCCACGCACCCGCCGCCGAAGCTCTCGAAGCCGGATTCTACCCGACTCCGTTCAACTTCCTCGGCCACGGTGCTGATCGCGTGTATGGCGCTCAGGCTGGTGGGGAGAGCAACCCGTTTGCTCAGCTGTGGATGGTTTATGCGCGTGCTGATAGGCGTTGGGCAGGCGTCGATCTTGGGGTTGTGAGCTTGGAGCTGCTTACTGTTTTCTTTGATGGGACGCTGGCGCTGTATATCTGCTATGGGTTGGCGAAGAAGGATCCCAAGACTAGCATCTGGATGATTGTTCTGGCTAGTTGCGAGCTGTACGGAGGTATGTCTTGGCATCGATCTACCGACCTTCCATGCTGTTGATTGGTAAACTGACTTGTTTAACAGGATTCATGACATTTTGCCCCGAGTGGCTGACCGGCAACATCAACCTCGACACGAGCAACTTTATGTACCTGTGGGTGTACTTGGTCTTCTTCAACATGCTGTGGGTGTTCATCCCGTTATATGTCATCTGGTACGCTGTCGACGATCTGTCGGATGCTTTGCGCCAGCGCCAGACCAAGAAGAGCAAGTAAATATGCAAGCAGTACTTTGTCTCTCGATGAGGTTCATGGGTTGGATCACTAGATGGACAACAATTTACAATGTCAGGAGAACATGAGATCGTCACTCTTCACTCTCACATCACATAATTAAAGCCATGGTTTGGTTTTAAAGTTTTTTGGATAACAAAGGAGCTATCATAGGGGTATTTAGTTCATCATGAAATGAACGCCAAAAAGTCTTTCCGAAAATCTCGCTCCTCCTCAGGGAATCCCAGCGAATCTTCCTAAACTCCGTCCTCCATCACACTTTCATAGTTTGAAAGAGAAGAGCTTAGATGTTCTGCTTGTGGGCCTCAGCCTTGCCCTGGTGGCCGTGCTCGTCAACCTTGTCGCCGAGAGCGTCCTTGGCAGCGGTGGCGCTGTGATATGTTAGTATGTTGATCGACTTATGATGTCTTTGGTGATAAAAGGAGATGCTTACCGAGTGCCGATGGGGGCGTTGCCGTCCTTGGCAACCTCCTTGTTGGCCTCCTTGGAAGCACCAGAGGTGACCTCCTGGACCTTGTCGGAGACGAAGTTGCCGGCCTGCTTGAGAGAGTCCATTTTGGATGATAGGTGTTTGTTTGGTTGGTTGGTTTTGGAAAAGTTGTTGAAGATGTTTCTTGAAGGATGGGTTGTAGAAGGAAAAGTGTGTGGTATGAGCGGGAGGGAAGAGGTTTAAATACAAGTGAGAAGAGCTATTGGCAAGAACCCGAACTCTCTCTCTCGTCATAGGTCACCTTAGGCCATCTTAGGGAAAGCTATCATGTGAAGGGCTGGCTCTAGAAGCAATGGCGTCATAGATACGATGAATGTTCGATCGGCCATCGCGTGGAAGGGAAAGTGGCAGGCAGGCAGACACGCGTAGCGCATAGTACTACTTGGTATCTGTGCGGATGTAAGCTCCGTTTGTACCTTTGTCAAGCAAGCTCTATCAAACTCTAGGTCCTCCGTGATAGGCAAACGTGCCTAGCGGATACTGACGTGCCTATGAAATGTTACATGGCCGCTTCCAGCCACAGAACGTGCAGTTGCGGGTCTACCTGTACAGAGCTCTGGTGGCGCAAGCCCGATTTTCGTGCTCATCGGTGAATCTCCTATAGCATACACCGTATGGCGCCACGATTAGTGCCTCTAAGGTACAGCATAGCGCAAATAGCTGGCGGTTAGGCAAGTACTGGTAGTTTGTTCCATTGCCTGTCATCGCCGAACGCGCGGACCAAGGGGTTTGATAGTGCCCCGCGTTGTGCCGAGCTCTGACGTCAACAGCCCAAGACCCTGAATGCAAGCGTTGTCACTGTAAGACATATTGACACAATTCCAACGGTTGATATCGGGAGATGGAGGGAATCACTGGGAAATCAGCATCGGCATCGCCCAAGTCCATCATGGAAAGACCCGCTCTGCGCCACACGTTCATCGGGGACCCTCGTGGCTCTTCCAAGTTTTCTTCCCTGGCGCTGGTGCTGGTGCTGGCGATCATGGTACGTGGGGTCCCCCCTCAGTACTACTAATAGCGTACCTAGGAAGGGAAATCGCATTCTCAGCCAAATTGCCCCTCATTCGATGACGGCAGCGCCTTGGAAAACCTTGGAAGGCTTGGTCCAGATCGGGCGCGACGTGAGCATCTCTTGCCTTCTGTGCTCCTCGGCGAGCCGCCCATTGGCCATCTGCAGCTCATCATCGAGATGCATCCGGACCATCGACTCCGGAGCGCTACATTGCCAAATTCCTAAAAGCTCAAGCGTGAACTACACGGGTGGATTTACTGTAGAGAAGTGGCTCAGCAATGGGCCATGTGATAGGCTTTCTATTGGGTGTCACTTGCTTTGTCTACCTAATAGCCAACGAGCTTGTAGGGCTGCCCCCTTCTCGTCGGCCAAATACTCGCGGGTGCCAGCATATTCGGTGACGCAAGTGCGATTCCTGAGATTCTAGATGGATGGCGAGCGAATTTCTCAGAAGCGATGACGTGGAGGCGAGGTAACTAAGCATTTCATTCATTCATTCGCAAGTGTTCTCACTCACAGCTGTCCAGCATCACTAAAGCCGCATTGCTGAGATATCCACGTGACAATGTCTCACGTGATAGACCGAGTCGTTGGAACGCATGCAGCCAACGGGATGACTAAGGGTAACCATGCCAGTGCTGGTCCATGGCCTCAGCGCAGGGTCCTGAGAGCCGATAGTTACCCTTCCCACCACGGCCCGGAATCCTACTTACTATCGTAGATCGCATGGAAGGAATAGCGATTCCATCTTCGTTTGAAAATCACGACTGTTGCCAAAAACAACTCCTACGATGTCAGATTACAGAGGCCTCATCCATGGTTAGAGAGAGCTGCTCTCGAGACGGCTCTACGCCGCGTGTCTGAGAAACATGGGCTCCAACTCTTCATCTGGACATGACTTTCGGCATTGAGACATGTTTGACCCGTTCCCCTCCCCTTGGGTGATATTAGAGGATTCAATGAGAGTTACGGCAATTTTTGGTGATGCCAAGAAAGTTTTGGCTTTCGTCAGCTACACGTGGAGAGCTGGGAGCATCCTGACACAGGAGATGCTTCACCTCATAGCGTCTGATGTTGATAGTGGCGAGCAACGTTCTGGAAAAGAGTGACCACACCCACCATCTTCGACTATGGACACAATTATGCTACAGAGATCAGCCAGAAATTCAGGAGTAGGGTCGTGCTCGCGCCCAAGTCTGTAAATAGCCTTTCGATGATCGACCTAGCGTCGTCTCGCATTGACCCTCTCAAGGAGCCACCTATTCTGGTGTAGTAGAAATGACCATAGTATCGCGACTGTAATTAGTAGATCTTTGTCGCAGATGAAGCTAATCGATGGCTGCACGATGCTGCAAGGCACATGCGAGCCTACCTACATGGTATTCCTTTTAGAAGTGCTGACGAGGGCTCATTTGTACTCTATCTAATTGTCAAGTGGCAAGTATTGGTTTCACGGCGACGGAAGCCAGTGATGGCTTACTCGTATGTGCCGGCGACTTAGCAATATCTTACAAAATGACTCATCACTTTCGACCATGGCTAAGCCTGGCTGGACAGCAACGATAATTACCGTGGTCGTTGAAATAACCCCAGTGTTACTCGTATCAAGTCTTGCTAGGAGGCTCGTCGGTATCTGGGGCATTAGTGGGGCTCGAGATAGCCGTTCATCGAGTTGAGTGGCCGGTGGCAGGGGGACCCTGGACGCTAACCCGATTGGGCTTTTTTCTAACAGCCTCTTGAGACTTCAACTCAACATCCGAAACTCCAACTTGTTCCAGCATTGCCTCAAACCGTCCGGAATATGTGCGTCCCGTCTTTTCTCACAGATATGCCGTCATTAGCTCGAGAGATCCGGGCTGTGCGCTTTCTAGATCCCAGCCGGACGAAGCCAATCACTGCGTTATCTGGACATCCACTACCATCTCGACCATCTCGGTCCTTGCTGCCGGGTCTAGGATCGTGAAGCTGTGACCCCCAACCCGTCGAATAGCGACCACATGGGGGAGTGATATTCGATCATGGCGTATGAATTGGCTGACTTGGAGGGCCCCCGCTAAGATCCAAGCCGGCGATAGTGCCAGTCGCTTTGCCATTGCCGGTTCACTTACACGCCCACTCGTACAGAGAGATGCCAAGGGCCGCATGAGCACCGGCAGCTACGCGCAGCCCACCATCATCAATCAGAGCTCGTTGTCTGGGAATCCCCAGCATAACCTCATGCAGGCACTAAGAGAGGCTGTTCGACCCACGAGGCTTTTCCAGTTTAACCCCCTGGTATGGAGGCGAAGGTTGCCATATGGCATCTAGTTTGGTAGCCACTAGCAACCCAGACCAATAGCCCGCGACGTCGGATCTTCCGCGTCCCCTACACCATCTGAACTGCGGCCCCCCTCACCAAGCCTTCGCTCGTCTCGAATCTAGCTGCCAAGGGGTCTCCCCCCGTTTCTGCAAGCGAAGACGAGCGAATCAGATGCCTCCGGCAGATGTGTTCCAACTGCTTCCAGGCTCTGGCTAGGTTCTCTTACTCGCCCTCGTCCACTCGTTCACTTGAGGTTTGTTTCTTCTTCTTACCAGAGGCTGGCTCTCTTTGTGTGATTCTGTTGTTCCCCTTCTCTTTTGTCAAACGTTCACTCTTGCATTGTTCATTTCGTTTGGATTTTTCGCCGCCGGTTCGAGCTTTACGATATTATAATCAACATCTTGACGAAGCTGGGCTTCCAAGTCCCAATGACGAACTGGAACTAGCTTCCACCAAGGGCCCGGCGCCTGCTAGTTCGTCTTCTAATTACTCTCATTTCTTATTCAAACCCAGAAAGAAAGAACAGGCGCGCAGGATGGGCGGCCCCCTTTGGGCCTCGATCACAGCTCGGGCGGCAAACTCGATCGTGGAAGGCGTCCACTCGCAACTTGTCTCACGAGGCGCCTATGGCACCGACGAGCCGGCCGTTGCGGCCAATGCTACGGCCACGAACGAGTTCATCAGCCAACTTCAGTTCTCATCCGCCAAGTCGATCCGAACCTCGACCATCACCCTCTCTAGTTTCAACGTGCTGGCGGCTGCTGTCACGTTAGCTTGTGTGATATGGGACTCCTACTTGAACGCGAAGAGAGAGGATCCCAAATGGACATGGAGGTAAGACGACAACGAAAACGATGCCGATGAGGTGTCGCTGGTTTTGCGTATGGGAAATGTTGGCTGACCCGGGATGACAGTAACCTAAGATGGAGCTTTATCAGCACATCACACATTTATCCATTCATTCTATCGCTGGGTATCATGATTCAGGGCATTCTTTTTGCGGTCGCTCAGTCTAGGGGACTTGGGGCGCTTCTCATCAAGGACTGTATCCCCGTTTCTCAAATGATGATGCCAGGTAAGCTCTCCCTAAAAGGAACCGACGAGTGCAGAACATGAGGACGCTAACGAAACCGCAGCCACTTTCATTGTCCCATTTATTCAACTTGTTTTCGGCGTCGAGATCGCCGTCCGAGTCCTACCACCGAGAGCCTTTTCACCTATGCAACCTTGGAGTGTACCGACATACCTCTTCATTATTGTGGCTGGACTGTTGGGTCTCTACGGAGCCACGCTGGGCATGCCACCCCCCGACGAGTGCTACGCATCCCTCTTTTGGTACACACAGACATGGCGACCAGTAACTTACGGGCTACTCGTGGCAATTACGTCGATTCTCGCTGTTGCTGGGGTCGCCGTGTTTTTTCAAGTCCGCCAGAACACTGTTCGCTGTAACAAGGAGAGAATGACAGCCTCCAACATGGTATACTACATTACCATCGCTGTCATTTCTAACGTGAGTTCATTGTGACGACTCGTTCATCTATGAGAAAAGTCTGCTAACTAGCGTCTAGGCCCTTTTGATCCCTTTCTTCCATAGCATTACTTTCGCCAGCAAAGAAGATTCCGCGAACCCTCCTATGGAACTTTCGACCGTTGCATCCATCGTTGCCAACCTATCGGGCCTCATGACCGGCGGCCTCTACCTCTTCTTGCGTGGCGGTAGAAAATCAAACCTTACCTCCAACTCCCACGACGTCCTCGACTTCAAGGAGAAATGGATGAAGCCGCTCAACGTTGACTTGGCCGCAGGCAACCGCAGTGGCAACGAGCAAACCTACTCTTATTCTACTTTCACTTCTAGCGATTTCGGTGGACCTCCGAAGTCAGACTTGTACCGCCCAGATTTGCAAAGCAAGACCGCTCCCACCGGAGATGCGGTCGACAAGGAGACCTGGCCGGGTACTTTCCGTCCCGATTCACTAAAGCAGGAGCGAGTTGCTTCTCAACACGCCTCCGGATACTTCAACCGAGTCCCATCAGCTAAGCCTGCGGGAGACATGTCGTGCCTGCTGCCGTCGACGACATACACGCCGACCGTGGGAAGTCAACCTCCCACGCCTAAACAGGAGGAGCTGCTTATGCCACCTCCGCTCTTCCACCCCCCTGAGCAAGGTAGACATCAGCGAAACTCATCGGTGGGATCGGCTCAAACCGTGCAAATCGGCCTTCGTCTGTCGAATATGAACAGCGAACCACCGTCGTGCCCGACCGTCCCGCCAGCTTTCCGCACATCGCCTCTGGCTTCGCCGACTGCTGCTCAGACACCCCCTCCCACAGCGTACTCTGAGCCCTCCGCCAACAGCCAGGAGAGCCTAGGGAACAATTTCTACAAGGGTCTTCCTGACTCGCCTAAGAAGAGTCCTACCACAACTCAAAACATTGGCGAGCAAGAGACGACGTGCCAGCTGAGCCCAACAGTCTACTCTCCCGAGGCCTCCCCTACCAAACCAAAGCGCACACGCACGCGCCTGGCCAGCCCCAGGGGAGTAGGCTTCCAGATGGCCAAGACGGATAGGAGTGGGCGAACCACACCTCTAGCTAGCCCTAGGCCGCCAATGTCAGCTAGGTCCAATCCTAAAACTGGCAACGGCTGGATCTGAGGGGTGGAGCGGAGGGAAAATCAATGGTAACAAGAGAAGTTTTGGTGTTTATGGGGTTGAACGGAAACACCTCCCCCGGGTATAGGAAGTCTTGCAGTTCTTTTTTTTTTTTTTTTCTTTCACTTATGTTAGCGACGATGGAAAGGGGGTTAGCCTCCAATGAATCCTGTGTGAATTTTTCCTTTTCCTTTTTGTATATCAGGTAGAAGTGGATATAGTCTTAGAAACAAGAGCTTAGTCCTCTTCTCGAAATGTTTCGTTCATTTTTGCTACGTGATTGCGTATGTCAGTATGACTTTGTTGACTGCTGAGGACTATATTAAGTGAAACGAGTGTACGTTTCATGACGGGTATCAATCAATCTAGAACCAACATAACTTGACTTCACGCTTTGGCCTAGATAAAACATAAATCTTCTACTTATTGGGTATCTCCATCTACTTCGTCTTCGCCTTGACCTTCTCCGCAGCCCTCCTGGCATCCCACTTCTCCCACCCAGCTTGACACATATCCTCCTCAATAATCAAGTCCCTCGCCCTCATCCGTCTCACAAGCGGAATCTCCAACGCCCAATCCACCCACCCCGAACTCCTAAGCAAGCCCACAAACACAAACCACGCCACCGCACTCACTGCTCCAGCCCCAGACCCAACCACAACCTGCCTCACAGTATGATAATTCAGATACACCCTACTCCAAGCCACCAACCCAGCCAACACGGCCCCAGCAACACTAACAGCCACCCTCTCCGCCAAATTCCAGGGCCGGTGCGTGCTGCTCCTCACACCCATGACGCGAGGCGGGTTGTACCGCGCGAGCAGGAAGAGGGTTATGGAGATGCTCCAGAAGGCGACAAACTGGGCGTGGGAGGAGGGCATGCCATAACCTTTGCCGTGGATGCGGGCGGGGCGCTCTTCCTTTATGAGGCGTTTGAGGGCGAAGTTGAGGGCTTCGCAGGCGAGTTGGCCGGCGAAGGTGAGGGCGATTTCGGCTTCGCGGGTGGTGAGGATGAGGGTTGCGTAGACGACGCAGAGGGCTTGGGGGAGGAGGGCGAGGTAGGCGCAGACGAGGGAGAGCTGGTCGTGGGGGTCCTATACGAGTAAAGTTAGTTCTTGTTTTCTCCTATTAAACAGAAAGAGAAGAGAGGAGGAGCCGGAGAAGTAGACGTACGTAGAAGACGTGGGTGACGGAGAGGGAGGCGAGGGGAGCTGGGTCGGAGGCCATGGTGACGATTGCGGTCCCTTGATCCCTCACCGATACATTCTTCGCGGAATGGGGTCGGAGTTGGGTTGAGCGTCGATTCTGACGGTGTCTATGTCGTTCGGTGAGGGAGAGAGCGTAGCTTTGAGCGCAATTTTGGCAGTAAGTCTAGGTAAAGTGGCCTTAGCGGTGATGGTATCGGGGGAAACTCGAAGTCGTAAAGGAACTTGAAGTGGTGGAGGTCGGAATTGGAGCTGGAATCGAAGGTACCTCCTAGTTAGTGCTATTATGGGCGGTGCTGGATGTACCTTGAATCAGCGCCCGTAGTGGCGTCAGCGGCCCGGGGGACTCCCACCCACTGGCAATTACACTGCGTCACACGCTAAAAGAGTAAAGACTGTTCGTTGATTGATTGATTCAACCTCGAGTCATCATCCACAGTGGCCAACTCCAACTCTCACACCTTTCTCTCCTCCAAACTTATCGATAACTTCATTCCCCAGGCTACAAACCTTGCCTCAGCCCTCATGGCGCGCTTATAGCATCGTCGCCCACGTCTGCCCTCAGACAGGACACCCTATTTATTCCGTGAGCCAGCACCGGCATTTCTTCCAGCCTCAATTTTGCATGGTCATGGTCATACCGGGGAATGACTAACACCGGTCAGGTTTATATAATCCCCTTGCTGACTTAACACAACCACCAAGCACCAGCGTCTGGTTATAGACCATCTTTCATCCTGTCGAGCTATTAGATAATGATCTGCTTTGTCTTTCGCCTTCACATTCAGTATGGATGCGCCAGACGATGACGATCTCCGTCTCACAGAGCTCGAGACGCTTGAGGCCATCTACCCCGAGATCCGTCGGTCCAGTAGTCCAGGACATCCTTTTACTTTTGATATAGAGCTTCCTGTACAACCTGCGGACCCCGTTACGGTCAAATTTCCGGCCGCCGCCGGTAATGCTCCCGCTGCCCCTCCCGGCGCGGGACAACAGCCCCTGCAAAATGGCCAGCTCGAAGAGGACTCTCTTCAGATGACACACCTGCCGTCTCTGCTTCTCCGAGTCACTCTCCCGGATGGTTATCCCACCGACGTCCCGCCTGTGGTTCACCTTTCGACCAATCCTCCATGGCTACCTCAGGAAACGCTCAGCAAGCTGGAGAGCGATGCGCCGCGGCTGTGGGAAGACATGGGGCGCGACATGGTTGCCTTCTCGTATATTGACCACGTTCATCGCGCTGCTGATGATGTGTTTGGGGCTGTCAATGCTGATGGAACCTTGGAGGTGGATGCTCAGCACAAGTTGGCTATTCTGGATCACGACATCAAAGCCAAGAAAGAGGCGTTTAATAATGGGACCTACGATTGCGGCATCTGTCTGGGTAAGCTTCTTGTCTACGGAGTAGCATAGGTACGGAGCTCAGATAGCTAACTCTAAACATTCAGATCCCAAGAAAGGTACCAAGTGCCATCAGATGCTCGACTGCAGCCACGTCTTCTGTCTCCAGTGTCTTCAAGACTTCTACAACAACGCCATCACGGAAGGCAATCTCTCCACTGTCCGCTGCTTAGACCCGGGTTGCGCAAAGGAGCGTAAAGCAGGAGCAGCAGCAGCGCACTCGGGAGATGCAAAGACGGCAAGGCGGCCGAAGATTGCGCTCAACCCCAACGAACTGCTTCAGATAGGTCTATCTGAAGAGACCGTGAAACGTTACGTCATGCTCAAATACAAGACAAAGTTAGAGTCAGACAAGAACACTGTTTATTGCCCTAGGAAATGGTGCGGAGGCGCTGCGAAATCTAACAAACACAAAAAACCATCCGGCTTAGATCTCGGAGAGGAGTCAGGTTCCGAATCAGAACAAGAGGAAGACAAGACCGAGAAGGAGGAAGGAAGCGCCAACAGTGACGAAGACGAGAAGAAGCCGGCAAAGAAGAAGTACAACCCAAACGACCTCCTGGCCGTATGCGAAGACTGCGGCTACGCCTTTTGCAGTCGCTGCTACAACTCCTGGCACGGCGTCTTCTACCGCTGTGCCCCCAAGAGCGAGAAGGACAAGCAGCGCCAGCTCACTAAGCAGGAGCAGGCTACCCTCGATTATCTCAAGCAGAATACTAGCCCGTGTCCGACATGCTGTTCACCCGCGCAGAAGACCCATGGCTGTAACCACATGATTTGTTATCGCTGCGACACGCACTTTTGCTACCTCTGCTCGGCATGGTTGGATCCTTCGAACCCTTATCGGCACTATAATGTATCACCTGCGGGTGCCTATACACCTTGTTACATGCGGTTGTGGGACGATAAGGAGCACGGGGATCAAAGGGAAGACATTGCGCCTGGGGTTGCTGCTGATGTGCAAGATGACGAGATACCCGTCCTCGAGTATGATAATGAACAGGCAAATCTCGAACGCAGACCTGCTCAACGGCTAGATGAGCGTGGACACCCAGTCGCCGTCGATCGTGAAGCGCCTCTTGTTCTTCGTCTCACAGACGACCGGCCCAACGAGACTCAACCGCCCGCCCAACCCGCCGATTTACAGCAACAACCAGCCGTCAACCGTGGCCAGAACCAGCCCGCGCGCGGGGGGCCAGCTGCCAGAGGCGGGCGCGCCAGGGGAAGAGGTGCTCGAGGGCGAGGCGGCCGAGCCGTTGCTCAAGCAGCAGGCGCTATACCTCGGCCTAGACAACAGCTCGATCCAAACGCTGGTTTAAATGAAGCCCAAGAGGCATGGGTGAGACACTTTGTTCAGATGGCGCTGCTCGACGCTGAAGATGAGGTGGAAGACGACTGGGGAGAGAACGAAGAGCTATTTTGGATCCGGTGAAAGGACATGTAGAGCATGAAACTCCGCGTTTGATTCATAATGACTTTTTGGGTTTTAATGTTTTTCATCACATATCATGGCGGTTTTTATTAGCATTTTTGGAACATTTAGACACAGAAACTATCACAGACGATTGTACATGATCGGTTCAATAAACACGTAGTCAAAAGACCTCATGGCAACCCTAGAGCGAGAACTCATCTACATGCTCAGAAATCCTCTTGACAACCAGCAACCCACGCCTCGAACTGGCGCACGGCAGGTAGCAATCGATTACGACACTATACCTCTACGAAACGATCTATATCTTGCCGCTCCAGGGAACAACCCGTACAGCCACATTCATCGCGCAGCTCACACCGGCCCGGACGACAAGAACAAAGGAACCACGGATTTCCAAAACACATTTCACATGGGCCGAGCACACAATCCTCAGATTAGCAGGCAGGATGTTGTACAAGCCGAATTCGACAGATCAGTCTTTGAAACAAAGGTAGCAAGATCAACGATGCAGGTTTCGTTATGCTTGCTCAACACAAAAAAAATCCGGGGGTGGTACGATCCGTCGTCTTCAGGATCCGTTGGGCGGCCGATAACATGAAGTAGACCGGGAGGGGGGTTTAACTTACACACTTTCAGAACTTAATTCCAATCCTTGGATAATATCAACCACGCAGCGGAAGACAAGTTTCCGCCGATTTGTACATTCATGCGTCTTCCTAAAGATCGTATACAGCCGGCAAGTCTCAACCCGGCCGGTTTCTTGTTTGAAGACTGTTTTGCCGATGGGCGCCTTTGTTTCAACACATGTGAGGCCGGGCCAACAACCCCCCCGGAACCCCGGCGCATGATCACCATAGGTAGGTAGCCCCGAGTTTTGAGTCGCGCGGGGGCTTCAACGTCTATTCCTATTGCAGCACGTTACATAAGATCTCAAAACCTTCATTGGAGAAATGAAAAAGTTCTTTGACCGATACAAAGCGAATGGTAATAAGGTGTCGTTGTAGAGATCACTATGTCCGATAAGACACTGGCGCTTCAATCTTCGGACGGCCCCGACAACTTGAACAAGAAGTTATCAGAGCACGGGCCTTGAATACCAGCAGGGTAGAGCGAGAAAAGGCCACCGTTTGAAGACCAGGCTTGAGCTTCTGGAGCAGACGGTTCAGGGGTTCACATGGACCAACCCTGGCGCGCCTAGAACCTTTGTCTTTTGATGAATTCGGCGTTTCTTTTGAAGCGTAGGCAAAGCACAGACAAAAAGTCAAGGAACACGAGCAATTGTACATAGATCTTCGGCGGCACGTTACAGCTGGGGACAGAAAACATCTAGATAGCCCTTGCCCTGGCCCCTTTCAATCGTGAAAGCGCGACTGGTAATTGCGACTGTCGTGTCTCCACGCACACCACGGGACTGATCATATTCTCTGACTGGCGGAGAGTCAGCCAGGGCCAGCTTGAGCTGCACGACAGACAATTATCCACTTACCTACCAGGGTGTGGACGGGGGGGTGGGTGGGTGGTGGGATTTTCGTATAATCGACGCGCGAGATCTGGGGTCAATCGCGCGCGCTATTGGCGCAGCCGCCATTCAACAACGGATTGGCCGAGACAACGAGTAGACGCTGCCCTTTCGGCCCTTTCAGGCTAAAGGCTGGCTGATGATGATTTTCAAACCAGCGTCTTGGCAACCAAGCACGAGAAGCAGCAGTTCGCTCTCCTCCTTTCCTTGGAAGTGCTGCTCTTATTAGTGGGTGGTCCAGTACTCACTTTTAATGAAGCGTACATATGCGCGTCGAGACTTGAGTATACGTGTATTCATGATTTGCCTGAGTCCGAAGGCTTAACCTGACTACGAGTACATGGTGCGGGAGAGGAAGGCGCTTATCCGTTCCGGCACAACATGCAATATGCATCCGCTTGCTATTGGCATTCAGGGCATAACCGTTTGTCTCGGCTCGGTAGGAATTCCGTTTTTGTGCTTCGCTTTCTCGCCCGATCACCAGGCAGAGAAGGAGGACCAAAAACATGACCTTCTTAACGTGTCCACGGAGGTCGTTCGCTGGCTTCCCTTAGAGTCTGTATTGCTTAGATCTAGCGAATTGCAGGCTTCAGTAGGGCTGCATAAAAAGGAACCTGTTCACGGCTAGTTATGCAAGCCTTGCTCTGTCCTCAAGCCACTTCGCCTCGGAGTCAACCGACAGCGTCGCATTTAACGGGTAGGTAGTCCGCTAAACAGTGACGACTCCCACCCGCATATACTAGTGTTCTGTCAGTATCATTAGAGTAGTCTTCTATTCAAGGTTGCAAGTGCGCTTTGAAGACTCGGACTCAAAGGCCGGGGCAGCTTGAGAAAAAATGTCACTGCACTTTCGAGATTAATGCGCCTAGTCTTGCGCTCCAGGGTCAAATCATGCCGCGCTCGAGATATGATGGCGGCGGACTTCGCTTTGAGTTGCCAAGAATTTAGCTCGGCGTACAAGATACCAATCCTGGGCAGTTTCATGGCCTCTAAGGTGATTTCTAAATGGAATAGATCAATGTCTCTCCCGGCCGGATACTCATAGTCCCATGAGCATATGTTCGCGGCAGTTGTGGCACACCCTTCACCCTCTGCAGCGTTAGGGTGGGCGCTGGGTCTGGGCTGTTCTTAACACCGACTCTAGTCATCTCGGCCGCCGGTTAGTCATGGTGGGAAGCGCGCTGGTTAAATTTTCTAGACGAGTTTCTACGGGCACAAAAAGCACCCGTAGAAACCGTTTGCCAGTATCAATTCGAAAAGAGGCGCATCTTTTGCTTTTATCACTGCATTTATACAGACTTTCATGGTGCTCGCGACGTCATGACGTGGTCGCGTCGCAGCCTCTAAGCCGATGCGTTGATGTACCAGTACCAGTACGGACGGCCTACAAGGTGCGCGGGGGATTGGCTCTAAGGCTGTCAGTCGTTCTAAAGCATGACATTCTCGTACACCCTTGTATGCTTGTTCAGGAAACAGTGACTAGTGCACAGTATCAGTTCTGCTAGGCAGGGATGGCCAGTGGGGGCGATCGTGACGGCTGGCTTCCGGCACGGCACCAAAGTGACAATGGAACCGTAACATCGACCACTTGAAGAATCTGGGGAGTGCCGTCTGGAGTCTTGACTCGTAGAAGACTTTATTTAGACAGTGCCATGAATGCTTCAGGTGGCCTCGCCCCATGTCGCACCTGTAGCATCCGGATGTTGACCCAACGTTTCGCGAGCTTTGAATGCATTGCTGGTCTCCAGGAGGCTTAGTGAAAACCGGGCCCATCAATCTTAGGCTTGGCCAGACCAAGCTAAGGCCTAGCGACATCCGGTTCTATACAAGATATGACAAACAAGAAGCTTTATGCTCGGGGCGTGAAATTGCAATTGCTGGTTCGGCGAAACTAGGCCCTTATATCCGTGGTCGGAACGATATTTCCCAGTATCAGAACATGGGGATATTGATTATCGAATCATAATATAGCGAAAAGCTTCTGTTTTTGGTCAAGAGCGTATACCTGGTCCATATCTCCTGCCTATAGAGGAGGTCGCGCAAGACTAGCCTTTGTCGGGTTGAAGGTCTCGGGGTCTTCAAGTTTGAACATGCGAGATGGCATATCAAAAGATAAGCCTGGGGACAAGCTCATCTATGTCGAGCTAGACATGCGTTTCAACCCTAAGAAGGAACGTAAGTTCCGGAAGAGACTGTGCCGCTCCGTCTAAGCGAAGAATACAAAGATGAGGTCGAGACCGGTCAATGTTGAGATCAAAACCGAGTCTGGCCATGATTTCAGGGTTCAAAGCTTAAGCTCCACACCAATCTGGGAAAGACAGGGGATTCCGCGATATGCCCATGATTTGCTGTTGATGAGCGAGGCGTGGCGTGGAAAACCTTACGCAGGTACTCATTGTTACAGTGCTAAAAATTGGTGCTGTCGGTTGATCTAACGGCACTTGTAAGACCACAGCCATAGCCTTGCCGAATGGGACCTGCGCCTCAAAATCTCAGACGAGGCCAAGTAGAAGTACGAGTAGACAGGTGGTCCGAACAAGGTCCTGATTGACTTTCTGTCAGAAGATGGTGGTGGACAGCGCCACTGCCAAGCGGACCGAAACGTTGAGGTACCTTATCTGAGAGAGGTAAATATGGGTGAGTTGACAAGGCTCTTTCAATACCACCGTAGCGAAGAGTAAAAATAACTTGGGCGTTTTGGGGATACCCGTAATTCTGAAGCCTGGTGGATATGTGATTGTCGAGAGATGATTCTAATAGTAGGAGTAGTGAAGTAGTAGAAAATTGATGATAATCAGCAGATTGCTGTATTCGCGCGATACCTATTGGGAGGTCGCGGTTTCCTATTCTTCGCTTACATCGAAACAGTAAACCACGGTTGCGACGCTCGCCTCCTACCTGCTTTGGTACTTTCCTCGTATTGTCCTGGGTCAATGGCCCCCAACTGGCAACAGATCTCAATAATCGTCGATTTGCAAGGAATAAGGGGAGGAAGGAAGGCATGTGGACAGTTCTGAATACTGTAAAGCTTACTGTGCTCGCACCTAACAGCCAGTGCATAATGCTTGCATGATACTGTAGTCAACACTGTCTTCCCATGTGGGGGTTCTGGTGCTCAGGCTTCTTGCGACAGTGAAGAGGTGGGAAAGAGCGAGCCTTTGCCAGTGCCTTTGGCAGTGCCTTTACCCTGCGTGTGGAGGGAGTGTGGATGCCAATTTGGGTGTGGGCGGCGGCGGGCCATGTTGCCTGTTGCCTGTCGCCTGTCGCCTGCCGCCCGCCGCCTGCCCTCCTATAACGTATTAGGTTGTTGCCTTGCCTTCAGTTACTTTAACTCTCCAGGTCGTCGTCACATTGAAGATTCATCATGATGGCGCGCCGCAGTCTTACTAAATCGAATCCCCCTGTCATCCTCCCAGCCTACCTAAACTGCAGTAGTGAAGATCCGCGCCCATCACTGCTATCACGAGGCGAGTTGCTACCTATCTCAAGTTGCGATCTGACGTCGGCACATGCAGGACTGTCGTATCTTTTGGCCGGCATATGTCAACAGCTCCACAGAAGGAGGGGGCCAGCCGAGTGACACCCATCAGATCTTGAGTGACAACTGCAGTGGTAGCCTGTACAAACTACTATAAGCCTATGAGCGGGCTTTAT
Source organism: Waltergamsia citrina (assembly GCA_022814615.1). Taxonomy (NCBI): domain Eukaryota; kingdom Fungi; phylum Ascomycota; class Sordariomycetes; order Hypocreales; family Bionectriaceae; genus Waltergamsia; species Waltergamsia citrina. The sequence continues at coordinate 25,846 of JAKLNE010000026.1, forward strand.
CCATACGAGAAGCAAGCTCCAAGGGAATGATAATAATTTGGTAGAACATGACAGAACGGTTAGGAACGACTTTGACGATAGAGGCGGGCGCGGCGTGACTCTGACCGTGACGTTACGTGCACAAAACGGGGACAAAACGGGGCCAATCCCCACGTCTCTTGACGCTCAGACCGTGGACGTCTTGCCTGATGGTGTTGCCGGCTGTGGTCTCTCCTGCCAAACAGACTCCAGCAATCAATAAGTAGAAGGAAAGTACACATCCCTCAGTTACTGCCAGTGGCTCAAGGTAGGTGCGATTAACGTATGTGAGTATTAAAGGTGGGCAAGTAAGGTAGGTACCTAGTCGACTGGGGGCAGGCGGCGCCGAGCTCAACTTCCCCATTAGGTATATGATCCACTCCTTCGTATCCACAATTCCACTCTTCAAGCCTACTACTAGCTCAAGTCCAGTCCGCGCGCATCTTCAGCAACGCCGATTGACGCCGTCGCTAACATTGCAATTTCATAAACTCCATATCTAAAAATCCCGGTCAGCGCTCCGGCCCTTTTAGCTGACCCTCTCCAAGGCACTTCAAATGGGCTCGCGAGGGCACAGAGAAATAGGTCAGAGCAGTATGGGCAAGCGATAATTACTCGTAAGCTGCAAGGTAAGGTAATTAACATGTAGGAGCAGTTCGGCCCAATCCGCCGGCAGATTCATCATTTGTCGCTGTACTAAACAGGGCGACCGATGGCGAGTGAGGGTGTCAGATGATTGGCTTGTCGATTTACTGCTGCTGCTATTTTGCATTATTGCATCGCACCCCCTCACCCTTGTCCGCACCCATATGCACATCCTCGACCATCCCGCACCTACAGGCTACGAGCTACAGGCTACGGGCCACAGGTAATGTCTGCTACTATTACTGCACTGCTCGTTCGTACTTTGTATGTTCGAGAGGCAAAGGCACGGATTACTACGTTGGTGCAGATACATCGATTGCGTCTGCACGCACAAGCAGCCGGTCTGGTCGCCAGTGGTCGCCGCCAAATGACAAACCACACGAGTAATGCCCGCGACAGCTGCGCTTGAGGTACACTGGTAGTTCGAGTAAGGTAGGTCCAGCGGGTCCATTTTAGTCTGCAGAGATTATGAACTGAGAAATACTAACCAATTACTACTAGTACTACTACTACTAGTAGTAATAGTAGTAGTAGTACTGACGGTCACGATGAATTGCTTACTACTCGTACTTGCAGAGCGCGCCACTACGGAGAGACCTTTTGTAGACCTTGTTGGCACCGAGCAGCACTGTTGTAGGTCCTTATTCCTCATGCCTCAGTGCGAGCGCCGCTATCAACAAGTACGCAGGTCCGCACAGTAGCCCGTCTTGGCGTGATCAACGAGGCCATGGTCATGCTCGGTCCATCGTCGATTGGGGGCCATGGAGGAGTCAGGAATGTCTGAACTGGACTCAAGATGGAAGTCGCTCGCGCCAGCGGCGCGCATGCGAGCGAGGGGCAGCGGCGGGGAGGAGACCTGAGAAGACTTTGGGAAGACCTTGGGAGATAGACCTTCGTCCACACCCACGCTCATGCCCGCGGGCACACGCCCACTCCTACGATTCAAAACGTTAACCTACACCTGGATTAACCCATTTCCGTCGGCAACTGCGTCGACATGTCCGTCAGTTATCCCCGGTCGCCCTGTCTAGCCGCTCTAGCTCTAGCAACTGCCAAACGGTCTTTCTGGAACAATTGCGGGTCATCCGCCTGTCACAAGCCTCGGAGGATTCTCTGTGCGAATGATCTGATCAAACGCTCCGCTCCCTGTGGCTCGCCGGGGTCAAGGGGTCAGGGATGCCCTCTCGAGAGGGAGGGGGGCTCAACGGGACTGGCTGGCAGAGTCGTCAACCCGAAGCTCCACTGCTCCACCCCATCCTTGTCTGGCTACCTTCCGTCCCTCCCAATTCACCCGTACCGAGACAGCTTCTCTGGGCTCTTTGCAGCCAGACTTGCAGACGCGCCATGTAATTAATACCTTGACGTATTCACAGACTCGCGACCAAACCGCTTTTCGGCACCCCGGTCCCCACCGCTGTCACCGGTACATGGATCCTGGTGATGATAGGCGTCTGCTACAACCGTGCGATTGTGTAGGTTGTCAGGGGACCTTGGCCCCTCGGCAGCCCGGGAAGCGACCTTCACAGGCGCCGCCCTGTGATGTGAGAGCGGGATGCCATGGAGTTATGGACTACTCATACGAGTAGGCATACCAGACGAGGGCTTCGGCCAAGAGCATTGATGGCATAATAGCTTCGCCACCACATATTGTCCAGATCCAGAGTCGTTTGAAACCATCGCCGGGTGTCCGTCTCTCGCCCGCTTCTCGGCTGCTGCTGGCGCTCGCTTGCTCCTGAAATCATGCATTTATGGGACCGAATCCAAGAGGAGACTGACTGCGAGCTTGAAATATACCAGATGTATCAACCGTGGCCAATCCCACTCCCGTTCTCCTTCCAGGAACGGCCGCTTACACTTCCCCAAGAGCATATCATTTCCATCGGGCTGCCCAGGCGGCCAGGCCACACCTACTCGTACTAGTGAACCCACCCCCTGGTCCATTCTCTCTCTCTATCGCGGCCAAATTGATAGATCCCAGCCGCCTGATTCTCGCTGTCAGTGTGCGGGCCCTTGTGTGAGAACCTTGATCTAGCTGGTCGTTGTTCCTGGCCTACAGGCAGGTACTGCGAATATTAGGTATAAGGCCGACTCAGTCCAAGGATAGTATCATTCGCATACACCCCCGGTACAGTGCCGAACCCTTCACCAGACACTCCCCCCTCTCCATCTGCCGTTCTTGGGCTCCATCCAAGCATACAAGTACTCCTACACGACGTCGGCAACTCACACATCACTCCATCCACAACACAAATACCATCTGATGCGCGCTTGTAGACGGTGATTTTACATCATTCTCACCAGTCGCATCAACTTTCCGCTCCTATCGCCAAGGTTAAAGGACCTAAAAACCGACCACGGGTTGATTCGCTCTCATCTCCTCGCCATATTGATAACGTCGCTTTGAGCCAATCTCCTGTCTATAACACAACAGGTTCGGTACATCGATCACCTGGTCTGTCAACGCTCTTCTTCCCGGTTCGCGCTCGCAAAGACATGCCCTCATGACGGCCACGGCGGCTTATTCGGCCACCATGCCAGAACTCAGAGGAGACCCGAACCCTTCGAGTCTTTGGTCAAACTATGGTGGTCCTGTGCACATGTCTCCCCGGATGGGCAGCACTATGGAACCTGGACTGGCGAATCCACACTCTGCCTCACCTCACTCCGGACGACCTAGGAGCGACCATACGGGAATGGATCATCCTGGATACCCCTATGCACGATATCCTCCCGATGAGGCGGAGGCGTACAATGGCCATCCAGCCCATGGTTTGAGCTCGCATCCAGCATATCAGAACAACCTGAAGCGACCTTTCTCCCAGACAGAACAGCCACCGCAGAACCCGGAGATGGTTCAAGATCTTCGAGATGACGGTTCTCGAGGTGCGGTTAACCCGGAACATAAGCTCTTGGCTTTTCGACGATCCCAGGATAAATACACCATCGCGGATCCGGGTGGACGGCCGCAGAACCTAGAACTATCGGCGCAGCTCCATGGCATGTTCTTCTTGTCCGAACTGGCAACGAATGCGAGCGATGGAACGACTCTCCAGCCGGAACTGACTTGCTATCGACGAAACCTATTCCAGATTAGTGGGTCGCTCATCACACCAAGGGGACCAATGTCGGTTCACCTGGACTCGGGTGAGGCTGTTCCCGTCAGTAGCATGGAAGTTACCATCTCGGCCATTGAATCTGTCGATGGAAATCCAGTGCGGCTCATAGTTATCCCCTGGAAAACACCGCCACCAAATTCCCCTGAGATCACACAGACGCCAGACCAGGAGCCTCCTGCACTCCCGCTGATTCCCTTCCAAGAAGATGGCACGGAGGCAGATGGAGAGTTTGCTGTCTATCCGATCGGGTGGCGACGACTCCAATTCCGAATGTAAGATGACCCCTTGGATGAGGAGTAGACCAAGCAGCATATCTAACACCACAGCAGAGCTACTGCCAATAATGGAAGACGCAAAGAACTTCAGCAACATTTCGTCCTCCATCTCAAAGTGCACGGGACGCTGTCCAACGGTTCTAAGGTGGTACTGACCGAGTCAACCACCGCGCCAATTGTGGTCCGGGGTCGGAGTCCTCGTAACTTCCAAGCTCGCAAAGAGATCCCCCTTCTGGGCTCAAGTGCTGGTTCGAGGGGCCAGGCTCTCGTGGAGACTGGACTAGGAGTTGTGGCTGGATCCCTAGGGATGAAGCAGCAAGAGGGGAAGGCAAGGGGCAGCGTGGATATGCAAGTGCCACGAGCAGCCTTTACATTTAACGCTCCTAAGCCACCGGGCAACCAAATGAATCCTATGCGGTCCAAGTATGTTATATGCCCTTCCTTTGCTTTGAGTCCTCTGCCGAATTTGCAGAAATCAATTTGAACGAAAGCTGATTGATGCGTGCTAGCTCGTACCCGAACTGGAATTCTCCTGGTCATGGCCCTTTGCCTCAGGTTCCGTCTTCTAGCCCCGGTTCTTATCCTACCACATCGATGGGCAACGACCTATACTCGAAGGTATCAATGGCCGGCGCTAACTTTGGGGGTGAGCCTCAAGAAATGCAATTGCCAACAAGTATGGCCCCAGCAGTGCCCCTTTCCTTGATATCAGAGGATCAGCATCAGCAATCTATGCGACCACAATACACGTATGTGTCTTCAAGCGCAGCTCCGCGACAAATGCCGCTACCGCCGTCCACGCCGGGTAGCCAAGATGCTGGCAGCAATGTTCCTCGATACGTCGACGATGGCCGGCCTGCTAAATCTGCCCGCCCCGCGGGCCACCAACCCGCTTCTGGCTCAGCCTCGATAGCGAACAGTGAAACTCCACCAGACTATCGTTATGGATCATACGCACCAGTCAACAGCGGAGCGAGCGACGTCTTGCCGCCTTCATATGGCCACGGAGGCACGGCGCCAAGCCCAGCAGGCCAACGAGACGTATATCCACCAGGCCAGGCCTGGAGAACTAGCGGCGCCGAGCCCAGCCCCGCTCTCTCCTACGCAGGAAGCGATGCACGAGGATATGGCTCCTCGTACGACCAATACAAGCCCCGTGCAGGCGGGCCCCAGGTTAAAGGGGAACATGCTGAGCCCTACAACACCGGGCATCGAGGATCTTTCGACGGTATGAACAACTACTCATGGAGCAGCAACTAAAATGCGAGTCTTTTCGAGTATAGTAAGCGGAGCACTTGCCACTCGCCGACTTTACGCAATGTTCCCAAGTGTACATTCTGGGCTATGGTCCAACAGAGCTGAGTTGGAAAGCACCCGGCCAAGGAACTATAGAAATGATGATGGTCTTGGGAACCAAGACCTCGGATACTGTTCCGACTCATGCAGGCCTGTACATTTTCAGCATATTTCCAGGTGTTGTGGTTGAGATCCGAGTATGCGTGGCCTCTCTAACACGAGGGCAACGCAGTGAAGTGAGAAGGGCGCAGGTCCCAACAATTACCTTATACTGGCTGGCGTCTGGAGCATGGGATTACTTTGAGTGCTGCGTGCAGAATTTTGTACGAAGTCTGCAAATCGCATGCTGTGTTTGGTAGAGCTGTAAAGCTCGAGTGGGAATGTTTTGGATGTGCAATGATAACGTGGGAAACGGGTTTGGAATTAGGATTAGGATTGGGATTGGGAAAGTAAAAGGTAGGCAGCGCTGGGAAATGGGAGGGAGGGAATGACCTGGGCAGGAAAGGCCAGAGACGGAGGTCAAACGCGCAACCAGACGCATGATTTGGACTGAACTTGGACAATCTCGGAGTGCGCGCCAGCATTTGTTGGCGAACCGAGTTGAATGCGGCGATACCCCTTTGTTATATGTAGTGCTAGTAAGGGTTGGGGTCAAGGGGCAACAACAGCATGTTACCAGTAAATAGTAGGTATCCTTGCCCAGATGGAGAAGATATCAAAGGACTCTCCCCTTAATCGCTCTGTTTTGTAAGCCATCGGCGGATTTGCCTTGTATGAGGACATTGTTTGAGAAGCCACCCTAGCTCGGCTGTTGATGGCCCATGACGAGACGCAGCTTGAAAGCAGAATAATAGCTGTCTTGGAAGTTGGCAGAGGAAGGTGTAAGGTCCATGGTGGGCAATTGAAGAATCTTATGTCTTTAAATTTTGCTCCAACTACTTGATTTTCAGCCGCTTGGTGCTAGTAGGTCGGTAAGGTCGCAGTGCGGCTGAAAGTCATGAAATCATGTCGTGTAATCCGTCCAAGTTGTCAAACAGCTCGACAGGTTGGAGTTGCAGTGCTACTGGTTTGGACGCCCGATAAGCTCCTTATCGTGGGTCCGTTCTCCACATTGATTTTGATGCAAACCTCAGGCTGAACCTGTCGACCTCACCATCTTTTTTTCAGTGTGAAACTCATTGACAACGGCCAATCACATTTATTTTGATTTGGAAAGTCATTCTTTCTTCCCGGAGGATACTTCGGATATTGAAATCTTGGTCACACACGATGTTCGAGCTTCCAGATGCGAAGAGGTAGGCCAGACTCGCCACCGCTGGGGCGGCTTTGCTACTGCTCAATGTACCATTTGCTAACTTGCTTGTTTAAGAGTCCGTCGCGAAGAGCTCAATGGATCTGTTGATTCAGGAGATAGCGACAGCGAGGTAGACACCGAAGCCAGGGCTCAGTTAGAAGCGCAGATTGCCAGGTCCTTAGGTCTTGAGGATGGCGACTCACTGAAGCCATCACCACCACCAACACATGATGGCCCATCAAGCAAAGATGTTGTCATGGAAAACTCAGAGGCCCCTCAGAATGAAGGACAAGAAGACTCGGATGCAGGCCAAGAGGAGTACGATTTCTGCTTATTCGGAGGGAGCGGCGCAACAGCCACAAAAGTAGTACTAGAAGACGATACCGAGGATCAAGGGGAGGGCGGCATCGTGGCCCGGCGAGATTTATCCTGCTACGTTGCACCCGATTATACCGAGCAGCAAAAGCAAATGTTCCGCACCGCAGCTGTAACGGGCGAGGATGTCCTTGCGCGATCAAACTGGCGGGCATGGGCGTTAGAGATGCCCTGGAAAGTGACGCACATCACAGTCACAAGAAAAGGAGACAAAGTAGTCCCGGAGGAAGATGAAGCGGAGGAAGCGAAGAGGAAAAGGCGGCCGGGGAAGAAGCGTAGAATCGCAATGCGGATGAAGGAGAGGGCACAGAAGGACAAGGCGCAGGCAGCGAAGCAGACAGCGGCGAAGCAGAAGGAAGTTAAGGAGAAGCAAAAGGCGGATAAAGAGAAACAACAGCAGGAGAAGGAAGAGCACATTAAGGAGAAGAAGAAGCGTCTGAATAGGGCGAGAAAGTTGAAGAGGCGGGCGAAGGAGAGGGAGAAGAAGGCTGGAGCAGCTGGGGATGAGGGGGGAGCTGCATCGGGTGGTGATGATTCAGATGGCTCTGAATGAGTCTTCAATTCATGTACTACTAATTATGAATATACGATACCCTCCATTACCATAAAACATCGAAATTTGACAATTCGATGCTATTAGTCATTATTGATGTACTAATACATTTGAGGCTGGTGACATGACTGACGTGGTAAGACTCTTTCGAAGCCCTTTCCCTAGGTAGTAGTACTAAATCAAGCCACACAACAGCTCTCCACTTCACTTCCCGCTAGACCCTGGCAACTTAGCTTGACACGCGATGCGCGGAGCTTTCCTTTGCACTTTCCACCAGTACAACCAACGACGACCACAACAAGTACAACTTCAACTACTTCTATCATCGGCTCCTACCAGCTTCAATTGCAAAATCATCTACACCCATAATCACAGTTCGACTTTAGTATGGAGTAAAGAGCATTCGAATACCCAATTTTCATCTCTTCATCATGTACCAGCGACCGAGTCCATCCTGATTAGACACAAAACCTACCTACACAAACCGAAAGACGAACGAACCAAGATGGAGGAGGGCAAGCCGTGGACAGAAGACGCCAAACCGGCGCCTGAGGGGCCGCCCGTCGAGCCTGATGCTTCGAACCCAGTTGGAGACGTCGCTGACACTGGCGAGGTCTCCAATAAAGGCTCTGGCGTCGACGAGCCCGAACAACCGCCCGTCCCAGCGCCGCCTACGCGACCGACCCTCCAGCGCAACGCAATGCAGGCCGCGCCTCCCGCTCCCGATCCGCCTCATCAACAGGAAGATCCGTCCTCGGCTACGGCTGTAGAGGCTGCGCCGACCGACTCGCTTTCGCTGCTGCAGCTCCGCCGTATTGTCGCTGAGGTGCAGCGTGCGGAGCCACTGGCCTATGACTTTGAGTATTCCGACATGGGGCCTCACGCTGAGGAGATCGATGAGTGGTTTGCTTACCAGTTTATGCAATGGGTACGGCTCAACTCTGCGCAGCGCGCGTTTGAGTGGCATTGGGAGAATGAGGGTATCAGCAATGTGAGCGGTAGTGGCGGGGAGAGCGGCCGGTCGTGGGATGATGCCGACAACGATACCAGGGCGCACTTTGTCCGGGCGGCGATTGCTGGTGTGCAGACCAACGATGCGGCGCTGCGGTCGGCCTCCATTGGGAAGCTGGTATATCTTGTATTAGGAAGATGGGGTGATACGGCCATGAGCAATGCTACAGCTGGTGATAGTCGCTCTGTGGCCAGCATCTCTCAGCTTCAGGCCATCAAAGCTGGTGTCGAGTGCCTGGCATCTCTTGAGGGGATCCCTGTGGTCTGGGAGGCTTTGCGCAATAGCTTTGAACTGCATTGGTACGTTAAGAGGCACAATTCGAAGGTCGTTGGAGTGCGGTGCGCTAACATTCGGTAGGTCTGGTGATGCGCAACAAAGCAGCCTACAAGAGTCGCAGGATGAGCTCATGAACCTCATGACCATTATGTACATTGTGATACAGGAGGCGCTTAACGACCCAGAAGACATGTCCTCTACGCATGGAAAGCTTCGTATGTACTACTCACTCCATTGGCGGAAGGCAGCTGCTAACTGAGTCGCAGTTGAACTTAACCCGTCACTGGTCGATTTCATGATGACGGCCACGGCAAAGTTGCGCTGGGATGAGCAAAACGCTATGCCTCACACTCAGGTACGTTGATATTGGGCCTCAAAGTAATTTGAAGCAGGTGCTCACAATCTCTAGATTTTCCTCCTCTTCTGGAAGTCAATCCTGCTAGTCTTTGGAACCAGTCAAGAGCTCCAGGCTGTGAAAGCGGCCACGAGCGAAAGGGATCCTGAAACGCTGAATAAAGAGACCATCACTGCTTCCCCGCTGGATTACCACGTTTTTCGCCAGGAAATTACATCCAAATATCCAGCATACGTCCCCCCTCGTCCGGAGATACCATTAGAAGCCGAGAACACTTCACTACTACCCCCTATACCAAACCAAACAACAAGAACTAGCAACTCCAATGGCATTCTCCAAGGCCCCCCCGATTCACAAAATGGCGGCGCTTCTATTCTACATCAACCTGTTCACATCGCCACGCCGGCGCCATCACCTCCGCCGTCACCTGGAGTTGGTGGGAAAGGCGGTAAGAAGCAAAACTACCAAACTAACCAGAATTTCCCCTTCATGTATCCACCACTCGACGCCAGCAGCAACAGCGCAGGCGGAAAGGGCTTAGCCGGCATCCACGATGCGCTCGTCAGTCGCAGATGGGAGGGAAGCGATATCCCCGCCTCCATTCTTGAGGCTGGCGAACTGTTTTCGAGCCGCGTGCGGATGACTCGAGCTACGAGACAGCTCTGGGAAGAGCGCGAAAAGTTCCTGAGATACGACCGAGGGTGGGAAAACGAGGATGACGATGATGATATTGACGAATTGGACCTTAACGAGCTCACGTTAGAAGAGAAGGAGATTTTGAAGGATTTCAAGGCGGAGGGAAAGGAAAAGCGACCGCCTCCGCCTCAAGATAGTGGCCCGGATTATGGGCCAAAGCCCGAGCGGCTGAAAGAGCGTGATCGGCAAAGGCTACAAGCTGTAGAGAACTTTTACGTGAGTTGTCTTTCTGAAGTCATCTTCTACGTATACTAACCATTATCTAGCGCGATGCTTTGCCTCACCTGCAGTCACTGGTCATTGTTCTGTTGCGACCGATCTTAGTCAACGTAACGGCAATTGTGTCACAGCAACCTCAACCTCAAGGCTCCGGGCCTATGGGTGGCCGAGGGATGAACCAAGGCCTTAATGGAGGCCCAACTGGACAGCGGCCATTGGATGGTCAAGGGCAGCAACAGCAATCGGAAACGCCAGAGCTTACCCCGGAAGAGATGGATGCTGCGCGGACACGGGAGATTACGACCAAAGCTATGACTGGCATTCTCCTGCTGCTGCTGAAATGGCTTCGTGTATCTCGTAAGTGTTCTTTGTGGAAACAACCGGTCTCAGCCAGCTAACACGGATTGGTAGATGTACTAAAGTTCGAGTACATGTCCCAGCTTTTACTCGACTCAAACTATATTCCATTAGTACTCAAACTATTTGCGCATCAGGATATACAACAGGTAGTCGATAGTAAGACGGACAGTGTTGATAACAGGTGAGTTACTTTGCAGATTGGCCTGAAGGGCTCCGAAAGGTCTGAACTAACTTCTCTGTAGCTTCTTCCACTTTTGTAACCTGAGGTCAAAGTTGAAAGATAAGTCCGACGAGTTTGATAACGAAGAAGAGGTGGATGAAGGGGCTGCGGATCAGGTTGAGGAGGAAGAAAGCGAAGATGATGCCGCACCCCCGCCGATCAAAATGCAACGCCCAGCCAAGCAGGATGTCTCGAATGAGGAGGAAGGCGAAGATGGCGCAGAAGACGACCCAGCTTCGGCCAGGCCAGAGGTCGACGAGCTTGGATACCCCATCACTTCTCTCCCGGAGGAGCCTATCACAGACTTTTCTCGGCGCAATTTCTTCTCCCTCATCAATTATCTACGCGTCATGCAGAAGATCTGCAAGAACAAGGCGCACCGGAACCTGCTGCTCGTGCAGTACAAGTCTTCTACCATTATTCGCAAGTCGTTGAAGATCCCGCAACCCGAGCTACGACTATACACCCTCAAGCTGTTCAAAAACCAAGTTCCCTACTGCGGCCGCAAATGGCGGCAAGGAAACATGCGGGTCATTACAGCAGTATACCTGCACTGTCGGCCGGAGCTTCGTGACGAGTGGCTGGCTGGCAGCGACGTGGACGCCGAGGTCGATTCGGCATTGCCCTTGGAGCAAGCGCTTCGCAGCTTAACCCACTGGCAGAACCTGCGGCGCTACCCGGACAAGATTGCACCTGAGATCAGAACGGCTCTACGGGAGGAGCAGGACTTCTTCACGCGGGAGTTGGAGAAGTTAAATATCAACTGGATGGATCTCGGCGGGGATGATGGAATGAGCGAGCTGGATCATGTTGAAGGATGGCCATGAAGCGTATTCGGTTGTTAGAAGCGTGTAATACACTACGTCTACGTACGTATGTATAGAAGCGATAAATCATCCATTTCGCGATCCATCATTCTACAATTGACCAAAAGACATCATTGGACATGAGTCGAAAGTATACGCAAATATTACTATTAAGTACTGACCAAATATCCATACTCTATATGTAGATGTTAAGCGAGGGAGGACAAGTCATCTTGTCTCACTACTGTCGTGTGGGGGTATCTCCATGTCTTTCAACCTTCATACCGTATTCGGTAGGAATCCAATAAGCGAGAGACACTCTCCCGCCTTACGCACGATCATACGTGCCATCCTCATACGAATACTGCTGCGGCGGCGGCGCATATCCCGTCCTCCCACCATAACCCCCGTAGCCACCATAACCACCATGATTACCCCCACCACTAGCAACACCAACCGTCTGAGAAGGATAACCATATCCAGTCTCGTACTTTCCATAATCCCCGCCATTTCCATAAAGCTGATCATCAGCATGACCCACAGCACCAGCCGTCCCATCTGTAGCGTAGCTCTGACGTCCGAGCTGGTCGGGTGTAGCGTGCGCGGGAAGGACATTGTCCTCGTCTTCCTGCGTGCGACGTCCCCGGCCGAAGAGGCGTGAGAAGAAACCGCCGGATTGGTCTTTGCCGTAGCCGGAGGTGTAGTTGTTGGCGGGGCCGGGGCCGAAACGCTTTTCTTTGCGGTGGTGGCGGGCGAGGGCGAGTTCGGTGAGCATGGAGAAGATGAAGAAGAAGCTGTTTCTCTGTGTTAGTATTGGGAGGGAAAGAATAAAATGGTTGTGAGTATGTGTGTGGGGACCGGAGACTTACACGGCGATGATGGCTACTGCGAGAGAAGCTGTTTGGAGACGACAGGCTGTGTGAAAGCTTGGTAGGGCAGTGAAACCATCACTCCCGTCAGCCGTGTTGCCATCTTTACCTTTACCGAACGGTGTATCAACGTAGCCCTTGCAACTCCCGGCACCGTGTTTATTGGCAACAGCAACATAGATGAAAGCGCCAGCAAAAGCAACATCAAGGATCATGGCAATAAGGGCCGTGAAAGTCAGACCCGCAAGGCAGCACAGCAGTAGTAACCCGATAATGGTGTAGAGGACGGCAGCGCCGGAGATGCCCTCTACGGCGCGGATGTCGTTGGAGATGGGGAGGTTGTGGTTGTGGAGGGCGGCGAGGAAGTAGGAGTATACGCCGAGGATGAGGGCGGCACACATGAATTGGATGCCGCGGAGGAACCATTGTAGGAATTTGAGGGCGGCGCCCGATTTTGCTCCCATGGTGATGATTGTTAGAGGATCCTTTGCTGGAAAGTCTTAGGTGAGAGTAGGTTGGATCGGGTAAGGTAGTAGGTGTGACTTTGGTTTAGTTGGGATGCTGTACGACTGACTAGCAGCGAGGATATCGTAGTTATCGTGTGTAGATGATGTTTGTAGACGAGAGGTGTCACCTTTCTTTTCCACGTGAACACAAAATACCAAGGTAGTGGTTCACACAAAAAGGAATATTTCCAAGGTAAGTAGTAGAAGTAAGGCTGGGGAAACACGACAGGGACTCGTCATCACCAGAGTTCAAGAAAAGCCGGGAAGCGTATATTCTTAAGCGTAACACCCCGGCAAAGCCTATCCGTCCGTTAGGATCGGCACAGATGCCGAGCCAACCATGATTTACAGAGGTCCCCACTATTTAGTGGCGAAAAGAGTGTTTCTCTAGCCGCGAAGAGTACCCGTGAATAGAGTGCTTGTGAAAAGAAGCTTTAGGTGCTTGATAAGTAGTAGAGTTAGTGGTACATACTTGGTAAGGGAAGAGGGCTAGAGTGTGGCTGAAGAGTAAAGAATGACATGATGGCGTCAGAGTTAGCGGGGTGGGTTTTGGAGCTTTAGCGGGTTTAGGGGGTTTAGGCGGGTTAGGGGAGGGGCAGGTTGCATTCTTTCATTGGTGAGGTCGTATGCTGAGCCACAATGCTACCGACCCTGAGGTTCAACCTTAAAATAGACTGGGCGACTGCGCCACAGCTGTCTCCAGGATGATGTAAAGGCAGAGTTGCAGTTTCAGCTGGAGCGTAATAAAGATTGACTTTTTATCACATGAAGCAGAAGAACGGAGAGGCCTGGACCCGGTGCTGATGGCCTGATTGCCGATTCCAACCGCAACTCTAATGTCGCACCTGGGTCTCTTTTTGCCGAGTGTTCTTTCGGTTCCATTACTGTAGGTTATTGGTCATTGATAAAAGTGCTTCAGAATTGGGGACTGCTGTTTGTTGCTGTGGCTCCGTCTCGTGCTGTTGACGTGGAACACGCGTCAGCCCAAATCCACATCGCTTTTCCCAGGTCAAGGACCTGCTCCGGGACCTGCAATGACTTCCCAGTGCGCATGAGCCTGGACTTGGCTATACATGGCTTATCGGGATAGTTGGCGAATAGGACGCCAGGCACAAAAAAAAAAAATAACCAGGAAGCTCAGGTTGGAGGCCAAACCCCATGAAGCGTCCCAAGCATCATTGGCTCAGGATGGACTTTACCAACCTTTGGCACGTGAAGTGTGGTCCCCCGGAGCGACGCTGGTGGATGCTTCAGCAAGTCTGTCAGCTGCAAAGCAACCTTGAGTTAGTTATGGTCTATGGCATGAAATACGCTAACTTGCAAGTTTCGATGTGACTGGCGTTTCGTCAAAACTTTGTTGTTGCTTGGATTTCAAGTAACCTAAATACTGACACCGAGGAATGATGCTAAAAGACTAGTTAGGTACTGGCATGGAAGAGCTGTCTCTTGTCTAGATCCAGATGATCTGATTGTCTCCAAAGAAAGGCCGTCTGAAAACTGAGGGGGGGATATGGAAACCGCCATTTCATTTGAGATCTGGATCTGGGCAAAAAGGCGAAAGTGGCTTACCGTCACATGCTGACTATTATGCGGAGTCTTTAGTGGTACAGGCACAGCAGACATGCACAGCTCGGTCAACGATTATGCACACCCGTTTGCACCGTCTTTCAAATTCTCCGAGACCCAGGCTAAGAACAAAATCTGGCTGATGAGTCAAGATGGTCCCCGGATGCTTCTTGAGCAGGTGGGCTTCGTGAGGCTTTGCTGCAGGTTTGACAAGTGTCAAGCCCATCCGGATGATCATCTGATCGCCAGTGGGAAGGCCATCACGAACAACTCGTTTCTTTTGGCTCAAAGCTGACCACACTCACATCCTATTATTGAGGCCTTTTGGCATCGAAAAAGCAACCATCCGGAAACTGTGCCGAATCGCAGAGCGCGCGGTAAGCCACAGCTTGTTGGGATGCAGCTCGTAGCTGAGTTGTGTTACCTGCGGCTGTACGGCGAGCCAATCGTCGCTAGGCGTGATTAGGCCAGGAGACCCTGGATCTCTGCGGCTTATTGATTCCAAGACCTGGAATACGAGGAGTCTCAACTCGCACAGCATATGTTATGTCTGGATTTCTGTCGTTGAGTGGGCAATGGGACCAACCGACGCCACGGTCATGGAGTCTTGGACATTGTCGGTTGTGCTGCATGGCACGGAAACCGTCGTTCAGGTCTTATGAGGAGAAGGGGTGTTTATGAATTAGGTGGGAGCTTATCAAAACAAGAAAAGCAGAAGTGTTCTTTGCCTTATTCTTTCATATCTCTTATCTTCTTTACCTCCAGCGACACTGACTGTGTTTTTTTTTAATTTGATCGGTTACCATTCCCCCCTTGGCTGGGTTGCTACTTACCTTCTCAAAGTGATTAATTGTTACAACCCTTCCGCAGCCAGGTTTATGGAACGATGAAGGCAGTCAAGATAGTCGCTCTCCTTGGGCTGCTTGGATCCAGCTCTGCCGATCCAACATGGCCTTCCTCCATCGACGAACTGGAAGAGATCATGTTCCAGCTCGAATCCTTCCGCGCCCGCAAGTTCTCCGATAGTGTCTCCCCATGTACAAACGAAGCATCCGGCCCAGGACGTGTAAACGCCGCCGAATGGCTACGCACTGCTTTTCATGACATGGCTACGGCCAACGTTTACTTTGGCCAGGGCGGTATCGACGGCTCGCTGCAGTATGAGCTAAACAATGGGCAGAACAAAGGTCCTGGTCTGACAACAACACTAGAGTTCATGTCCCCTTATGTTTCTAGGAAGTCGAGCTTGGCGGACCTTGTGGCAATGGGGGTGTATATGTCTGTGAGGTCCTGCGGCGGACCATCTGTTCCGATTCGGGCTGGGCGAATTGATGCGACGAGCGGGAGCACCAGAGCTGTTCCTCAGCCTCAGAATTCCATATTGTCCTTTCAGCAGACGTTTGATGCTATGGGCTTCAGCCCTGAAGAGATGATTCAGGTTACAGCCTGTGGCCACACCATCGGCGGCGTGCACTCTAACGAGTTCCCGGAGATTGTGCCTCCCGGAGCGGGCACGAACGGCCAGATTGAGCTAGACTCGACAACGCACGTCTTTGACAACAAAGTCCTTACCGAGTATCTGGACGGGACTACCAAGAACCCTATGGTGGTTGGTCCATCGATCGAGGCCGACCGGAACAGCGACTTCAAGGTCTTCAACTCTGATAGAAATGTCACGGTAGAAGCCATGGCGAGCCCGGCCCAGTTCCGCGATGTGTGCAAGACAGTGTTGCAGAAGATGATTGACGTGGTGCCGCCGGAGGTTGAGTTGACGGCTCCGGTCGAGCCTTACATGGTCAAGCCGGTGAATCTCCAGCTCACCCTCTCCGATGGAGGTAGAAATCTGCTCTTTACCGGCTACATCCGAGTGAGGACTACTCAGGTCTCGGAAGATGACATTGATCGAGTAGTAATCACGTACAGGAACCGTGACGGTGGTTCACAATGTGGATCAGGCAGCTGCACAATTTCGACGACAGTTCAGGGTGTCAGCCAAGGTTTCGACGATACATTTGCCTTCTTCCCGATCGAAACCAAGATCCCCGCCTCGTCTGGTATCTCCTCATTCATGATTACCATTCATTACGCCGACGGGTCAAAGGAGGATTACGACAACAATGGGGAGGCGTACCCGCTCCAGGATGCCATCCTTTTACAGCTCCCGCAGAGCTGTCTGCGCGGATCTTCGGGTGCTTTGACACTTACAGCCGCCGTGCGAAACGACCGGGTGAGCGAAGGGGCCGAGGTCTTCATTTCTTACAAGATGCCGCAGACTCGGAGCCCTCTTCCAATCTTAAGGGACACGACCGTCGATTTGAAGAAAGGCGATTGCGTGGGAGAGTACACGCTCTTCTCTGTTGAGTGGACAATTCCTGGGGATAAACCTTATGAGACATTCGTTGATGTAAGGAACGGGGACTTTGCGGATAGTTTTAAGAGTGTTATCGAAGCCGGCGGCACTTGTCGAGAATTCGCCAACCCAGCACCATGTGGCGGTGGAGGAGGAGGCGAGCCATCAACTTCCACCCCGAGCTCTTCAGCGTCCGAGCCTACTGAGTCAGAATCATCAACAGAAGAAGGTACGTCCTCGACAGCCTCAGAATCTCCATCATCCACTGTTTCCGAACCACCGCCAACCGAGCCGACACCCAGACACATCGAGTCCGTAGGCGACTACACAGTAGTCGGTTGCTGGATGGAGGCATCCAACGGGCGAGCTCTCAACCAGCGGCATACGTCCAGCTCGGATATGACTAATGCCAAGTGCGCTGCCTTCTGTTCTGACTTTCGCTATTTCGGCACCCAGTACCGGCGCGAATGCTACTGTGGTAGCCATCTACGGCGTAACACGGAAGCGGCAGGCGACCTTGACGAGTGTGGGATGACGTGCGCTGGGGATCCTTCGTCCTACTGTGGAGGGGCTGCTCGCTTGGAGCTGTACATGAATGAGAATATTGTTGGAGGGGATCCGGAGCAGCCAGCGGGCGCAGGAGACTTTTCATGGTACGGATGCTGGGAGGATGACAGTAGCAAAGCGGGTGGGAGGGTGCTGAGGGGGGAGAAAACCGCGGGGGAGGACATGACGAACGGCAAGTGTGCGGAATTTTGCAGTGAGTATACCTTCTTTGGGACGGAGTATGGGAGGGAGTGTTGGTGTGGTGACAAGTTGGAGGGAGAAGGTATGTCGGAGGAGGATGGTGATGGAGAGGTTGCTGCTGGTGAGTGTGATATGCTGTGCAGTGGGAGCGTGTTGGAGTATTGCGGTGCTGGGAAGCGGTTGTCGATGTATAAGAAGAAGGACAAGGCGATCTTGGGTGATGGTTGAGGGTGGCTTGTTACTGCTTCCTCGAGCATCGGGAAGTGAGGTAGTTGGTGATGTTGGACAGAGTCAGTTGACTGGACAGATATGACATGGAGGTTGCTGGGCAGGCATTATTATTATTATTTTTTCTTACATTTCATTTTATTTCCTATCAATACATAATTAACATGAATTCGTCACTTGATATACATGAACTTTGTCTATTTTCTGTTATGTGAATTATTGAGTCATGTCTCTTAAGTGTGAGAGGTAGTACTTAAAGTGAAGTGAAATAATTGACGTGCCCCGCAACGCGTCTCTCAACGCGACCTCAATTCTTCACGTTCCCATCAAACAGTCTCCCACAGCCCTCCCTCATTTCACAATGGCGGACTCTCCTCAAGAAGACGATGTCGATGTAAGTCAAAAGCTCATTCATTCCACCAGTTATTCGTCAGACTAACCTGGACGCAAAAACAATAGCGCCTCAAGGCAGCCCTATGGTACGCCGTCGGCCAAATCGTCGACGAGGAATCCCTCAAGCGCAACCGCAATGCCACACCACAGTTCATTGGCGCCATGACTGAACTCATCTGGACTCAAATAGGTAATGCCAATTCCCGCGACGATATCAATTTGAGCTGGGTCTAATCGTGTTCTCGGGCAGAAAATGTGGCCATCGACCTGGAGAGCTTCAGCAATCACGCCGGTCGCTCAACAGTTACAACGGACGACGTGCTACTTTTAGCTCGGAAGAATCCCGATCTGTACCAAATTATGAAGGAGTTTGTTGATGAGCGGAAAGCAGTTGCTGCCGCGGCTGGGGCAAGCTCAGGGAAGAAGGGTAGGGCGAAGAAGTGATGCGACAGCACAATACCACCAGCATCTATGAGGCAAACGGCGTTTCTTGGAGTTATAGCGAATGTCGACGCACTTTTATATTAACATCATTTTTGGGGACGGGTTTTGATGTGATGAGCCATCTCCGGCTTAGATTTATTTGATTCTAATCTCTTCATTATTCATCATGAAAAAAAAGCCACACGGTATGCCACACACAACTCCCAAGGTGAATCGACATGATGTCGGCATCTATCTAAATGCACTTTTTTTCTTTCCGCCAGATACTCCTCATGACGCATTTATCGTCGTCAGTGGACCATACTCCTCTCGATACGCCGCCAGCGTTTCCAGCGCAACCGCCGCTCCTCCACAAACCTCCACCACCACGTTCTTCTTCGCCCACTCCTCATCCGAAAGCCCCTTGCCCAGCATCTCTCGCAGATCCCCTCGGTACACAGGTGCAATAGCCGCACCGCAGGACACTTCCACCAGCAGCCTCGCGTCATCGGCGAAGCGCACACAGCTGATAGCCGCGTCGGCGTCGCTCACGACCATGCTACGCAGTGTGGATGGGCACTCTTGGCTCCATTTCCACGTCTGCTCTGACACACGTGTGGCGCCCAGAGATTTGGCGATCGATGTGATGTTTGGGAGGGTGGTGTGAGAACCGGCCCGGATGCTAGCGTTGAGAGAGTCGGCGCCTTCGGTCTCTACGGCGATGACAACGGGTTTCTTATCGTCTTGCCAGGGGAGAGACTCAATGCCTTGAACGAGACCGTTTACAAGACCGCCTCCACCCACGGCGGCGAGGATGCCATCAATGGGCTCACCGGCCATCTGCTCCCGGAGCTCATCCACAATCGTAGATGCACCATCCCAAAGGTGCTGATGGTCAAAAGGCGGGACGTAGATACCCGTAGGGTCCTTAGCTACCAGCTCCTCGCGCAAATAGCCATCAGCCTCAGCCCATACAGCGCCGTGGACATGCACAATAGCACCCAGGGCGAGAAGCTTCTTCTTCATGACCTGAGGCGCAGATGTAGGCAACACAATGGTAGCTGGGCGGTCGAGAGCAGCGGCAGCGGTGGCGCAGGCCAGACCGGCATTGCCGCCGGAGGAGCTGTAGAAGTGGGCGTTCTGGCCGTGAAGAGCAATGGCACGGGTCATGAGGTTGCCTATGCCGCGGGATTTGAAGGAGCCGCTGGGCTGGAGGTTGTCAAGTTTGAGATAGATGTTGCTTTTGCGACTGTGTTAGTGGTGGTGGAGGAACGAGAAGATCAACGGATAAGAAGAGTCTTACCAGCCGGCGATGCGGGTCAGTTCTGGACTTTGGATACATGGTGTCCGTATCCACGGACTTTTGACCTCGTGTTGGAGAGAGCCCATTGTGTGTCTTATATGAGGTTTTGAGTTGAATGGAGGAAAACGTGTGGAGGAGGATAAAAGTCGCAAGGAGCAGTAAGATTTTTTTTTTTTTTTACTGAGTCTAGAAAATTGCCAGGGAGACAAGACCAGTTTCAGTAAGTTAACAAAGAGTCGATGGGCAACAGAGGCTCTTATAAATTATAAAAATCATGTATGACAGGCCGAGGAAAAAAAGATATAAGATATGGAGTTGATGTCTATTGGAACATGGAAGAACGTTGATTGGATCCCTTACGCCCTGTCAAGACATGGACAAGCATGGAATAAGCGGGAATTGCGGGAATCACGGGGTGCAAAAGACCAAATGGAGTTGCACCAGAAGCAGACCAAAGGAATATCGGACCAAAGTAATAGTGAGTGGGGAGCACACCCTCCGGCTCGGCGTCGGATCGGGTTTGACACTAATAAGAGTTAAAGAGTGGAGATGACGGATGGAAGACTTGTGGAAGCTTCTATTCCTATCCATCTTTCCCTATGTCTCAGCCTTTGATTTTACACAATGCCATTGCTTGAATTCATTCATAGATTTCTCCCAACTTCTCATTCACTCTATATTCCTACTCGTATTTTCTCAGATGTGGTCGTCATCTCTCTGACCAAGTCCTGACCAGCAACCAGACAAGGGTTGGTCAATGCACCCGTAGCCCAGCCAGCACCGGACAATGGCTGCCATCATCCCATTCGGAAAGCTTAAAGATGGTTTGGGATTATAAGACAGCACATATCCTTTTAGGGGCTCCAACGACTCGGCCTATTACGTTTTTCTAGGGTAAAAACGGCCAATTCCTGACACTCAGATACCAAAACCCCCAGTCGTCTTCGATGGTTGCGGGCGCTCC
This sequence comes from Waltergamsia citrina, assembly GCA_022814615.1. Lineage (NCBI taxonomy): Eukaryota > Fungi > Ascomycota > Sordariomycetes > Hypocreales > Bionectriaceae > Waltergamsia > Waltergamsia citrina. The sequence goes on from JAKLNE010000026.1 coordinate 46,711, forward strand.
GCACGCGCTTAGGCTCGGAAGGGGCACGGCTTGTTGTGAATCGTCTCCCCTTCGATTGCATTATACTACATTGCCTTATCATCCTTGAAAACTTGTCCTCATAATCTGGGGTATCTGGGGAGGTTAACTTGGCGCCTGAGACCGATCCACATCGTTGTTAGTAACATGCCTGTTACTAACCCTCGCTGTCATGATTCAAGTCGCGGGGATCCCATGGCTGCCAACGTTGAGCATCCCTTTTTGTCCAGATGGGTAAATTCATCGATGATCATATGACAATTCAAACTTGCTTGTAACTGTAGGTTGTGCATAGACCAAACCTGGGATAGTGTAGAGTACAGAGAAGCTGAGACTGCTGATACTCATAAATTGGGTTGCGTTTGATCTCGTGTATTGTCTCCTCGCTCTCCACTCAACCACCTCGTTGGCGATATCATCACTCGTCCATAGTGTTTATTAAGGAGCAGAGAGAAGGAGTTAGGCATGAGGTAGAAAGAATATCACCCGAAATGTAATCTTATGATGCCGCATCCGCATTGGGGAAGGCAGGTGCGTGTAAGTGCGTGTGAGGAAAGGCACACCTAAGTCTCTTTGATTCGAACGCTCATGACTGATTTCGACCTCTCTCTCTCTTATATCTTCATCTATTTTGCCAATGTGACCTTATATTCTACAGTCTCGTAGTCCATAGTGTCACTATTTGGGGGAAGCAGCTCTGCGATCCAATCACCCCTTCTTCCATTTCCAAAATCGCACCATCACCAACTCGGCTTCTCCAGACTTACCCCTAATTGATCTATCACCAACACATGTCGGGACTGAAGGTCCTTACGTCTTTCAATCTTTGTCTTATGGGGCTCTTCCTCTGACATCTTCCTCATTCATCTCATTGCTTTTACCTACACTAGTCACCATCGGGTTGGGTCTTCCGTCCACTTTCTGTCAACGACATCTCCCCCTATCCACCTCTCTGACATCGTCATTTGCTTAACAACTAAGAAAGCTTCTCTCTTCCCACTCCTTCGCTCTTTTGTTAAATCTAGAGACTTATCTCTTCCGAAATCAAACACCTTGGTCCTACCTCCTCTTTCTTCTTCTATCCTCTCTCTACTATCCCCATCCATCTGCATCACTTTTCTCCAGAACACAGGGCATGAAAGCTTCCACGCTGCCAAGATGTCTCCTCCCGAGCCACTAGACCTTGCTATCTATGCACACACCGAAGACTCTGGATCCTCTGCGCCGCCGTCGCCGGCCCGCTCAACTTCTCCAGTAGTTGTGAGTCGACCCCCGACTCCATCGCCCACTCCGCAGAGAGAGCAGTCCAAGTCCGTCACGGAAAGGAGGACGCCCTTTTCACAAAAGGAAAATGAGGATACCTCTCCGATGAGCACGGCTTCTTCAGACTTGTTTATCGGCCCGCGCCCAACCTTTTCACCAACTCCGCAAAGGGAGCCTCCCAGGTCCTCTGCTGAAAGGAGGACACCCCTGACCCACAGAGAAAACGTCGATACTTCTCCAGCGAGCGAGGCTTCTTCAAGCTTGTTTGTCAATTCGGATCGGGACTTTTCCTCGACTCCGCAGCCGGAACAGCCCAGGCCGTTTGCTGATAGGGAAACATCCTTCTCGCAACAAGAAGATGTCGATGCCGCGGCCGGCGATGATAAAAGCGATGTTGATGAGCAGCAAATGGTGCAAGAGGATACTACACCCTATAACAATGACTCGGCTGTAGTGGGGGAAGAAAACGAGCGTCTGGGGAACGCCTCGGAAGAACAGGTTGTCCAGGCGCCCTCAGATGGGCCAAGTGGTGACGAAGAAGCAAAGAATCAAACCACCAATGGACTAGGTAAGAAAATGCGTTGCAGGAAGTCTTCAAGTCAAACAACTGACCCTCCGCAGCAGTGGCTTCAAACAATGCAGTTGCTCCAGCAGAGGAGCTTGCTAACAGCACTTCAGCTGAAAGAGGAAGATCTGTAGATCAAGAACAAAGCATGATCGAGCGAATGCTGCAGCTCGAGCAAGCAACGAATGCCAATGGCCAGTCCACAAATGCTTTGGGCGACACTTCTACGGAACAAGGAACTTCTACTCAGCCCAATGACGACGGAGAAACCGAAGAAGGCCTCAATGATGGTTCAGTTAATCCCGTCAACAACCCTCCCCCTTCCCCTGAGGTCGAGGCGTTCCGGCCGCCGGGGGGTCGAGGTCGGGCATGGCCCCAAGGAAATGGCCGACGGCCAGCTCGAAATATGAGATCTCCTACCCCCTTTTTCAAAAGAGAATTCAGTCCAGGCCTCTTCGACAACTACAACCAAGAAGACAGGACGGCTTCTATACGCCAACCTGCGCCGGCAATGCCGTGCGCGTCTGATTTCGGTCCTCACTCGCGTTCGTCTCTCAACCGGGAAGAATTCGTTCTCGGACCAAAACGTCGAAGAATGAGGCCTGATGATCCATCACTCCCTGCCTTTGCTCCAGCACCTAAGATACCAAAGTTCACGCCCTCCACGAGTGGCACTCCACCGCGCAGGCCTCGTCATAGAATCGTTCCTCCCGAGGAAATCTTATCGGAGCGTAGCGTATCACCAGAAGCCGATGCCGCTTCAGTGAGGTCTCAAGAACAAAGTCGAAAACGCCCCCGCGACGACAACCCTTCGACTGGGCCTTATCTCGGCTCACTTGGTAGTATCCCGCCGGAAAACCGTCGTACCATTTTAGAGCAAATATTGGTCAGCAAGGAGCCAATCCACGTATTCGAAGGATGGACTAAGCCACGTTCGAGCAATCGGTCATATAAGCGGCCAGATATCGATATCAGCGTCCTTCTCGTGTGCAAGCAACTGTACTGGGAGTGTCTCCCCGTGCTGTACGGCGCAAATAAGTTTCTCTATCTTCTTCGCGATGCAGTGCCTACCGCTCCGCCGCCTGTTCACGTAGATGGGTTGCCATCGGAGGAGTCTTCCGCGGAAGATGTTGCCACTGTTGCGACTGAACTCGACGACGATGATGATGAAGCTCACGGCGATGGCGAATACGTCGAGGAAGAACGATCTGCGAGACCTTCAAGACGCTCAACCCGCGGTGGCAGACAGAAGCGAACAGAGGGAGGACTACTCAACATCGCCAAATTTATCTCGCTTATTCGAGACGTCACAATTGTGGCCGAACAGAACAGGTACGGCGTGGATACAATGAAAAGCATGGCCGATGCCATCCAAGTCTTTGTCAAACCTCCTACCGAGGAAATCGAGAAGAACTCTGTGCCGATCGATCCATCGGCCCTTGTACCGAACGAGCCGGCCCGCAAGAGGACACTAAATAGAAATAATGGCCAGTCTCAGACAAAGCAGAACAAGCCCAACCTCAGGTCCCTCAACATCCGCATCCACCCCATGACGCATGGATGGGACGAAGTTGAAGAAGCAGAAACCTTCACGTTCACTGGGTTCTTTGCAGCCCAATCCATCGTCACGAAAGCCTTGTTACATCTTCAAGTCCAGTTCTTGCATATCGATCTTATTCCCACGAAGCTCACAGACAGCAGATCTGTGAAGCCAGTTCGCATGGCCCTGGACTTACGTCCCCGCCGCATTCAGGCAGGAATCAAGTACGGGGAGGTCGACTTTTGGGCTGGCGACAGAGCTATACGCGCACATACACTCTACCGGAGAAGGCTTTGTTACAAGAAGTTGCGTTCGCTTCAGGTTGAGCTGGTCAAGTGCTGCAGATCACTCAGGAAGCATGGCCTAACTGCTGAGGAGCTTGGCCTCTGGGATGAGATCTCGGACATAGATTGGGATTTCGATGACGAAGAAATGCTGGATTAGTTCCTGGCGAGAGGAAGTAGCTGGCCGATTAGACCCGTAGCTGGAGTCCAGATGCAACGGACTGAAAGGTCCAGACGCTTTGGAGGATTGCAGTGCTGAAAGAAGGAGTCGCTTGATGCTGGAGATATGAGCGATCCAATAGTTGACCAAGAAGTGGTAGAAAAATGAATGCAGTAGACCCGAGCAGAGAAAGCCAGCGCTGGTAATTGAAATGATAAGTCATGGCTTCAATCTCCTTTTATAAGACTCTCCGAAGAGTATATGCTGACACGATAATCCCGGGGGTATGACTTTTGTCTCTTTAACCTTTGAAAACATTTGCCTTCCAAAACTCCAGCCGCTCCTTGATATAATATTTTCCTGGTCATCTTATGACGCCTTGATGGCTACTTTGCTGACCTCCAACGTCTCAGTGTCGACCAGCACGATCTCCTTGGTTTCCACAAATGAAGGGATTGTGATAAGCCTGACGGACTGCCCGCCGTTCGGACTGTGAATAAGCCTTGTGCCGAATTCAGGCTGGTTGCCTACGAAGTACAGATGCGGACAGTTCTTCAAAACGAAAGGATCGTCGTCCTGGAATGGATAGCTCCCTGAAAGTAAGATTAGTAGGAGTAGACATTCTCAAAGCTTTGCACAGCTGACTTACATAGTGTGTCCGGTGCCGTTGGTGCGCAGCACCTCCATCGACACATGGCTTCCATCATGCCCAATCGGTCTTCACTCTCCACGTACTTGAACACATCATCGACATTCTGACCGCTTGTGCCGAGCACTCTCCATCCTTCTACTTCTCCCTCCCAGGGATTCGTCACAGCATCTAACCACGCCGGTTCTTTCGAGCTAGGATCTCTCCCGTAAGCCCTTGATATGGGGAATAGAGCTGCGTGGATGGGCTGTTGGGGGTAACTGGCGTTGGCTGGATCATGGTGGCCCGGCATGAGCGTTACGGGGATGGACGGGAGGATCTCGCCCAGAAACTCGTCGAACAGTTGAGAAGGGAGGGCATTATATGCGCTGGAGTCGTAACCGTATTTTTTCGTTGTCTTCTCATTCGAATCTTCCGCGTCTGGCTTGCGGTCGAGGGTGGAGATCGAATTGCCGGCGATGATAAGCCTACTGATCTGCGATACCTCGCTTTGAACAGACGGGCCCATCGCTTCACCCAGAAGGTACTCGAGAAGAAGATTCAACTCCAGAGCGTGCGAAGCATCCGATCCAGAGAAAGATAACCCTGAGACGATCGCCATCTTTTTGCCTGAGCTTTGTGGGGAGTTGCCCATCTCTTCGTCCTCGTCCTCAGGTTTTGTCTTAACCTTCCCATTGACACCCTTCTTAAGGCTCCATCGTTCTGGTTGCGGGGGAAGATCCGGTAATTTGATGTCGATAATCTCTAGCTCGCCGTTGGAGTTCTCGGTGCCCATGACAGCAACGATACAACCTGTCACTAGGTTCACAGCCTTGAGGAGCTCACCGGCAAGTCGGATGCGTCCAGAGTCGTCTTCGAGCATAATCTCGCTCTCTTCGGAATCGCCAAAGTACTTTTGCGGCACAAGCGGTGCAGATATCCAACGCTACGGCCAAACAGTTAGCTATCTGGCTTCAGTTCGGGGAGGCGGGTAGTTCTCGGGTTGGACGTACATCTTTGGACACATCCTCCAAAATATCGGGCTTCAGCGGCATGGCCATGAATACGGTACCAACGACCCAGCAGAGCTCACCCTGGCGGACATCAAGCACCCGGTCAACACGCTTAGCCTCCTCGCCGCCGATGACGGTGCCGTCCCATGCTTCCGAGGCAACCTCCTCCACGGCGGGCTTGATCTTGGTGAGGCGCAAGAAGTACATATCGCCGTACTGCTGCTGGTAGGAGCGCTGCTTGTCGAGGTCGTATGTGCGGAGGGGCGTGTAGTCGGAGGCTGGGCGGGTTTGGACATGATGGGCAGAGTCGCTGGTAGCTTTGGCGTGAGTACAGACAGAACTAGATGCCTTTTTCAGGGAATGTTAGAGTAAACGTACGATGGTTTCCGTAGCAGCGTATCTGCTACATCTTCTAGAGACACCATGATGACTGATTCCGTCTTCGCTGGGGTTGTATTGGGTCAATGTCTGATCACCCAGCTTGGGTTTGGGGCAGAATTGAAGATTGGCACGAGCTCTTGATCTTGAGTTGGGACGCGTTGGACGCGTGCTGGACAGAACCGCGTTAAGTGGCTAAGCCCCACTAACGTCCTAGCACGCACTGCTACTTACTTAGGCTGGCGCTGATCATGATGCTGACATGAGGGGCAATTCAACTTTCCCAAAAAGAAAGAAAAAAAGGACCTTCCCCTCTAGACAACTTTGCTTACTTCAAAGATTGGTCTATGCTTCTCTTTCTCTCCTTTTTATCCTCTTCATTTCTTTCTTCAGTCTTTAATTAATATTGAGTAGAGCTCAATTCCTCCTTATTCCCATCCGCTTATCCTCAATTGCCTCTCTCTTGCTCCAAGACCCTCCCCCCGCCATCATGCCTCCTACGAAGCCGCCTCGTGTTGAGGTCAAGGACCTCTCCTACACTTTTCCCGACTACTCGACCGGTGTCCGAAACATCACGCTCGATCTCCCTCCCCGCTCTCGCTCGCTTCTCATCGGAGCCAATGGCGCCGGAAAGACCACTCTTCTCCGCCTTCTCGCTGGCAAGCGCCTCGCCCCAGGTGACTCCATCTCCATCTGCGGCGTCGATCCCTTCAAGCAAGGTCTTGAGGGTGTCACCTACCTCGGCCTCGAATGGGTGCTGAACCCCATCGTCCGCACTGACATTGGCGTCACCGAGCTGCTTCGTTCCGTTGGAGGCGATGCCTATCCCGAGCGTAGGGATGAGCTAGTATCCATGCTGGACGTTGACATGAACTGGCGCATGCACGCTGTGTCCGATGGTGAGCGTCGCCGTGTCCAGCTCGCCATGGGACTAGTGCGCCCTTGGACGGTTCTTCTGCTTGATGAGATCACTGTGGATTTGGACGTGCTCAGTCGCGCACAGTTCCTCGGCTGGCTGAAGCATGAGACGGAGATTCGAGAGTGTACGATCGTTTATGCGACGCATATCCTCGACAACCTCGCTGGGTGGCCTACGCATCTTGTTCATATGCACCTGGGTACGGTCAAGGAGTGGGACACGGCGGACAATATGCTGGCGACTCTTGATGGTAGCGTTGGCCCGTCTGGGAACAGTCGGCTGGGTGAGCTAGTGCTGGGCTGGCTTCGGGATGACATACAGGAGAGAGGGCCTCGAAGCCAGGCTCAGATCGGGTCAGAGGGCAAGACCTACGGGTTTGGGGGCATGAAGATTGGCGGATATGGTGATGAGTCGAAACCTAAAGAGACTTAAATCACCTTCAGCCAATCGGGAATAGAGGATGGGGGTCAAGACGAGCACTCAACTGCATTCATTTTTCTTTGTTTTCTACTGGCGTCTTGGGGTGGGCGTGTAACATGAGTGGGAATTCAGAGGGGGCACAGGACTCAACAACGTGCCGGGCGTTCTTCAACATCAGAGGATCCTTTCTTTTATCATTCTTTGGGCGGCATTTTCAACACGTCTAGACTATACTCCACGTCACGTCTGCATCATCTTTTTTTAAAGCATTTTGGCTTCTTTATTGATACCCTATTTTTCAACCAAGGGGTTCTGGCTCTGATTACTTCAACTGCATTGGATATTGCATATGGTTTTACCCTAAGATAGGCAATTATATATGAAGGTGGGAGGTCCCACCATTCCGTCCCAATGAGGATGTCTGTTATGTTTCATCTCTCATTTGCCTTCCATTGCGTTTCTCAATACTGTCATGGTGCACTTCAACAGCTCGGGTACACCCGATAGAGATTTTCCTGAGAGACTATTGAGAACACCAATACGGTAGTCCTGCCAGGAAAGATTCAGTCCCCCTGATGTAGCCAACTTTGTCAAGCTAGCCTGTGTCACAGGCCCAGCGTGCCTCGTCCGGATGGATCTTCCCTTTTCCAGCTGTTCATCTTCTAATTCACGAACTCGGAGAATACTCTGGTAGCAGAGCGTTGGCGAGTAGGAAAGGCCAAATATGGACGCCAAACTAAAGCTCCTGTCCACTGACGAAACATATGAAGTGATACTGTCCACAGTCGGACGTGGCATCAAGCAGCCATGGGCGTTGTTCTCGGCAGTGCTGAAAGCCCGGGCCCGCCACAAGCAGTTACACAGATCCATCAGAAAGCCATTGTAGAGATTGACGTAGGCCCGGTCGTAGGACAAGGAATCGATTCGAAAGGTATTGCCAGATTGCGTCCGGGTCGCCATTGCCGTCTCGAAGCCCCTCTTGTAACAGGCGAGGATGTAGCAGAGTCGTGACATATTCGCCAGGCTATCGCTGAAAAAGAGGGTGTAGATGAGCGTAGATGAAGGAAGCTCTATTCGGATGAAGTTTCTCAACGTTTCATCCGTGACTAAGCGAGCGAACTGCTCGTAGAATTGTAGGACGACGGATGTAGATTCCGCATTCTGTGAGGTTTGGATGAGAGTGAGGGCGAGCTTGTTGACATGGAGGACCAAAGCGCCTATGCTTGGACTGGCATGTTCTGGTACTTCGTCGTTTGATTTGAGTAGAGTAGTCCAGTGGTGAAGAAGATTTGTGTAAAGCGATATTAGGCCGGGCTGAAATTGGTTGCGGTTTGTCAAGACTGCGATCTCGAAGGGTTGAAGGATATGCTTGTATAGCTCTGAAGTTTGGTTAGTGACCAAATGCATCCCCTAGAGAACACGAAATTACCTTTGAAGTCGTGCAGTGGAGAGAAAGCGAGAATCTCGAAGAGACAATCGCAACGTCCAGTTCCATCCCAAAGCTCAAAGAATCGCGCGAAGAAGTTCAACAAGACCGGCGGTAATGTCTACAGAGTAGGTAAGTAACCAATTCATACCGTGAGCACAACGACACTCACCTTCGTTTCGGTCACAAAGTCCTTGAATACTTCGAGCATATCCCATAAAGTGCCTTCATCCACAGTTCCATCGACAACATCTTGGAGAATAGCATGCAACCAGTTGGCGATCCTTTGATAGGCATTGTCGCTGGGTCGCAGCTGCAGTAATTTTTGGAGAAGAGGGTCGCCGAGGACAGCCACGAGCTGATTCGGTAACTCTAATTTGTCTAGGCTCTGGGCGAGCTTGGTAGCGTTCTCTATCTCCTCCAATGTCACCGAAGACTGCATTTTATCAGTAAGTAAACTTTGATATCCACTGTGAGGAATTACAGACCTCATCTGCATGAGATGTGCGAACAAGTGGCACTAGCTTTGTCTTTTGGCTACGGTTCAACGGTCTGTTGACCTTGAAGCCATCCCTAGGACCAGAAACAAGGTCTTGGGAATGCAAAGCATGTTGCTCTTGTATCTCGTCAAGGCGTGCTCTCCATTGCGGGTCAGGGTGCTAGGATCATTAGCCTGGTTCTTTTGGTGGCAGTTTCTCAACTCACTTTGAATGCAGAGGCTTTGCCGCGCACAGCGTCCCCTACAATAATTTCGGGATAGTAGTCCTTGAAAACTCTTAACAAGCCAACAAGGTAGGGATCATTGCCAGTCTGCCTCGACAAATTGAGCCTAGTATTGTGAGCTCGACTGAGTTCTCAGCAAGGGGACGTCAAGCATACAGTGATTGAATTCGAAAAGGCTTAATGTGTTTTCGACGCGTAATCAAGGCCAAAAGATGTGAAAGTTGCGGTCTGTCGGCGTCAGCCTTTCCTGCCAGGTTGGAGGATGGATTCGATGCTCTACCTGGTTGCAGCTGTGTCAAGCAATGAGAAGAGTACTGGATAAGCTCGTGAGAGACTTGAAGGCTCTTCTAAAACATGGTATACCAGAATAAGCCAGCGAATGAGAGCTGCTTGTATGTTTAACGATGCTTTCAGACGTCCATGACCAAGACAACCAACAACTCGAAAAACGATGTCTGTTGATACTCGAGTTGCCGGATACAGATTTCTCGCTATTGAATTGAGGCTTGCCTGGTCAAGATGATTAGGAGCTGTAATGACGTCAATCAGCTCATTCAGGGCATCAGGAAGTGCGCCGCGATCATAAATAGCTGAGCACAGCTTGGCAACAGTTGGTTTGATATCGATATGTCGCGCCTTGGGAGGAAGTTTAGAGGCCTGAACAACATCCTGGACCAGCTCTGTGGTCTGGTCATCGCCGCCGCCGGGCGCCATGCTCCAATATTAGGTACCCCTACACCGTGAAGAGTATGGCAAGGATGATGTAGATGTGATCGATGGCGGTTCAGCTTGAGAGTTGATCAAGGTGCCGGGTCGGTGGTGGGACGCGTCAAGATCGGATGGGCAGACGCGTTAAACTCGGGGCGGGGCCAACGGCCAACGGTGAATGGGAAAAGTGGAGATTTCCACTGGTGGGATCTGCCGAGCCACCGGTGTCATTGCCGGAGTCGGAACCGTTCCGCTGGGACAAACGGGAGGACCAGCCCACTTTTGCGAGGGAGCTAGCTCCTTGTGCCTGGCAGCTGACGATACTCCTTGCCAAAGAGAGAAAGAACGGCCCGCCTCGCTTAGGGCCGTGAGTTCTTACCTGACCTACTATGACACAAGTGTATGCGCGGGTAAGAGCGATACTGTCAGGACTTTACCTGAGAAGGTCCCCTACCTTACCTGGCTGGCATCATGATGACAATAGCACGAGTGGATAACGCTGGGATGTGCGCGCGTTGGTGCAGGAGCCATTTGCTGGCCTTGCTTGTGCTCTAGGTTCTAGGCAAACACGATTGTGCAGTAGCGATCGTCGTGTTGGTCTCAGTCTCGTACCAACAACGGGCCGGGCTCTATCATGGCTCGGAGTGAGGGTATAGTAGTCCGAGTGAGTCTTATCCAACACCAGATTATTTTATGATAATGGCACGCACCGACCACGCAGAGGCAGGCACCTGCTCATTCCTTATAGTCAGGCCGAGGCCGCGACTCATAACATAAGTGCGTCTAATTATACGAGAATAGCATGGGCAGAAGAAATTAGGTGGGAAGCGCTTGCCTCGCGATAGAAGTCGGTGACCACTCGAGAAGGGAAGGTGCGGGCGGTTGTGTGTCTGGAAAGCGCAAGAGAGCGCAAGGAAGCGCAGGAAAGCGCAAAGCACAGTCTGGCACTGTGCTCCTGCTTCGACCGTGAGCCGTGCGCTGGCTGAGGATGGCGTCAAGCGTCTAATTACTTTCTTCCACTTACTCAGTAGGGACTCGTACTCCCACTCATCGGCGCCATTCGCCTCCTGCATCCAAAATTTAACCCCGAACTGATCTGCATTCGCATATCGGGCTTCCACGTTCTGGTCCTAGCCGATGGGCTTCCCTTTCTTCCGACCATGTGAGGGGCATGTACCTCGCTGCAAATCCTGGCCCTACGAGTATGGGTACAATACTAGTAGTAGACGAGCTCGGCCACTCGACGTCGGATTGCTCCATCCTCACTCTTGGCCGCAGCCAACGTGGCAGCCAAGGGCCAAAGCAGACGCTGCAGAAGGAGCTTCGTCGTCACAAGCTCAGGCTTCATCCCTCAACAGCAACAACCATCTCGACTAAAGGAGAGACAGTCCAGACATGCGACCTACTCGGACCCCTTCGGCTTGGGTTACGCTTTGACCATTACCTCCAGAACAAGGATTACACACCCTTCGACCTCGACTAAAGACGCTACGAGTACAATCATTGCCGACTTCATTTGCTCTTGTACGACCTAGCCGTATGCACTCGAATGCACTACTACTCCAGGCACGGCGGCTGATGTTGACGGAGGCGGAGACGAACAGCAAGGGTTGATAGTGACAGCCTGACAGGTGCCATCAACCTGCGAGCTTACACCGCCCATGGTAGCCCTGTTACACGGGCTTTTAACAGTCGGCGCCTCCGCCCGGATCGACAGGTTAATCACCACCCGCAAAGTTTTATCCCGTGTCCTCAAACGGAGCGGGAGCGACACCCTCGCATTCTGTCTTGTGTCTTGAGCCTCGACTTTCGCCTCCCCGTTGTCCCGAAGACGATTAACATTGGCAGTCCAAATGCGGCTTGCATCTGTGCGATGCAATGATTTGTATTTATTCCGGACCCCACGCGAGCCGCATTTTCCCAAGCGATGGGCATGTATGATGTATCATAGGGGGGCGTTTTCCCGACCGGGCGTCCACTCGCCCTAAAACTACCATGTAGACGGCTATTTTGGGGGCCCTTTACATACGAGTACATGTACGTTGCTTTGAAAAGCACGGCAGGGCTGCCCACATGCGGCAGGAATATTGATCCCTCCCGCCTCGCAACCCTGTCCGGTGCCCTCAGTGACGCCTGGCCCATGGCCTGCCATTCCACCACCACCCTTTCGGGCTTGATCAGTCTCACGTCCGTTGTTGACTGGCGCATGGTTGTGTAACCACGCTGCGCGTTGACTGCGGGATACTTTTCCTAGAACCACTGTCAGCTACTCCGGCTCCAATTGGACTACCAGATGGCCACCGGCTACGAGTCCAGCAGCCACCTCGCGCCCGTACCTAGTCAACGCCAATGCGGGCTTGTCCGATCTTCTCACACACTAGTGTAGTTACTGCTAGCCAGTGGCTGAGCGGGTACAACTGGGCCCTGCTGTATCTCACTTCTTAGTATCCAATCTTGGGATTATTATGCTTGGTGAGTACGAGTAGGTAGCCCCGCCATACATCGACCTGCGTTGCGCTCGCCCTAGTCGGCCCAGGCTGACCAGCTCGGCCAGCCTCCTTTCGTGGGTGCTGATGGAGATCCCTTGATGGTCGCCGGTACACAATTTCACTTCTAATCACCCCACTCGCCCAGGCCCCGGCAAGATGGACATAGGGTTTGCTGATCAAGGTAAACCCTTTCTGGCCGTCCGTGTGCACAGTGTTTCCAGGGATTGTCTCGTCTAAGTCCCTTGAGCTTCGACCAAGACAAGACTTACAACTAGACTCACCCTCCAAGCGTGGCCCATTCGAGTAAGCTTAACTAGGTGTTTTTTCCTCAACCTTTTACCTGACAGTCTTCTACATCAGCCGATTATAGGTGTTGCATTTCCTTCTTCCGCCCCTTATCCAATCACTACAGCTTGATATCGCCTCAGCAGTTTCTATTGGCATCTTGCGTCGGGCTATTTCTTGCGCTAAGCTCCGCCTCCTCCCCATCTTGAGCGACCACTTAGACAGGTCCAATCCATTCATTTGTGATACCTCGTCTGCGTTCACACAGACAGCACATTTTGCGGCGGCGGGCATACACCAACAGGTGCAGAAGTTGCCTGCGGAAGCATATAGTAACAGAGGAATTTTCGAACGGGTCGATAAAGTGGCATGATCGTGCTACCACGACAATGTCTGACGAAGACGAACCAATGCCGGACGACAGTTCTTACGAGCCTGCAAGCCCCTCGGCAACATTATTATGGGATCGCCAAAACTGTATTCCGCTGGACAGATGCCTCTCCAAGGATGATATGATACTTCTTCTAACGCCACTCGTGGTGCCCCCGGAGTCCCAAGAAAGTGCCGACCGCGACCCTTTTGAACCATTAGGACAAGCCCTAGCGGAAAAACATCCCATGGTTCGGCATGTTCCATACTCAAAGAATGGAGGTATCACAGGCGTTCACGTTGCCTTTGTCAAAAGAGCAGATGTTGTGATATTTGTGGTGACGGGACCCTCCACACAGGACGATGAAGTCTTGCAAGCAGATCTTGCCTCAGCTATTGGAGAAGCTTGCGAATCCAGGCCGCTGATCTTGATTTTCTGTTGTCAGATTGATGATGAGACAACTCAGCAGCTCGATTTTCCTACATCGATTCGAGCTACAGGCTTTTCGGTGCCCGATCTCATGGCTGTTTCGACTCTTTTGCTTGATGGAAACAACACCTCCGAGCGAGCGGCAACCCAACCACGCCAGATTGCAAAGGAACTCGCGCCACCATGGTCAGTCGAGGAATGGAACTTTGAACGAGATCTGGGGCAACTGCACGCCCTATGGAACGAAAATGTTTCGCCCCAATTCCACATCGATATCACTACTTTCTCCAGTCTTATTCGCCGGGATGGATATGCAATGCACTACATTGTGCGAGATCCGTCAGGAGCTGGGATTCTAGGTTTCTGTGCAACATACACAACGTTTGTAGACAGTAACGGGGATCAACTCATCGGCTCGATCGCAGCTGTCGTGGTGAAGAAGGAATTTCGCGGTCGAGGGATCGGGCTCGCGCTTCACAATACATCTCTTGCCAAGTTGAAACGGATTCGTGGAGTGCAACAACTACTTCTAGGAACGACCTTCCCACGTCTTCTGTGTGGTATTCCAAGCAACCACTCAAGCATATCATGGTTCAAGAATCGCGGATGGGCTCTCGATCAAACAAGTCCTGGGAAGGGACGACTTATCGTGGACTGGTTACTGCCTGTCATCGAAGCGCCACCAGCCAACCTGGCATCAGCAGGTCTCAACTTTAGGCCCTGCGGACTGACGGATTTTGAGATTGTATCCGAAATGGTAGATCGCGAGGCTAAGAAGAAGCACGGTTTTGGGTGGTTCGATCAATATGCCCGAATTCTGGACAGTGGCTTTATTGGAGACATTCTCTTGGGCTTCGAAGGCTCGACATTGGTGGCCACCGCGATAACATACATTCCCAATAGCGGCAATCCCACGGCATCCGATATTCCTTGGCCAGCTTCAATAGGACCAGATGTCGGAGGGATCACTTGTGTCTGCATCAAAGGTAAGCATTCTCTTCCAAGTATCCGCTCATGCTGCTGACTTAGATCAGATGATCCTGGAATGGTCAATCGTCGTGACACGGTCATGGTTCGTCTTTTGCATGCATGTTGCCAGTCATTGAAAGGTCGCGGTATGACCAGCGCTTTCCTGGACGGTCTAAGACCCAACGAAAGCGGCGTTGAGAATCTAGGTGAGATTTCCTACGCGAAATGCTGACAATGCAAGGCTGCTGACAGAACTCAGGCTTCCGCCGATGGGCGCAGTACCACGAAGTTTGGCAACAAGTCTAATAGTGTACAACTAATCAACCAATGATGGATTGTACTATCAAGCATAAAACCCTTGGCGAACTCTACGTCATCATAATATACATTTCAAAGCCGGAACAGCCCGGGCGCAGACTGAGCTGACCGTGCATCGTCGGAATCCCCAGAGGAGCCGGCTGGGGGCCATCACTGCCATCAGGCAACGACACGAAGGATCCCTGCCCCGATTTCTGATGGGTTTCAAAAACAGTCAATCATATTACGAGCATTTCTTGGCCCCATGTATAACAGCCTCGACCATGACATTTAAGACCTTTATTACCATTTTCTCGGTGTCACCGATAGATTCTTTCCTCGTACTCAGACTTCAAGTGAAACAACAGGCATCATGTGGGTATTGGCCAGAGAAGAATTCGAACTTCTACCTCAACAGAGTCGGCATTTCGGGTGCCTGACATGATAGCTCTGATAGGAAAAGCGCGAATCTTCGCTGATCAGCATCGCTACGATGATATGTTTTGAGTCACACTCCGCGATTCACGCTGACACGCGTTTGCCGCGCGCCCTTCCAACCGCCTATTCTGTCCTTGCCGCCGCCCCGCTGCTGCGGCTGCTGCTGCTGCTTAGAGACAGAATCTGCGAGTCTACCATCCGCACGTACAGATAGATATTGGACGAATGTGCCGCTGTTGCACACCCAATGCAACATAGCTCGAGAAACTATCGACAGCCCGTTGTTTACTAGCCCGCGAATGACAGTGAACGGCTCGGAAGGCTCGCAAATGCTTTTTCAGCCCTTTTGCTTAGTGAGACGCCATTTCCCCAAAAAGGGTTACGAGCTCCCCATGTCACTTTACCGCCTTTGCCTGCTTGTTACCCGCATCGGGCAGACCACGAGCGCCCCATGTTGTGCAACCTGAATCCTTGCATGGGTAAAAAAGAAACCCGTGGTAGTACAAAGAGGGTCATCGCAGGGGGGAGGGGCTAAGAGGCAAAGTGGAATTAATGTGCGGGACTCGAAGCGGCGTGGACAAGTTACACGAGACAATGTCGGGGATGCAATTGCGTCTGTGTCTGTGCATCGCACACACTCCAATGTCGTCTGCTGTTGTATTACATTACATACGTGGTACACTTTTGCGGCAGGATAACATGCATGAGTGCGGAAAAAGTTCATACATATTGTACAACGTTAGGAAGACGACATCGATATCTGACATCTGATTGATAACTTTGTCATTGGGTATTCTGTTTCTCTTCTCTTCTCTTCTCTTCTCTTCCCTCCCTTCCTTTTTCTCACTCGCATGTATGTTGCTACATACGTACATACTGTGTGTGCTTTGTGAAACTCGAAAATAAAAAGAACCTGGAAATACAATAGGTATATATTTTTGCATTGTTGCAGTTGTCGCCGCCGTCGCCCGCCGCGAACATCTAGTAAGAAAAGAAAACAGCCGAAAATCGAGAAATGCACCGCCAGTCCGCCCGCCCCCTTGTTTTTTATTCCCTTGAACCCGTGCCGTTGTGGCGAACTGTGTAATAGTATCTTTCTGGGGCCATAACCAAATTAACAAAAAGAAAAAAGGGGGAAATGAAATCATAAAGAACTTTTGATGGGGATGTCCGGTTTCATCCCTCGCCCAGTATACGCCTTTGCCTTCCTGAAGGAGGAAAAAGAGGAAAAGAGGCATGGAAAGCAAAGGTAAAATAAACAGAAAAACATATAGCATCGTACAGATCATCTCGCCGTTGGGTAAGAACCGAGGATGGTGGTGGAGGTCGCCGGGGGGGTAGAAGATGGGGGCGTGTATTGTGAGATCTTCTCGCTGGGGGTGCGAGGAGGATGGGTAAGATCGGTCCGTTTTGTTCTTCTGGGGGTGGTTTTTTGTTTGGTTTTTTGTTATATATCTGATCTGTGCGTAGCTTTTGATCTCGCGATCATGCCCATTTAGAGAAGTCCACAGATTCGACAAGAGCCTCGGGTGCTTGGGGCTGCCCGGCGCCGGACACGACTTCGGTGTCATTGGTGGTAGCGGAGCCGGAGAGCATGGAGGAACGGTGAGATGTCTGCTCGCTTGTGCCGGTGAAGAATGTAGCCACGCTCGTGCGTCTCAAGCTGGTGAAGCTGTCTCGGACACTGCTGCTTGGCCTAGAAGAGTCACTTTGTTGCTGGGACTGCTGTGGCTGAAGCTGCTGCCCTTGGCTTACACCGCTGCCTGAGGACATTGGGGGCGGCGATGGGGAGGTAAGTTGCTGTTGGCTGTTGTGTGCGTGTGTCGTCGCTTTGGGACCGTGCTTTTCCCGCAAGCGCTTGATCTCGCGCAGACGGCTCCGCCATGGGCTGATGTGTTCGCCTCCACCGCGACTCTGCCACACCATTGAGAAGACAGAAGCGTTCAGGGCGAGAAGGCGTATGAATTCCGGCAACGCCTTGAGAGACACCATCTTCACTTCCGAAGCCGGGGATATCTCTGGGAAACCAGGCTTGCTCATGACTTGCACACGGTAGAAAGGCTGTTCGTGGGTTTCCTGACGCCTAGCCTCGCGGGTTGCGATGAAAGAAGCTCGGGATGCTGGTGTGATGACAATGTTGACAAAATTGAACTGGCTGGGGAAGGTGTCGAATTTGAAAGGCAAGCCGGAGTCATTGAATATGATGTTGACGTAGTCGTTGCCGATATGCCGTTTCTTCATCGCAAGCTGAGGGTCATTATCGAGGTTTGTCGGCATCTGTGTAGTGACGTGAAAGATGATCTCGGTAAGACGATCTCGCCAGCAAAAGGTGTATTGACCATCAATGTCCATCTCGCGGTCGAGGCCTTGCGTGTTGAAAGTCGCTCCTTTCAACTTGGTCAAAGTTCCGAGGTTGTTCAAGAACTCCACGTAGTCACTGCTACCAGACACATTGGCTAGAATATCCAGCTCCTCAGTCTGCCCTTCGCCAATATAGATGACGCCAACCTTGTGGCCATCAACAGTTGAGTTTCGGTCGAACACTCTGATTGTCCGGTCCGTTACATCATCGTCAGGGAGCGGTATCGGCCGGGTTGCATCGTCAGACTGAGGGATTGAAGACATGAGTTGGATCAACAAATGACTAGGCAAGACCATATTGTTAGACTCTTGCCCGTCTCTTCCCACATCAGTCTGATTGCCTGTTTGGTGAAGCGGAGGGGGCCGAAAAGCTTCGCGCATCAAGTACGCCGAAGTCCCTGAAGGCTGCCTTTTGGTAATCTGCGCCCACCCTGTCCTCACCGATTGTTGAACAGTCACAATGCTGTTTCCTACCAGCCAGCGTTTGGAAGCCAGCTCACCAAAACGATACTCAGTGAACAAAGGGTCCTCGCCAGACTCGTCAATATCCGCATAAGTGACTCGCTGCATGAAGTCGATGGTGGTAAGGGCCTGCTCTTCTGCCGTATTCCCAGAGCCGTCCACATCGGCGAATAACTTTTTTGCAATGGCTGCTACGTGGTTTGCTCGATCGGGAAGCTTCATCGCCAGAAACCAAAAGAGAATAACATGATATGCCAGGGCGTAGACATACTGAGGCAAATCATCTGACGCACTGGGGTGGGCTTGATCCGCGCTCAAGGCTGAGGGAGTAGCAGGAGTTGCCGGTTCACTACTGTGGCTGCTCCGATTGGGCTGCCGCTTATCCCTAGCATACTCCAGATATCGAAAGCAGATACCAAATACCGTGCGGTACTCATCTTCTCTGAAATTGACATAGACATCATGTAAGCGGCTGAGGCAGGCGAGGAACTCCAGAATATGGATTGCCACGCGCGGCTGCGTAATGATTGCGGCCATCTGATTGAGCATCTGACCCATAGATTTGCTGGTTGACAGTGGCAATTCGTGGCAGCAGATGGACAATGCGTGAATGCAGCATTGTGCAGTCCTTTCCCAGGTAGTGATACCATGGACGAAAGTCTTGACAATGTCGTCTTCCTCCAGCTTGGAGAAGTGGTCGTGATAGCTCAGGATCATTGTCAAGCTATGGAAGAGGGGTATCGCTACATCTGCCCGGCGAAGTCCTAAAGCATTCGGGGGCTCTTGAAAGCTGTTTGTCCGTACTTGCTCGCATATGAGTTTGCGCAGCTCTTGGACCTGACGCAAGGCGTCTTTGAAGATAGCATGATTGCTAAGTTGTGAGGGAAGATGGACGAGAGCGAACGAGTAGACTTCCCAATCGCTCCCCTTGAGAATGCTGAGAACCGATTCGAGCCAGGCAGCCATGTCGAGTACAAACACTGGTAGCTTATCGTCATTTCCGTCCTCTTTTCCGGAATCATCAGCGTCAGCAATGTCGTGTGTCACAAGAATTGGGCTGATCAATCGGGGCACATTGTCGGGCAGAGCATCAGGGTCAGGTAATTTCCACAGCTGGTGATAAGCACCGGGAACACCCTTGATGCCGCTGGCAGACTTTGGAGGCAGAGCCTTATCCAAGGCAGAACCGTAACTAAAAGAAACACCGCGCGATGATCGAGACAGGCCTCCGTGATCGCTGCGGCTTGCTCGCAAGGTGCTAGCAGCTGCTTCTTCGGCTTGTTTCTTTGCCAGAGATGCTTCTGTTCGGCAGATTCCCGCTGCCAGAAAATTGGTCTCCAGCACATTGGTGATGAATATCCGATTTGCCCAGTCTGCTCGAAGTCGGAAGAGAAGTTTCATGACTGTCAAGCGTGCGTCGACCTCGCACTGATTTGATCTTGCAATATGGACCAGCGAAGAGTATAGCTTGACACTCTTGTAGCCGTCGGAGTTCATAACTTGAACAAACATCTTGACATAACCCTTTGCCACAACATTGGAAGGCGATTGTTCGACCTCGCCGGAGGACTTCTCTGCGGAAAACGGCCCCGCTGACTTGGACATGCTTGGTGCTAAAATGGGTGATCGAAGTCGATCATTGTCCACCACAGCCCTAACGGCATAGACGATAAACTCAAAGAGCTCGAAATCGCAAGAGGACACCACGGAAACCATCAAGGACATGACAGCATCGAGTACCAGTACATCTGACTCTTCGGCAATATCTTGCAGGATGTTCTTGGCGAGTTTCGGTATGAAGTCGTTTTCCACATCGTCAGAGATAAGGTCGAGAATTTCGTATGCATCCATTACAGTCCGCAGAGCTCGAAGTCTTATCTCTGATGATCGACTGCGGTTACTGAAGAAATCGTCCAACACCAGGGCTAGGTTTGTCTCCCATTGAAGATCGGATGGTGAGCAGCATCGGAATTCTTGGAAGTAGTCGAGAACGACGCATGCCGTAGAATCTGGAAGCAGCTTGTGTATGTCGACGAAGAATTTGATGACAGTCTGTCGAGGAACGAAGTCATTGTTACTCTTTTGGTTGAGGATGAATTCCAGCCGGTTGATCAACTGCAACATCTCCTTGGCGATTGGATCTTCCGGGCCATCGTCAGTCGTACCGTCTTTGGCTGGCGCAAAATTTGACTCGTTGGTCATCTTGTTGGCGCATTCAGCAGCTACATCCAAGACAGCTGCCCAGTCCTCATCTACGATCAGCCGATGCATGTTGCCATCATTGTCGCAGAACAAAGAATTGATGACGTGGAGGACCGCAGTACAGACTCTGGACGACGACGAAGCCTTCACAGTCGCCGAAAGGCCATCGGCGAGGAGAGCATACGGCACTGCAGGATAGCCCTTCTCGGAGCTCTTGGCGAGCAGCCGTTGCAACACGGCAAGGGAACCTCTAATCTCCCTGCTCATGTCTCTTTCTTTCACGGTATCGGGAGCAAGGCCTCGTAGAACGTCGAGCAGTATTCGAACGGTGGCTTGGCCGTTGTGGGATTTGAGGAAATTAGAAAGTGTGCGCCAGGAATCTTTGCGGAGTGCTGATACCAGGCAGAAGATAGAGCTGAGAACTTGAACGCAGCTTTTGAGTTTTTCGTTGGGTATGTTTCCGAAGGTGACAACAGTGTCAAGAACAGTAATGCAAGAACGCAGGTCATCCTCAGCACTAGTGCTCATGCAAATATCAAGCAAACCATCAATCACGCCAGCTAAGGATTCATCATCAGCGCACTTGGAGCTGAATTTGATCACGTCCACGAGAAATGCAAACAACTGCGCAAAATTCTTTTCCTCTCCCGAAGCAACCGATTTAGTCCTAGCCGAACCCCTAGGGCCATTTCCCGAAGATGCGTTCTTGCGAGCCGTCCGAACTGTCTTGTATGATTCGTGAAGCCATCTTGTAAGGAGTGGAAGAAGCTCATAGTCGAAACCATCCAGCACGCGGCCACTATGAGTCAGATCGACGAGTGCGGCGAGCTGGAGATGAAAGTCCTCTGGATTGGCGGGCGCGGCCAGCGTCTGGAAGTACTCCTTCCTCTCGAGATCCGTCGAGGAGTCATGTTTGACACACTCCGTCAGGAGCTCCCAACCTGCCGTCCGAGCTGAGAGTGGCTTCGATGGCTCTATGAGATCCTTCGCAGCGTACCAAATATCAAGAACCGGGTTGAGTGGGTACTCTGAGATGGCGTACTTCAGCGTACTGGCGGCGGCAACTCGATCACTTAAAGAGCCGTTCTTCAGCAACTCGAAAGAGTCAACGGCATTGGGTGATAATTTCGAGGCACTAGAGGGAGTCGCATGAACGATATCGGCAACGGGGAGAGCGACGGATGACGAGGATGTGGACAAGGGGAGAGAACGGTGCGATCTCGACGTCGTTAAGCCGCGGAAGACATTCGCAAGGCCGCCAGGGCGCGAGGAGTCCGGCGACAACGTGCCATCTCCACCTGGAGGGGACATGTGCTCTGCCAACAGAAATAATCGAGGGGGCTATGACGGCGTACTATCAAGACTGGATGCGACGATGTTAGCTACCGCTTGAACCGATCTCGTCGCCGTGGGGTTGTCGCTGAGGGATCCCGGCCTAAGTAAAGTAAGGACCCGACCTGAGCAGACGACAGGCCGCGGTATGCAGAGTAATCCGCGAGCTTACCTACCTAGACGACAAGACACTCCGATCATGGGGAACGAACAGCTGCCGGAGATCAAGCAGGCGTCGGAGGTGCAGATCTGCAGGGACTATGACCATGGGGGTCGCGATGATGTCGTGATCGTCGCCTCTTAGGACAGCCCCAAAGGTTGAATCAGAAGGTGAGAGCTCGTGGAATCTGTTCTGGCGCTGGGACAAGTAACGCAGTCGGCCTTTGACAGGTTGTCGACGCTATGTTATAACCTCGACAGCCTCTTGTTCATCGCTCAAGGAAGCTCAGGCGGCGTCCAAATTTTTATGGGCAGCGCTCGTAATTGCGGGGGATGAGTGTCTCGTTTCGAAGGTCGGTTCTTTGCTACTCGTATGACAAGTCGGGAAACGGGTTCAGCTGGTAGGATATCGCCAGGGGAGATGCAAAAGAAAGACGACTAATCATGGGCGAGGCTTGGGAAGGATTGCCGTAGGTTGGACGGGTAGTATTAGTGGTAATAGTCGTACTAGTCGTAGTCGGCTGATGGATGAGATGTGCCATTAGTTGGATCTGGCTCAAGCATGGTGCCAAACTGTGCCAAATTTTTGTCTACTTGCGGAAGCTCGGGTAGGGGCCCCGCAGGAGCTCGATATTGGCCAATAGTGACTTTGCATTGTCTCACCAGCATTGTAAACTAGGAGGCACCTTGTGCGGTGGCTGATTCGCACCGCTCTTGATCCGCTTCTGCCAATGAGGCTGCAATAGACTGACCAGTGGCACGGCACTATCCTCCACGCTAATGTTCCGAGGTACAAGGGTACATCCACAGTTGGCCATGCACAACATCAAGAAGTCCAAGCTGAGGTTCGAGGTATACGAAGAGTACTAGTAGTAGTGATGACTTGTGGTTATCACCATTTGCCTTTGATTTGTATCATTACTTACTTGGCCGCTATCCAATGATCCCAATATAATTACTAGGTAAATTTTGGCCAACATGCTTGCAAAGACTCCAGTTATACAACAGGAAATAACGAATTATTAATGTACACCAGGCAGTCTCTAGCACCACGTCCCGGTTTTTTGGTATGCTACGTTCATGTGGCTGGACGTCACGCGAGCGCCCGTGCCTGCATTGGATACATTAGTCAAGCAGCTTTCTTCTTACTTTTGATTGAAGTAGTCTGATATCTTTTGTGTTTTGGCTTGGTTTGGTTTGGTCAGTACACAGCCAGCATTTTGAAACCCTACTGTTTTGATAGTTATCACTAACACCAGTTGGAAAATATCACACCACACAAGCAACTTACTATAGCTATAATACACAGCGTCAATCGGCCTGTCGTGCTATTGATGATATGAGCAAAAGACACCCCATTTCTTGCAGTGATCATGGTAAAAAAAACGGCGCTCCATAGTCCACGAACGACCTGCTGGTAAGGCTGAGGCCTACGCACGAAGGATTGTAGGGTAGGTTGTCCTAGGATCGGGTCTGAACTGAACTGAAATGATTGTTTGAAGCTATCGATAGTGGGGTATCGTCCACCGAGACTCTGAGAGGCTCCGGGATGTTTTTTTTTAGGGAGCTCCGCAGGGTCTCGCTCACTAAGGTAAGGCGCTGCTCCAAATTTCCAGTGCCTGGCAACCAGCAAACATCCACTAAGAGGCTAACACCTGCACTGCAGCTTGCGGGCAACTGCTGGCCATTTGTGAATGCGAAAGATCCATCTTTACCTCACCTCACCTCCCCTCCACCTCTACATAGTACCTCTCTCTATCTCTACCTCTTGACTTTCTTTGTTTCCTCCCATCCTCTCTCCCTCAACGTTGGCACTCTTGTTCATCCGGCATCATTATGGCGGCGGACATCGGTCAGATATCCCAGTTGCTGGATGCGACGCTTGATCCTGCCCAGCATCGCAAAGGTAGGCATTTATTCATTGCTGGTTGCCCCGCCATACTCAACCGCCATGTGCTAATAAACAAATCAACCTTCAGCCGAGACCGCCCTCAAGCAGGAATCCACAAAGCCACAGTACTCTCTCGCATTGCTTAACATTGTCAACTCAGAGAATCTGGCCCCGAATACTCGACTCGCCGCTTCGCTCGCTTTCAAGAACTTTATTCGCACGAGCTATGTGGTATGCTCAACCTTCAGACAAGACCCTCTCCCGCGTCACACCGCCGGCGTTGCTGATCAAATTCTGCCTAGGACGAAGAAGGAAACTACAAGATCCCGCAAGAGGAGGTTGCGACAATCAAGGAACGCCTAATTGGCTTGATGATTGAATCGCCTCCACGAGTTCAGAACCAGCTTGGTGATGCTATCAGCGTCATCGCAGATTCAGACTTCTGGAAGCGATGGGACACACTTACTCAGGTTCGTGCAAACCAGAGGGCTGGCCTTCGGGGAATGAATGGTTGTTAACATGGGACAGGAACTGGTCAGTCGTTTCTCGACATCGAACCCCAAAGTCAACGTGGGTGTTCTCGAGGTTGCACACTCTATCTTTGCCCGCTGGCGCCCGTTATTCCGAACCGATGAGCTGTACCTCGAGATCAACCATGTGATCGGAACGTTCGGACAGCCTTTCGTTCAGCTGCTAGTCGTACGTTGCAGACACGCCGAGTTCTTTCCTATGTGACTTGATGGCGCTAATTGGTTATCACACAGACAACCGACCAGAAGATCACCGAGAATGCAGGCAACAAGGAAGCTCTCCAAGGGTGGTTCGAGACTCTAGATCTGCAGATCAAGATCCTATACGACATGTCGTGTCACGATATCCCTCCAATCTTCGACGAGAACCTGGCTAGTATCTCCGAGCTTCTCCACAAGTACCTGACCTACACGAACCCTTTGCTGGACACAGACGACGAATCCGAAACAAGTATTGTCGACACGACCAAGGCTGATATCTGCGAGGTTCTTGAACTCCTGACTATCAAGTTTGATGAGGACTTCTCGAAATACTGCCAGCCTTTCATCACTAGCGCGTGGAATCTGCTTTCATCAATCGGATCGGAGACGAAGTACGATACGATTGTTAGCAAAGCTCTGCACTTCTTGACAGCCGTGGCTTCGACCAAGGACCATTCAGACCTGTTCAACAATGAGGATGTCCTGAATCAAATTGTGGAGAAGGTCATCTTGCCGAACGTCGCGCTGCGGGAGTCTGACATTGAGATGTTCGAGGACGAGCCTATCGAATTCATCCGTAAAGATTTGGAAGGTTCTGACACAGACTCAAGGAGGAGATCTGCGACAGACTTCCTTCGCAAGCTACAGGAGAAGTTTGAGAATCTGGTGACAAACGTTGTCTTTAAATATATCAGCCACTATTTGGAACAAGGGAAATCAGACTGGAAAGCCAAGGACACCGCCGTTTACCTGTTCCTGTCGATCGCGGCAAAGGGAGCCGTGACCGCAGCCCAAGGTGTCAAGACGGTCAACCCGATGGTCAATGTCCTGGAGTTCTTCGAGCAACACATCGCCTCGGATCTGGTTGGCCAGGGAGTCGAGCCCATTTCTAAAGTTGATGCCATCAAGTTCCTTTACACCTTCCGCAGCCAACTTACGAAGGACCAATGGAAAGAAGCTCTCAACCCGCTGATCCAGAATCTGAACTCCGACAACTACGTTGTCTACACATACGCTGCCATTGCTGTCGAACGTGTCCTGTTTTTGTCAGACGATGCTGGAAACGTTATGTTCCCTCGGGCTGACATTGAGCCAGTTGCAAAGGACCTACTGGATCACTTGTTCAAGCTTATTGAGAAGGAGACATCCCCAGCGAAGCTTCAAGAAAACGAGTTTTTGATGCGTTGTGTGATGCGCATTCTGATTGTAATCAAGGATGGCGCTACCCCCATGCTAGAGAACATCTTGACGCACCTGATCCTGATTACCAATGTCATGAAGCAAAACCCTAGTAACCCCCGCTTCTACTACTACCATTTTGAGGCGATCGGTGCATTGGTACGGTATTGCTCTTCCACAGGCGCAGCTCTATTCAACCAGAAGTTATGGGACCCTTTCCATCAGATCCTGGTTGAGGATGTCACAGGTAAGAATAGGCACGATTTCCCATAGCTGTCGTGGAACTTCTCGCTGACGTTCATATCACAGAGTTCATGCAATACGTCTTCCAGGTCCTGGCTCAGCTTCTGGAGTCCAGCCCCTCCGAAGCAATCTCAGACAACTACAAGTCTCTGTTAGGTCCCCTTCTCAACCCTCCTCTGTGGGAAACCCGGGGCAACGTTCCGGCTTGCACCCGCCTGTTGTCAGCTGTCATCCCTAGGGTTCCCAAGGCAATTGTCGCCGACAACCAGGTGGAGCCTATCCTGGGTATCTTCCAGAAGCTGCTGTCTGGCAAGAAATCAGAGCTCCATGCTTTCGACATCCTGGACTCGATGATCAAGTCCTTTGAGCCGTAAGTGTTGCACTTGAATATGGATAAAAAAAAAATCTAGCAGAACTAACAGTCTCATAGGTCTGTCCTGGACCAATATTTTGGCACCATTCTGCGACTTCTCTACACTAAGCTTCAAGGAACTCCTGCGGAGTCGTTTAAGCTCCGCTTTGCCCGTTTCTTCCACCTTGTGGCTGCGCGATTGGAAGACGGCTATGGTGCGGATTACTTCATCAAGCAGTCTGAACAGGTCGACGCCAACGCCTTCAAGGGTGTTTACCCGACCTTCGTCCTTGCCGAGACACAAAAACTGGCACGACCTGTGGACAGGAAACTGGCAGTCATCTCCCTGACCAAGACGCTATGCGATTCGCAGGCCTTTGCCCAGACTTTCCAAAAGGGTTGGGCTAATACTTGCCGTAACCTACTGACCCTGCTCGCAAACCCTCCTTCCGTGTCTAGCGGTACAGGTGATGAGCTAATCGCCGAGGCCGACGTTGATGATATCGGTTTCGGCATGTCCTTCACAGCGCTTAATACCTGCAAACCTCTTGCGCGGGACGACTATCCCCAAGTCCAGAATGTTACGACTTGGGTTAAGGAGTACATGGTGTCGGCGAACCAGCGGCATGGTGGTGCTATTGAGGGGTTCATCGGGCAGCGGCTTAGCCCTGAGGAGCAGCAGGCCATCGCTCAGTATATCAACTGATAAGATACTGCGTGGTGAGGAAGAAGGAAGGGCAGTTAGGCATAGAGGGACATGAGGGAGTGCATATGATGTGATGACAGAAGGGAGGGAGACCACCAAATAAAGTCAAAAAGGGATACAAAGGGGGGAGTTGTCGTTTTGATTCGAGCAATGCCAGGCATCATAGAGTCCCATTAGCCAGGCAGAAAGAAGTCTGATGTTTTTCCCACGTTTGGAGGGAGAAAAGCATGTTGATTCAGTTGATATGGATATCAAGAAGCACAGAATTTGAGAAGGTAAAAAGCAAGACATAAATGAAGAACGAAACAAACAAATCACAAACTGAGTCTATAATCACTCAAGTCCGAATGTAGCAAGAGGGAAAGGGTATCAAAGACTTTTCATTAATGTGTATATGCGTTATCATGCATGACGCTTCAAACGCCATGATAAGTCTGGTCCTAAAAAACCACACCAGGACCACCCCTCCGAACCCCTTCTCAAAAAGGCATGCTGACATACATATGTAAAACGCTCCTCCCCACGTTCTAAAAAAAAGGGGCAAATTCATATCCTATCCATGGAGCCCGCTGCTCGTTAAAGAATATCGCCACCAAAAAGATGAGCGATATCCAATACCGGACCCTCCATCTTTCTAAACCTCACTGCAGATCCTGAAAAATCATAATGGTGCTCTTACATCTCCAGATGCATACAAAAAAAGAAAAAAAAAGAAGGCAGATAAACCTCATTTCCATCTATTCATCCTGTCCAAACCGAATCGGCTCGTGTTTCGTATGCGTCATCGAAAGAAACATCTGGTATCCAAACAAATTAAAAGATAAAAAAGTGTAATGTCGTACAAACGTCGTATGAAGTTTTAGGACACATTCATCATATCGCCATGAGTCGAGGCCGTATAAGAATTTCCCCTGAATAATCGCAATTTCGTCGCTTCTCAGAAGAAGCCACCCTCGGAACCAACAACACCGATGCTGTTACGCCAGCCACACGGCCTATCCTGTTCCTCGCGGGATGGGTCTCGTTCTCTGGAATATTGTTGCTGTGGGGCTCCGGGTCCAGGAGGCTTCAACGAGGTCCTGGGGATTGTCGATGCATGGAAATCGCCTTCGCTACTTCGTTGGCTACTGGCCCCACTAGCGTTCGTCTGGACGAGCAATAAGCTACTGGTGCTGGACAACCTCTTGGTAAACTCGGTGAAACTCAACCTTTTGGTGCTGGAGCTGGACTGCCGCGGTGTCTTATCATCTTCGTGCTTGCTGGACGACGATGGGAGATATTGCGTGCTCTGAGCCCTCTGAGCGAGGTCGCGGCGACTCTTGGCATGGGCGGTATGCGGCCGGGCCGGGGGCGCCTGACTTAATGGAGTGGAATCTGCGTTAAAACTCAGTTGATTCCTGGAAATACCTGGCCTGGAGGAACTGTTCTGCGAGACCTCTGGTCGACCAGTGAGATATTCAAGCGCTCGTTGAGCCGGTTGAGGAATAAGGGGAGGTTCCAGATCCTGCTTGGACGAGAAGTCACCGTCGTCGCTATCTGTATCTTCTTGCTCAGGGTCAGACTCTGAGCTGTCGTCGGCCTCGAAGGCGCTCCGCAATGCGGCTTGCTCAGCCTTAGCTGTTGCCGCCTTTTCCTTTCTCTTCGAATCAGCCTCTCGCATTAGCGCATCAAACCGTGCGACAGAGCTGAGCTGTTCCTCGCCTGTCGCGCCCCGATCTCCCTTTTGCAAATATCTCATCTGGAAGGCTCTGTCCAAGATGGTCTCCCGGGGCCCCGGTGGTGAGCTTGATTCAGCTATCGAGGATTGGATGGCATTTGAACCAAGGCTTTCGCGACCCCGCCGAGGCGAGCTCACGGCCGAGGCCGGTGTCCGTCCGTCTATCGGCTCGTTCTGGAATTCACTAGTCGTGTTGACGGGAGAAGGGAGATCCGTCGGTAGGACGGTTGTGTAGTGCTGTCCGGGTATAGGATATGACGCTTGTTGAGGTGGGTAGTTGCTGGAGGGAGAGGATACATCGCTACGTTTGGAGCGAAGACTTGGCGAATGAGAGCTGAATGTCATTGGACGCTCCCTCGCACCTGTCGTGCTCGTCGAATATGTAGCTGTGGAGCTTTTGTGCTGTAGATGGCGGTTGGGAAAGTTGCTGCTTCCCGATGGTGGGAAGTAATCGTTCGTATCTCGCTGTCGAGGAGAGAAAGTCTGTGTAGACGAGGTTGGTGTGATTGGGCTGTCCTCGGGGTTCGTAAAGTCCCTCTGGGAGTTGATGAAGCGGGCCCAATCTTGTAGACTAGGCTGTTCTTCATCTGAAGGTAGGCGGAACCACAGGGCAACAACTCCGTTGTCTTTGCTCACTGGAGGCATGAAGCTCCCCGCTCGACTGGACCGTCGCTTTCGTTCTCGATCTTGGATCGTGATGACAAGAGTTGGTAACGCCGGGCCCTGCTTGCGTTTTGCCAGCATCTGAACTTGGCAGTCGGTGACTGAACTGACGGGCCATTGTTGGTAAGGCTCAGCATCGTCCTTGGCACGTTAGTATGTTCACTCGTACAATTTGACAAACAAGGAATGCAGCCTGGGCGAGATCTAGCCACTGCCGCAGGCACGATAGACGAGATACGAACCTTTGCTTTGGAAATGGCGATGTGATATTCGTCCGTACGACGTGGGGGAGGTGGTGTCGGCTTATTTGCCGAGCCCGTGATGCGCGAAGTAGTTATGATCTGGGTATAGCTGGGTGTACTCTGGTGCTCGCGGAAGAAAGGAGCCCGACGGCGGACAACGACATGGCGTGGCTAATTTAAGAGAGCAGTTAGTCTTGGGATTCAAACATGGGCAACATCAGACGAAAGAGTGTAGGAGCAGACATACCTTCCACACAGCGCGACCTAGGATCTGACCCCGATCAGGTGGGATCATGAGGGTGCCTTCTAAGCTGTCCATGGTTGGTATGTATGTAAGGCGGGCCAGTTGAGTCTGTTGCGTAGCCTGGCTCAGAGATGAAGGTTTGAGAGGACGGCAGGTCAGCGACGCATTCTTCCAGGCTACCTGGCAAACGGGCAGAAGGTGCTTGTCGCCTGACGCCTATCCCCTGGTTTGTACTTTGACCAGCCTGTGTTGTAGGTATGCGCGAGTCGTTGCAATGCCTATAGTTCGAAGGTATAGGCTCGTGAACCGTTTGGCGTGAATTAGGTAAACCGGGCGAGGGTCGTGGTTGCCATCCGACGTTTGGCTGGAAGGTGTCGCGAGTTGATGATCTGGCGCTGCAGAGACAACGGATCTGGGCCGGTTGGAGGCAGAGTGCGGGTCGATGTGGACGGTACTGGTGAGCCCTGAGTTCTGCTAAGAAGGGGGTAAGGTAGCAAGTAGTCAGGCTGACGATAAAAAGGCTCCGTTGGCTAGCCGTTCAGACAAGACAATTATTCGAAAAAATTGGTTTCCACAATAGAAGATTGGTGAGGGCAATGAACCGGGGAGGTACTGTAGTTCAGCCAGGGACCGAAGGGTGTCGGCCGGGAGAATGCGATGCAGTGCAGTGCAGAGCCGAGGAGAAGGAGAAAGTGAAGAAGAAGAAAAGAAAGTTGCTGCAGGCGAGATGAGCAAGTGGCTCTGTGGACAGATGGGCAACGGGTAGTGCTTTAGTGGTATGCACGATGGTGGGCTTGGTGTTGTAATTATGTGAGGTCAACTAAGGTATTAAGGTCAACTACAGTACTTACTCGTACTAAGGTATACCTTACCTAAAGTAAGGTCAGGTCAGGCAGCGCCTTTCCATTGTTCGCTGAGGCATGGACACAGAAATGGAGCCTGAGGATGAACCTGGTCCCCATCAATCGAAGTCCCCATCAAGTCCCTATCAAGTCCCATCACTAAGGTCCCATCTGGTCCCCATCTGGTCCCCATCTGGTCCCCATCCGATGCGCTACCCAATCACTATTTCCAGGACGATTACATGTGGTCCGAAGAAAACCTTGGAACCCCGGTCCTTGTCCCTGTCCTGGTTACTAGGTAGCTCCAGGTACAAGTGGTCCGTACCTTTCCTTACCACCGGAGAGTGTCTTTTAAGTCAGTTTAGTAAGTACTACTAGTAGTAGTAGTTGTGCCATTTATACCTCCGCGCTATCATCACCCGCCAATCTAAAACAGCATGGTACGAGTAGTGCTGAGTCGTCTCGCCCATTCCAATGAACACCGTCACGAAAAAAATTATTTAATATGTGCAGCTTAATCATGGAATCCGCAAAGACTGGGCGAGCTATGTCTTTTTTTGCGATACCAAGCATGGCCCGGAGGAGAGCCCATAAGGTTAACTTAGTACCTACTTATCTAACTTAGTAGTAGTGAGTTGAGAGCTGAATAGCCAGGACTACCACACCACTGATGTCGGGCTCTCCCAATACTGGCAATGATCGACCCCAATGCCTTCGAACAGGAATGGTTGGCATAACCAAGAGCAACAGAGTAATCAACAACAATGATAGTACGAGTAGAAAAAATTTGTGAGTAGAAGAATTTATGAGCAGATGATTCACCGGCCACGCTTGTCTCATATCACATTTGGTGCTATGTATTGTGCTATTGCTGGCCCACATCTTCAACACCTAATGGCTCTGTGTGCCCCAAGACATGGTTAAGATAGGAGTCGGAGGGCGTTATACTCGTAACAGTTACCAGTGAACTTCTAAGAGACATGTCCAATACACCTCGTTCCTGAAGCGCAGAAACAAGCCAGTCACACCCGTCCTATTCCCTCTCACCAACGCGACGGAACAGCCGGTTAGTAGGATCTGTAATACATGTAAAATACTCGCTAGGTCCATCTGGCACCTTGAGTAATCAATCATATTCAAACAATTTGACATCGGTGCTCCGTGCCGACGCACAAGGCCTGCCTGGGTCCCGTGCAGGCTTCCAACGTGTGTAACTGGGAAGTGGTGGATGGCAGATGGGTTCGGTGTCTGTGAGTACGAGAAAAGTACTCACTGGTACCGTTAAGAAGAGAGACCCTAAGTATCTATCCCTTTTTCTTTGGCTGGCTTTTTTTTTTTTTTTTATATTCCCATGTGGACCAGCTGAGATTGCAGCTTTTCATCAACCATTGCCGTCATGATAACATATCAGAAAGGTTCCAGTTGCGTGGAGTCATGCGCGGACACCGAATAAAAAGGCACTGGTACCTGAATGCTGTCACCATGATTTCCAGCGTCACTGACGGCAGTGTAGCCAGACAAGATGCGGTACCCGTGCAAGGACAGGGCCTCCCCAATTGATTGTTTCGAGGGACAAACTGCAGGGGAACCCAGGGGCACTGCACGCACCGCCGAGGACACAGCGCCGCTCCCAACCCCTGCAGGCTTTATGAAACTGGCCCCAAGTCCATTCTGCCGCGATCTCATGATTGGGCACCATCTGTTTGTCCTCCTGGCTCTGACGTGGGGAGACCCGTAATGCGTAGAGTACTCTGCCGGTACTTGGGCCGTGGTTCATGGTTCTTGGTCCTCGGTCCTTGGCTACTGAACTCGGAGCCATGCTCCAGGGAGGCAGGCAGGCAAGCAAGCAAGCAAGCAAGCAGGCATTTATACGGAGAGACTGCTGTCTATTACCTTCAATGCCTCCCAAGATTAGTGTTAGTAATTAGTATGCAAGAATAGAGCAAGGCCAAACTTGACAAGGTGATGAGTCAGAAGCAGAAGGGGACCTTGGCCCTAGAAATACACCTATGGCTGCGGTGTTAAGTACCATCTGGAAACCAACTTGGAGTTGGCAGCGTGTTGCGAGTGCCACCCTCACGATGGTGCACTGTTTGTGGAGATGTGCCTGCCATCGAGTGAGTGAGTCCTTTTCCAAGAAACAATTGAGCAAATATTCAACGGAGAGATCTAGGCCTCGCACAGTCGCACTTGCCTATCGAACTGCAACCACGGAGAAGACGGAAGGACCGTCTGACGCACCGTTACCGCTGACACTCACTCCTCACAATTTTGCAAGCAGGAGCGGGATAAGGTAGGCTACCATTTGCGAGGCAAGGCAACTGCCAAACTGCCTCACTGTCTCACTACCTCAATGGCCTCCATTGTCGGCGCCTACTGCCATTTGAGCTTGATTTTGGTGCAAGTAATAAGGTACGGGTAGTTCCATCGCACCTTCCCGCTGTGCTCGTAATTGTCGATAGTAAGGCACAGGCCATTTGAAACATGAAACACCACTACAGGTCCTCCCCGACTCACCCTCGCGGCATCCCCCTCTTCCTCTTCCTCCTACTCATCCTCCTCCTCCTCTTTCTACTCAATGATACTCCTAGTCGTACGAGGATTGTTCCACAACAAACCACTCATCAACACCCATTTCCTCCAACCCCGGATTTTGTTGGACCGGATCTTGGTCCCTGACTACTACCTAATTAGCCAACTTCCTGTTTCATTCTCGGGAGGACTATGCACAACCTCCCATTCACTACCTAACTAGGAGTACTCCTCGCATTACATGCTACTAATACTACTTGTAGTAAATCGTACTAGCACGCGTGCCTGCGTATCGTGATGGGTGGAAGCACGGCACGCTGGTGGCTTGGTCGTATTCCATCTCTTGCCACGGACTGATTCAAATCGATCTTCTTGGGTTCTTGGCGCCAATAAGTTTGGCCTTGATATCGTATCCTTTTTAGAACCGAGTACGAGATGTTGAGCACCTTTACCTCCGTCGCCAACATGGCAAGTTGCGGGCTGGCGCCCTCAACGGGATACGACTACGACTACAACTATGACGACCACCAACAACACCACTATTGCTATTACTAGTACTGAATATTCTAGATCAGGTAGTGCTTGCATCTCTCAGATCAAGTATCGACCAATGGGTAGCCCCATCCGCACACAATCGCCATCAAGAGGGACAATATGTGTGGGCGTACTACATCCGGCGAGGTACGCAAAGCCGACCATTTCAGTTTCTTTGCTTTTGCCCATGTGCCAAAAGCAGAAAATACTGCATATAGCCGCTCTAAATATGCGTGGCTTCTGCTTCCACGATTATTTTCTCTTTCTCTTGCTTGCTCGGGGGGGGCAACTTAACAACTCCAACATCTCCAACACCAACCCTTTGCTAGTTCAGCAGCGCAAGCCAGGCAACGTAAAACCCAAAAA
Organism: Waltergamsia citrina; assembly: GCA_022814615.1. NCBI lineage: Eukaryota > Fungi > Ascomycota > Sordariomycetes > Hypocreales > Bionectriaceae > Waltergamsia > Waltergamsia citrina. The sequence continues at coordinate 80,791 of JAKLNE010000026.1, forward strand.
CTCGTCCGACCCCATCGATACACTGCGACGCTAAGGCAAGGTACGAGCACCAAAGCGAAAGGCCATGTGGTTGGCCTGCAGAGCTAACGTACATCATCCTGGCCAGACTGCTCGTACAGCAATCAGGGACAAGCTCTTCCAGACAAGGTCCCAATCGATGCTCTTTGCCTCACACCATCTCAACCTCGTTGCCCGCCGCAAGGCCCCAGTCATCCGTCGCGCCATTAGAAGCCATCTCGTCTTCCAAAATCCCGATGCAGCGGTGAGGAAGCGGCATATCTGATCAGCAGACCTGACTCGCCGTCACACCACCATCACTTCCTGCAGCCATCTGCTAGACTCGTCGCTGGTCTAAAACTCGGAAGACCCTTGTCCGGCTGAGCAGCCATCTTTCATGGCTGCATGGCTGTAGATGAAGCCCCAATGCAATGCTCCAATCCTATTCCGGCATAGTGTCAGTAATAATCGCACCAAGCTAAGTTGCGCAAGTTACAAGCGTTGGCAATTGTCCTTTATCCATTGTATTGCAAGCGCCTAAAGCGCATGTCGAACGGGGACGACTAGACTAGTCTACATGTAATAACGCACCGTTGTTACATGGAACCGAGATGGCCGATCTCATATTATCGAGATCACTCGGTCCGGTTCAGCTCTCATACTGACGGCCACTCAGGCCCATGTTGCGCCACAGCCTTGACCTCACCGAGTCTTCGCTTATTGTCCACGCGAGGCTGCACAGGCATCTGACCAGCAGCTCAATTGAATCGAGATACCTTAGCTTCATGTGCTAAGCTTTCGCCTTATTACACGGTGTGTCTTGAATATCGCAGTCGATCATCAAATAAAACCCAGGTGATCGAAGCTTACTGTATGGGAAACAAGCGAGACGGAAAGCACAATCAAGTTTCAGGTCAAAGGGCTCAGGCAAGCAAGTTGCCCGAAGGACCGCGAGGCTCGCTCGGGACCCATGCTACCATCATTTGACCGGAGCTTTGCACCCTTACACGGGGAAAGTATGGGGTTGGTCACCGACAGACTCGATTTGTGTCTTCTCCTTGTAGGCTCAGCGCACAAGTTGGTGAGGGACCCCGGCAAATCTATCCCTCCGTCTAATATTCATGATGGCTTAGTGGCGCCTTCATGGAGATGAGTGCCTTCCCATTCCTCTCAACTGCAGCAGACTTGCGTATCCAGACTCGCGGGGCAGTGGGGACGACCCAAGCTAGTGTGACCCCCGTGACTATTGTTAATTACGTCGTGGAACAACGAATGTATATGGCGCCAAAGAGTGGCCATCGCTGGATGATTGGAGGGATCGCCAAAAAGTCAGGCTGATCATGCCCTAGTATTAGAGGGAGGTTGATAAGGACTAGTTATTTTCGGCTTTGGTATTATGTTTGGAGGAGTATTGCTTGTAAAAGCAACTTTGCCTACCAATGACTCGATCATGTTAAGATCCTCTGCCACATATCAAGCTTTCATTCTTGATGCAAGGAGAAGTCCTCTTTGGACCTGTGGAGAAACAATCATCAGCAAAACCACCGCTAATGAATTGTTCTCTTCTTTACTACAGGTACCATTTTTTTACGCTAAGCAAGCGGCCATTGCCGCCGGCGGGCGTCGCGTCTAACGCGGTCCGTTCCTGGCCACCACGACACCATTACAAACAATAATTAGGGGTTGGAGGGTCTGGCTTCAAGACCTTTGCTGTAACTGCTTCGCGTAAGTAAGGGGGGTCCGACTCGCGGAGCCTCGCACCAACACTAAGGACATTGTTCTGTGGGAAAATAAGTGGACGGGCTCCGCTTGGCCCAGAGACCAACATCTTTAGTGTAGGTCGTGTTCGGCAGCGTCCCCGCCCCCCCTTATTCCGAATGATGATGTTTCGAAGCGAGCCACGAGACAGCTAGAGCCTTGGCCACGTCTTTACCCTGAAAAGTGGAGTTGATGGGGAGTTGATACCCATGAAGCCCATCGTATGCCTTTCTCTCTATTTTCTGTTGGTCTGTCTTGGCCCTGCGATGGTGGGAGATCTCAAACTGCTCCTCAGATCATTGAGCATAATAGGGAGGGATTATAGGCGGGATTGCCCGTATGTTATGTCCGGCATGATATATTAACGATACATGGACAGTACTTACTGAATACTTGGCACATGGAATACGGTCAGACAAGTGCCTCTCGATGCTTGCGCGTCAAGCTTGCATAGTAGATAAGGCCAAGAAAAAGAAAGGTGAGACAAGTAATGGAAATGTGATAGGCCGGGGAGAGAAGCAAGTTGCAGAACCTTTGTCTATACTGGTCTCAAATCCAGATCTCCAGGGACCGGGCTTCAAACTCAGCCACGGGGTGCCAAGCATTGTGAGTTCACTTTGCTTTTTATTGAGACACCGAGGAGCTGTATCTGTATGCGGGATACTGTTCATGTCTCATTCTCGGATCAGAATTGCGTTGTCTTGTGTTAGTGCAGCTACCCTGAATCTTCTTCATTGCCAGTCTTGACCTAGACTTGACTTGACTGTTCTCGGTTGCTGCTCGCGATCCCGAGGAGAGTACTATTCTGTTTCTGTGGCGTTGGGTACGGATAGATGATTTGGACATGCCATTCTGCCCACAGATCTCGTTGTTATTTATTCCTTAGATAAGTTACTCTGACTAGACCATAGCCAGACTTGCCGACCGGCAACCTAACTGTCCCTTTGACACTTCTAGTGAGCCGCCTATCAAGCCATATAAGCCTCCATACATTGGCAACTGTTATCTTTGAGACAACACAGAGCAGGGAAGATCCTTGACTTCGGTTGGGTAGACCGTACAAGAAAGGAGAGGGTTTGAAGCTCATTCGCCCAAGAGCGGGCAAGTTTTATAAAAGAACTAGACAACGATGATAGATTATGCATGTCTTGAACTGATAGACACCAGGCTCCCCCAGGATCGTAAGAAAAGAAAAAAGACCCGAAGGACGGAAAAGGGAAAAAAAAAAAAAAGATGTTTACATTTCTTTCACTCTTGGACTCGGAAGAACTTGAGAACGGAGACAAATAAACCAGTGACAAGTACATCTCTATTCGAAGAAGCCTTTGCCTACCTACTTAGCATGCCGGGAACTGCTAAATACCTATAGTAATAGTATAAAAAACTAGCAAACACCGACGGTATTCATGAAGAGTGGTGCTACTGGCCCCGTCTACAATACCATAAATAAGATGAGAAAGAAGAAAAAACGATGATAAAACCCGTCGCCAGACCCTTTGCCTCGCCCATAACGCCTCGTAAAGCAGCATGATGTAAAGGTTGCGCGCGCAAAAAAAATAACAGTCCCAGCTGGAAGATGGGAGAGAGATAATCCAGACAATGCCGCCCCCCTTTCCCATCATGTGAACCTATATCACCAGCAAAAGTTGTTATAACAGGCTGGGACGAAAGGCACTGGTTCGTGCTATGACAGCATCGAGTTGTGCAACGCGCCGGGAGATTTGGGGAATGGTACACATATCAAGACGAAATCCGACTAGCTGCTCCTAGCTGCCACGACTCATGTACTGAAATTGATACCGTGAGGTGCCCTCGCGGATGGATTTGGCTCGCGCCTTGTCTGACCAGCTGTTATGCTGTTAGCTTTGCGTGTGCTAGACACCGTAAGAATGATGGTTTGCTTACATCTTGACCTTGCCATCGTCGCCGCAAGAGGCAAGCATAGATGGATCGTCAGGTTTCCAAGAGATGGCATTGCACCGCGGCTTGTGGCCTGGAAGACGCTCTACAGCAGCGCCAATGATTTTGTGCCATATGAGAATGTTGCCGTCCTCACTGCCGCTCGTGACAAAACTCTCGTTCGCACCACCGAAGCTGCTGCGGATCAAATATTCTCCTCCTGTATGGCCCAGGAACTTCTGAACCGATGTTCGCGTATCTAAATCGATCAGCTGCGCCTCTCCATCGCGCTTGTTCACCAGGAGATGCTTCGAGTCTTCGCTGATGCTAACTGACGTCGGGCGTGCTTTCAGCGCTAGGTCGTATTCTAGTTCGCGGGTCTCTGCATTGTAGACGTGCATGGTATTTTGGTCATCCACCGCCACTATCCTGCGCCCATCCGGAGATCCACATAGATCCTGAACTCTATGCTTCTTGCCCCAGTCGGTGCGTTCCCAAGTGTTGACATCGAACGTGCATAGGCTGTTTTTGATATCCAGCGTCCCAAGGACAAATGATTGCCCATCAGGGGCCCAGACACAGCTACTGACAGGCTCGCCAAAGCGCTTGGTACCTTTCAAACACTCGCCGTCCTAAAAACGATTAGCGTTAAAGACAAAGGACTGTACAGACTGAGATTACGCACCAGTACTCTCCAGACCCTCGCAGTGTTGTCTTGCGAGCATGTGACAATCATCGAACTGTCAGGACTCCATGCTACATTGCCGACGCCTGCATCGTGGCTGTCTAACTTGAGGTGCACATCGAAATCTTGGTCCCAAATGACCACCCTATTGTGCCCGCAGGCCGCAAGCATTTGTCCATGAGGCGAGAATTGCACTTGCCAGGCCTCCCCTCCTACGTCTGTGAGCTCCAAAGCCACTTCGGTAGGGAATTTCTCGCGAGGACAAGAGTGATCTGAGTACAGCGAAGGAGAAGATGCTGAGGTGTGGTACAGGCATGTGTTGATCTGCGACTGCTTTACTTTCTCCAGCAAGACCGCTAAGCGGTTTTCTGGTAGCATTACCGATGGAGAGATGCTTCCTAAACAAATTGTGAGTCCTTGCGCTGATCTCAGACGAGAAGAGTTGGTTCTTCACTTACTAGACAACTCAGACAATAGTGTTTTGCGTGATTCGCCGTCCGCGCCATCCCAGTTGGCCTTGATTCTAAGATCCTCCGGCGACTGGCACATGAGAAGGCTAGAAAGAAAATGTAGTTTAGACGTATCGCTGTTGAGGGGAGTCAGCTCGCTCCTCAGCACAGAAAGAGCACGGCTTGTGTCCCGTTGCTCAAGCAGCTCAAGATATTTCTGCTGCCTCACCCAAAACCGCATGCTGTCGCGATCAGAGCCTGCGGCTAGTATTAGGCCGTTTCCTCCGTCCCCGTGACCCTCCGACCCCACAGCATTCAATAGCAAATCTTCCGCCTCAGGCCAAGAGCCGCTGAGAACAGCTGCCCTGAGAGCGGCCACAGTTGGGCTTTCCAGCTCATAACCGCTGTCTTTGCTTACACTGTCCGCTGCTTCCCGATATCCCATGTCTGACAAGGCCTGTATCAATAGACGTGTGACTTCCTCTCTGTTATGTCCAAAATAGTCGGAGCGAATACTGCCGGCGACAGCCACCTTGGTCCCGTTTGAGGATCCATTTAGTGCCACGGGCGATTTACGGGTTCCATTCGTTGCCGCTGGCTGGGAAGGCTTGAGGATTGAAGCTCCATTAGAGCGGATAGCCGAGTCACCGTTAGAGGGTACTGTTGTATCTGAGTCGCTCAACATGGTTGTGAGTCCGCGTCTACGCTTGGGAGGGCGAGGCAGAGCTTGAGCCTGACCCTGCGGCTCGTTGGAACTATTGCCAAGCTCCGAAGATGGAGCAGGCTGGTCCTCGGGGAGGTAGTCGGATGGAGAACGCTGTCGCCGTCCAAGAACCTGAGGCGGGTCTTGGGGCTCGGTCGGACTGGCCTGAACTGCGGAAGATGCTATGTTCGCGGTTGCAGACAACCTCCGGGACTCTGACTGCGGCGTAATGTCGGCGGCGGGGACGGTGTCGGAGGGAATAGGCGCTGAGGGAGCTTGTTCGGAAGGAATTATGGGCTGTGACGGCGTAGATGGGTGGTCGGAGGTGTCAACGGGGCGGGAACGGGAGTTGGATTGGCGCTCCAGATCGGCCTCTCCGCGGCAAGAGACCGCGGTTGGGTTCTGATAGAGTACTCAAAGAGCTGACCCAAGGCCAACAGGTGGTGGCATTAGCGGCAGTCACAGGTCTGGGTCAAGACCTGGACCACGTTGAGCTCCCGGATGCCGCTTGTCGATGGAATGGGCGGGCAGCTTGGGGTGGAAATGGTGTCACGTTTGCGGACGTGTGGGCAAGTGTGGGCACGACGGAAGCCTATAAGGGAACGGTCCTTGTGGTGATCAGCTCGTCCGTGATATCGAAGTAGGACCGATGTGCGGGTACCTGAGTTTGGTGTCGTCGGTTGTTGTTGGTGTTGTAAGGTTGAAAGATGGATAGGTCATTGAACAGAATGAATCGGGTTGGGTTATCACCGGCAGCCGAGGAGAGAAGCTGAGCAGTTGGGGGAGGTGCTTCTGCTAATCTTATCGCAGTACTGCTGTTACTGCTAATACTGTCACTGCCACTGCTATTACTGCTACTGCTACTCCCTCATGGCGCTGTAACCCGCCCCATAGATTAGTAGCGTTGTGGCCAGTCAGTTCAGCACCGACACCATTCACAGCGCTCATAGGGCGTCACACCTCGCTATCTCGAGTACTAGCGACGTGGGCACCCGCTGTGTTTGGGGCACTATAGCGGGAAAGCTTGGGTCTCAGTGCCGCATGGTTGGTCAGCTGGGCTTGCTTAGTGGGGTAAAAAGACGCTTACGGATGGCCTGCAGCATAACGGTGACGCCCATAGTAGCCTGCTGATACGTCAGGTAAAGGCCAGCCAGCAATGGCTTCTCCCATTACAAACTTGATACTCTCTCCCATGTTTTCCTTTTCTTTTCTCCCTTCTTTTTTTTCTTTTGGCTTTGAAAAGAAAAAAAGAAAAAAGTAACGTGGCTACAATTATAGATTACAGAAAGTGTTGTCATGCCAATAAGCGCTTTCTTCGCTGTCTCTTCAAATACCTATCGTGGCACATGCAGACTCACATCGAGTTAGGGAAGCTGCATCTTATCAACTTAATGCCCACTTCGGCTGCATGTTACAAGGGTAGACAGCTTCCCACGTCTGCCCCCGCCAACGGATAGCACGCTTAAACATGTCCTCCTGACTACCATTCGCGATAAAACTAAAGGTACTTCGGACCAGGAGAGCAGGACAGTGAAGTTGCGTGGAGGAGGCTCAGTGTGACACCCGGCATTTGCCTAACAAACGATCCTCCAACATGGAACCAGGGCTAAGAATGCAGCATCCCTCATATTCGTTTCTGTTCCTCCGGGACTGAAGTGTTCGAAACGGCTGCTCTCTTCAAGTACCCGAACTTGAGGCACTTCAGGGCTGCGTCATCCATGTGCAGTAGCAGAGGCGTAGAGACAACCACCATGTGCAAGACCAAGCTACGCCGTGCGGTCTCAAATTTGCTAGCCTTGATTAGGCACCGATGTCTTCTGGAACTTACTAGTCAGTAGTCTCATATTGTTCCTAGTTCGAAGACACTTGATGAGACCGACTTGTAGATATCTGAATCAGGCATTCGTCAGAGATGACGTTGACTTTGTCTAGGCTGCTCTAATACCACAAGGAGCACTACCCGATACTTCACAAAGTAATAAAGGTCACGTGGCGGTGCCTGCGTCAAGACCGATTTCTCAGCCTCGAAGTGCAGAGGCGCCACATGTGGCTGGAGGGGCATTTGGCCCACTTTAGCCAGGGCGGATGCTGAGCGACGTAACTGCAGCTTTGGGTCAGGCTCGTGATAAATCGTGGTCGAATCCCCCCCAATCTCCCACCGTAATATCCTAAGCATCAACACCAACACCACACCAACCCTTTTCCGACCGCGCTCTTTTTGCTGACCTTCTTGAGTCTTTACGAGGGCGCGCTGAGAGCGAACGTATTTCTCCTTGTTCTTCACCCTGTTTCCTACTTCGCGACTCAGGAGTCCATCCCTTTCTAGTTCCTGATTCTACCGGACGACCTGGTCGAGGCGCCAGTCGCACCGCTTACGGCACCGCCATCTGATCTGTAGATCCTAAAGAACCTCATCAGAGAACCAGCTCAGCTGCCGCAACCATGAGTGGCTCACTCGCAACGCCGGGAGGCATCTCGGACCCGGCCCTCATCACGTTCGTTCTATCCGAATCAGCCCCCTCTCCACGCTTGTCGCTGTTGCTAACCTGTTATCTTGTAGCCTCGTCAACAAGCTTCAAGATGTCTTCGCGACCGTCGGTGTCAACAACCCTATCGATCTGCCCCAGATCGCTGTCGTGGGCAGTCAGTCTAGCGGCAAATCCTCCGTGTTGGAGAACATCGTGGGACGGGATTTGTACGTGATGACCCGGGACCTTACTACCAGAGCCATCTCTACTGGGATAGAAATACTGATTTTGTTGAAATAGCTTGCCTCGAGGCTCCGGTATCTGCACACGACGACCCCTGGTTTTGCAACTGATCAACCGCGCACCGCAGACCAACGGCGTGAAGGAGGAGGTCTCAACCGAGAACGACAAAGGCGCGAACGCGGACGAGTGGGGAGAGTTCCTTCATATTCCTGGCCAAAAGTTCTACGACTTCACCAAGGTTCGCGACGAGATTCAGAAGGAGACCGATGCCAAGACCGGCCGCAACTCGGGCATCTCTGCTGCCCCTATCAACCTGCGCATCTACTCGCCCAATGTGCTCACTTTGACCTTGGTGGATTTGCCTGGTCTCACCAAAGTTCCGGTTGGTGATCAACCCCGGGATATCGAGCGCCAGATCCGCGAGATGGTTCTCAAGTACATCGGCAAGTCCAACGCCATCATCCTGGCTGTCACGTCGGCCAACATCGATTTGGCCAACTCGGACGGATTGAAGCTTGCACGTGAGGTTGATCCCGAGGGTCAGCGTACAATCGGTGTTCTCACCAAGGTGGATCTGATGGACGAGGGAACGGACGTTATTGACATCTTGTCCAACCGGGTTATTCCCCTGCGTCTCGGCTATGTCCCTGTTGTGAACCGTGGACAGCGTGATATCGACAACAGAAAGGCCATCAACGTGGCCCTGGAAGCCGAGAAAGCCTTCTTCGAGAACCACAAGGCCTATCGTAATAAGAGCTCATACTGCGGTACCCCGTACTTGGCACGAAAACTTAACCTTATCCTCATGATGCATATCAAGCAGACCCTCCCCGATATCAAGGCTCGAATTTCAAGCTCTCTGCAGAAGTACTCATCCGAGCTGGAGAGCCTTGGACCCTCGATGCTTGGCAACAGCACAAATATCATCCTCAACATTATTACCGAATTCACCAACGAATGGCGCACAGTTCTGGACGGAAACAACACCGAGCTATCAAGCACGGAACTTTCTGGTGGTGCTCGTATTAGCTTCGTGTTCCACGAGCTTTACGCCAACGGAGTCAAGGCTCTCGACCCCTTCGATGTGGTTAAGGACGTTGACATTCGCACCATCCTCTACAACTCCTCTGGTTCCTCGCCCGCCCTTTTCGTTGGCACAACCGCCTTCGAGCTCATTGTTAAGCAACAAATCAAGCGTTGCGAAGATCCCAGCTTGAAGTGTGTTTCGCTTGTGTACGACGAGCTGGTGCGAATCCTGTCTGCCTTGCTCGGAAAGCAACTGTACCGCCGCTACCCGCAATTGAAGGAGAAGATGCACAACGTCGTCATTGCCTTCTTCAAGAAGGCTATGGAGCCTACAAACAAGCTGGTCAGGGATCTCGTCTCCATGGAGGCTTGCTACGTGAACACTGGCCATCCCGACTTCCTCAACGGACACCGCGTATGTGTACACCCAGGATACAATGTGGTCTAGATCATTAACTAACTGAATGCACAGGCCATGGCCATTGTCAACGAGCGCCACAACCCATCCAAGCCTGTTCAGGTTGACCCCAAGACTGGAAAGCCTCTGCCAGCATCGACGCCAAGGGCGACCAGCCCCACAGTGCCTGAGGCGGACAACAAGGAGAACGCTGGTTTCTTTGGAAGCTTCTTCGCCGCCAAGAACAAGAAGAAGGCCGCCGCCATGGAGGCTCCTCCGCCTACTCTCAAGGCTTCTGGAACCCTGTCAGAGCGGGAGAACATTGAGGTTGAAGTTATCAGTACGTGCTTGACTCCCTGGGAAAGTCTAGTCTCCCGTCGTGTACTAACCTTTGTCAGAACTGCTAATTTCCTCGTACTTCAACATTGTCAAGCGAACCATGATCGATATGGTGCCCAAAGCTATCATGCTCACCCTTGTGCAGTAGGTATCCTTCGTTGATTTGCACTAGAGCCATCAGCTGACAACTTTGACAGATTTACCAAGGATGAGATGCAGCGCGAATTGCTTGAGAATATGTACAAGACCGATAGCGTCGACGATTTGCTTAAGGAGAGCGACTTCACCATCCGCAGGCGGAAGGAATGCCAGCAGATGGTCGAATCGCTCGGTAAGGCGAGCGAGATTGTCAGCCAAGTCCAGTAAAGCAGTGCGGGCTCGTACATTCGGCGCGTTGTTTGAGTTGGGCAGCAAATAGCCCGCTACAGAAGACGTAGAAAGGTCGACAGAATCGGAGGCGGAGAAAGGGGAAAAGTTGATCATCAAAGGCAAGCTCTGCCTGTCCCCTCCATTTTCGATACCACCAGGGGGGTTTTCGCTTCCTAGAATAGACAGATTTTAACTCACATGAGCGAAGGACTTCGAGAAGGGAAGGCAAGACGAGGAGGAAACGAGTCATTGTTCAGAAGTGGTCTTATTCAAGACCAAGAGGACTAGCGAACTGGGTAGGGTGCGGACCAGCAACGTTATATGAAACTCGACTCGCTAGTGTTTTGGAGCCTAGATAGGGGTTCGGTGAATCTAATATTTCGATAAGTAACTCGTCTTGACTGAGTGAGGTTGTCTCTGTAGTTTCAAGAAATTCCGCAACTTATGGCGATGCCCTACGGCATCCCACAGTTTTCAATGGAGGGAAAAAAAGGTTGCGTGATAGAAGGCAAACGCTCGAGCCCGCCACGAGTAGCTGAAAACTCGGTGATAGCAAGGGCCTTGATAGGCCGGTATAAGGTTAGGGAAGTTGGAAAAAAGACAACAAAATTATATTGATTGTCTACGAGCCCTTGCTGTTTTCTGTGCGACAGTTTCCAGCCAGTACTATACAGATCGAAGTACAACAGATACACTCTTCTCAAGGGAGGGGGAAAGCTACAGAAAATTCATTCGCCTCTTCCCTTTCAAAATTTCCCCTTTTCTAGTAAAGATAGTCAGCATGCAAAAAGGGCGCAGCCGGAAAGTTTATTTCCGCTCGTCTGTCTGCCTGGCTGCCTTGTATATGCAGTGTAATGTGAGCCACTGCCATGCAATAACAAACATCGGCCTTCTCCGCCTATCAAGCGGTGGTGTGAGTGAGCAAGAAAGACTCGGTGAGTTTTACCTATGCTTACAGAGACCGTGAACACAACAAGCCCTTTTTCTTATTTTTCACACCCTTCCCTCTTTTGAAATTGAAAGAAAATTGTTTAGTAATTTTGTCTTATTTTTCTTTTTCTTTTGAGAAATTATGATTTCGAGAGTTATGGATTTGTTGAATCGGTCTAAGAAAGATCCGCCGTCTCCTCAACCGCCGGCACCGCCGCCGCCGAGCCCAGCTAAGACGTGACATGAATAATATGAAAAGGCGGGAAGATCTATGAGGTGTAAGTCTACCTTACTGTTTGAAGTTCGTCGGAAGAAATGTTGACATTGAGGTAAGCAAATATAAACAAGGACAGAAAAATCCAGGACATAGAGAGGCAAAAAGTTATAGACTCGACATATTTGGGAACTTGGGCGGGCATGTGATTCTTTATGGAAACTACCATCTATATATATACATTTCGATCTTTTCACAGCTTGGACTTCTCACCGGTCAACACTAACCCACCCTTACGCACATCATACTCCTTCCCCTTCGTCCATCCAAACCATTGGCTCAACGTCTCCTCGCCGCCTTGCCCAGCTCCCATGGAGAACCCCGTATACCCATCTCCTTCTACACCAGGACCCTGCCCTTGCGCCACTGCGTCCTTGACATCCTGCTGCACTGCTAGGCACGGCGTCTCCCGTAATACCACAGTTGGCCTCTGATCACCCTCCCGAGCCTCCCTCTGCGACTCTAGCTCATCATAGCCCAGCACCGGTAAGCAGCACGCATCCGTACCATCAAACACCTTCTCCCACTCGGCCCTCGTCTTCTCCTTGAATATCCTCTCAAAGAGCTGTTTCATCTCCGGCCATGTCTCCTCATCGTACCTCTTCTCCTCCCACCCTTGCCCCCCTAGCCCCAGTAACTCTACCAGTTTAGCATAGAATTGTGGCTCCAACGCTCCCACAGACATATAACCCCCATCCTTGGTCTCATATGTATCGTAAAACGGACACCCGCCGTCGAGCTTGTTCCTGCCCCGCGGCTTATCCCCCATAAACGTCTTGAGCGCCAGTCGTGGGAACGTAGCCAGATAAGATGAACCATCCACCATATTCGCCTCCACGACCTGTCCCTTCCCCGATGTCTGCCTCGCGATAAGCGCCATGAGCACGCCCTGGAATAGCACCGCGCCACCACCCGCAAAATCCCCAAGTATATTCCACGGCGCATGCGGCTTCTCCCCATCCCTCCCCAGCAAGCTCAAGGCACCACTTACAGCAAGATAATTAATATCATGCCCCGCCATATCCTTATACCGTCCATCACGACGAAATCCCGTCATGCGGCCATACACAAGCCGTGGGTTCACAACCTGCAGTACATCAGGTCCTAGACCAAGCCTCTCCAAGACCCCCGGACGAAACGGGTCAATGAGGACATCCGCTTGCGCAGCAAGACGCTTGACGAGAGAGACACCTTGCGGGTCTTTGAGGTTGACGGCTACGGAGGACTTGTGCCGCGTGAGCTGGTCCTCGGTGAGAGGGGGATCCTGGCCGGGGGTGTGCGTCTCACCGTCTACGGCGCGGTCGATGCGCAAGACGGAGGCGCCTGCGTCGGCGAGGAGCAAGCCGGCAAATGGGCCTTTGGGTTTTGTATCAGCGAAAATGTAACTTTCGTATGATTAGATAGTGGTTAACTTACCTGGGGCAAGACCGGCAAACTCGAGAACTCTGATGCCTGTGAGCGGTGGAGGGCCTGCCATCTTGGTGATGTGAAAGGTGAAGGATTGAGATTCGAAATGTAAATGATGAAAGCTATCAATTTGCTGTGAAGAACCCGCTTATAATGGAATGAAATATATTTGGTATAAATAAAGATGGAATACGATGATGCTGATGGAATTGGAGAACCGCGCTGGGCCGAGGTTTACGACTTAAAATCCCCTGCAAATGCGAGAAGCGATGCGGGGGTCTCGGTTGAGCCATACATCAATGACTTACACCCAATCCAATGAGGCAACCTTCTTGCATCTCACAAACTTGTCTCGAATAACGTCACTCCCGAGTCTCATGTATCACAAATTGTTTAAATATATATAAAAAAAAAAAATCGTTATATCATTTCGTCAGTCTGTATGTACATCAATCCGCAATATCAACCGCATCTGATTCCCGCATTGCTCTGATCCATGTCTGTGAAACAACGCCCAATGGTCTATCATTCAACTGCAAACGCCATGAAACCAATTCGTAGAGCAGTCCAAAAAATTCACACGTCAAGTTCGCACAACAAAAGTTTCTTCATGTTTAAAGTCGTGGGGAAGGGGGCTCGACGAGCCACCAGTCGCCCTGGTCGTGCATAGCCCTGGCCACCTTGACGAAGCCGGCAATGTTGCTGCCCGCCACCAAGCTGGGCCGTTCGTTGTCTCCAGCCTTGACGAACTTCTGAGCCGTCTCGAGGCCTTCCTTGAAAGCCTGCTTCATAATGTCGCGAAGCTTGTCGTCGACCTTCTCAGCTGTCCAAGTGAGACGCTGCTTGTTCTGAGCCATCTCCAGACCAGACACAGCTACACCACCGCAGTTGGACGCCTTTCCAGGAGCGTACCACACAGCCTTGTCGCCCTTCTGTGCCCTCTCGGCCTCGAAGAAATCAATGGCTTCCTGTGTGCAGCCCATGTTCGAGCCCTCGGCGACCACGACAACGCCGTTGCTAACCAGGGCCTTGGCCTCGTCTCCGCTGACCTCGTTCTGGGTGGCGCAGGGAAGAGCAATGTCGACCTTGCCGACATGTGTCCAGGGGCGGGCGCCCTCGATGTAGCGGAACTTGTCCTCGTGGACGAACTCGGTCAGAGCCTTGCGCTTGACCTTGAGCTCGGCAATCTTCTCGACCTGGTCCTTTGTGAAGCCCTCGTCGCCGGTGGCAACGAGCGAGCCCTTGGAGTCGGAGAGCGAGACGATCTTGGCACCTAGGTCGATGCACTTGATGGCGGCGTATTGGGCGACGTTTCCGGAGCCGGAGATGGCAACGCGCTTGCCGTTGAGGTCACCCTGCCCGGCATGCTCGAGCATGTGCTGGATGTAGTAGACCAGACCGAAACCAGTGGCCTCTGTTGTTGTATATTAGCAATTGTATTTTCGGGGAAAGAAAAAAAAAAGAGACACCAAAGTATTTGACTTACCAGGTCGGATCAGAGAACCACCCCAGTCGGTTCCCTTTCCAGTCAGAACACCCTCCCACTTGACTCTAGCACGTCGGTAGGCGCCAAACATGAAACCAATCTCACGACCCGACACACCAATATCACCAGCGGGGACATCGGTGTCAGCGCCAATGTGGTTGGCAAGCTCACGCATGAAAGCCTGGCAAAAGCGACGAATCTCGCGATCACTCTTGCCCTTGGGGTCGAAGTCGGCACCACCCTTGCCACCGCCCATGTTCACTATTACGTTCCCGTCAGTTTCTGTAAGTGTAGTAGTGGAGCATCGTCCACCGGAGGTACCCGATGGCCCGGATGCGGCGCTGAGGATTTGATGAAAAGAAGGGGGCAACGAGGGTTAGAAAATTAATACGTACAGCCAGTCAAAGCATTCTTGAAGATCTGTTCGAAACCAAGGAATTTCAGACTATTGTCCCGATTAGCATTAAAAAAAAAAAAACCTCCTTTTCATCGAACCACTAAGCATGGACACTTTGGTAATACGTACATGGACATGTTCACAGTGGGGTGGAAACGCAGGCCGCCCTTGTAAGGACCGAGCGCAGAGTTGAACTGCACGCGGTACCCGCGGTTCACTTGAAGCTTGCCGGTATCATCTTCCCAGACGACACGGAACTGGATGGTGCGCTCGGGGATGGAGCAGACCTCAAGGGCCGTGCGGTACTCTGGGTGCTGGTCGAAGAGGCTGCTGTTTTCGAGGGTGCTGGCGAGCTCTGTGGATCAAATGTTTCCGTGGTTAGCGCCCGCTGTCTGTCTCAATGATCCCTTGAAGGGTGGCGCCATGCTTCAAGATGTCGAGTCGTGGCATCGCCGCCGGGGGGTTTCTCACCTTTGTACGCCTGCTCGAACTCGGGCTCGTAAGGCAGGTGAGACATTTTTATTTGATGTTTCTCTTCGCGAAGTGATAGTAGTTGTTGGTTCGAGTAAGATGTTGTAAAGTCGAAGCAGAGCAACCAAGTCCGTCACAATAAAGTTAAACTCTGGTCTAGAACAATCAGAGCGTCAAGAGGCCTCTGGGTATATTCACAATATTCTAGAAAGAGCAATGAGACAGAGTAAAAGTAAGAGAGAGAAAGAGAGAGAGCAAACAGCACAGAGCGGGAGCAAGCCCATCTATTTATCTTGCAAGCAAACACCAAGCGCCCCGGGAGCAGAAGGGCATCCAAGCATCCTAGCCAGATACAACCGTGGCCTTAGCATACGCAGATTAAACCCAAGGTGGTAAGCCATCTTAGGGCACTGGCGGGATTGTCTTGCCAAAAGGCTGTAGGCAAAGAGTGAGAAAACAACGGGATACAAAGACCGTCATCGGATACCACCCGACATAACCTCGAAAGCTCGGATCTCCGCCCCTCTATTATCTTTATCCTCCCGCGCTTTGCTATCGGAAGGCTACGAGAGGACGGAGGGCATATTCATTGACATAAAAGGTTCAGTCATTGACTGGTAGCCCTGCGTCCTGGTAGGCCCAATCTTTTTACCCAGGTAGCACCGGAGCGACGGTAGTACTACTCGGATCAGTAATGATACACTTTTTTTGTGAGAAAATAAAAAACACTACATAAACAAAAAAAGGTTGGCCGCCACCCCCGGTAAGTTTACTACTAGTACGCTCCGAACATCGCTGTCGCGAGCAACGGCGCCTCTTCCGGCTGGGTGCTAAATTGCCTCTCCCGCCGCTTCGCCCGCCATGACGTCGAAGGGGTCGAGCCCTGCCCCTGCGCGACTTTGTGTTCATTCCTCTATGTAACCCGTTGTCGGAGATGGGAAGAATGGACGGATGGAGAAGTGATGGATAAAATATGGAGATTGGGGGACCCTGCATGGGGATGATGGAACGAGCCAGTTGCGCGCCTCGATCGCAATACCGATTTCGTACGTCCATTATAACTTCTTTGACCTGTCCTGACTCGTGATTGGGTAATTCCCATCTGTCCTCTTCCAACCTGCGACGCTCTTAGTCGTGGGACTAGTTCGTTGCATCGTTGCTAGTATAAGGTAGCATGCATACGATGCTGTAGCGGCCGGTCCCACCGAGTCTGCCATGGGTGCATTCTGCCTGGACGTACATCATCTAGCCAGCCAAGCTCCCAAGGTGAGACTGAGATCTGGGATGGTCGTTAAAAACCGGGTGGCCGACTCGTCGGTCCGTTGCCGTCTCGGGTCTTCCGAGTAAAGCCGTACGCACCACCATAGACGCTCCCAGCCACAGAAACGCCATAACTTGTCTCACAATCTTAGGCAAGGCTACATCATAGCTCGCGTGTCGGTCTGATAGACCGTATGTTTCCGTACCAATGGTTCATCAAAAGAAAGACCTAGTTTCGCATTCTCGGGTGCCAAAGCCCCGCCGTACATATTCCTGCCCACATGCCTGCAGGTACTACCAAAAGCCACGCTCCAAACGCCTAAGATAATGCCTACATGCCCCCATTCTTCCGTTTGTAAAGGGAATAACAAATAAAAACAATAGACAGTATTCTGCCCGAATAGGAAAGGGAAATGCCTGCTTCACCAGATGGCCGCCTGATCCGCATCGAATCGGGACAATTCCTTGCCCGCGTCCTCCAAGTCCTTCTTGGCCTTCATCCGCATGTAGAAGATGGGACAGTCTTTGCTACTGCAAATAACTTCACAGTGCATGCTGCCCTGACATCGTTGACATTGCGTCCATAACCTTCCGAAGCGCACCTCCAAGTCTGATACTCGGTCTAATGTCTTCTTGTACAGCTCGCCTACGCGTGGGGCACAGTTGGAGCATACAGCTCCTGCCTTCTCCTCATTGCCTACAAGAGGCTTCTTGCATCCCATACATGTTTGTGTCTTTTTGGCGAATTTCATCAAACCGCCCACGGATGGTGCTGCCACCGAGATGGTTCGCGTGTGGGCTCCGGTAAGTAGAGAGTTGGCCTTGGTTTCTCCAAGAATAGGCTCAAAGATACGTCCCAGCGGCTTCGCTAGCTGGTTGTCCAGGTAGTACTTGGTGTCGATGGGCACATTGTTCTCCAAGACATAGATAGGATCCTCGGACTTCTCGTAATTCTTTGCGCCAGCTGCACCCCTCACCATCACGTACGCTACTCGGTCGCCAAGACCGGGGGCAGAGCCGGCGTCACGCTTCTTCATACGTTGTGCCAGCTCCACGTGTGCTTGTTTCGCAGCGTAATCGTCCTTCGTCAATGCTTTGGTAATGACAAGTTTGGACATATCCACTTTGTTTTGCAGCAGATCTGCAATCATGTCTTTGACGTATCTAGTACATGCAGTTAGCGATGAACACTCAGCAAAACGTGCCACAAGGCCAACTCACTCTTGTGCGCCGGGAACATCCCGATCAATCAAGATCATTCGGAGAACCTTCTCGATAACGGTCTGAACAAGCGTACAGTTGTCACGTCGCACCGTCTCAATACCCTTGGTATCCATCTTGTCGTACTTCTCCGGCTTTGTCCAGTACAGTCCGGCGTATCGCTTCTTGTTGATGAGCAGGTATGGGAAGTACACCTTCTCGAACTCGAGCTTGATGGGCTTGACGAACTTGGAGGTCACGTACTTCGAGGCCTCCTCACCCAGCTTCATCGCTTCGCTCAAGTCTTTTGTGCCAAATTTGACCATGACTGAATCGGTATCACCGTAGATGACCTGCGCATCATACTCATAACCATTGGCAATGGTAAACTTCTTTTCCACCTCGTCTCGCGTCAGCTCAATCATCTGTCGACCAAAGCTCGTTGTACTACGGGCGATCTCTAAGCAAGGAAGTTTACCGGTCTGTGCAGCACCGGTAAGACCGTAGACACTGTTGGCTGTGACCTTTAGCGCCAGCTGACGACCGTTCAACACAGCCTTCTTGAACGGATCAGTTTCCTGAGCCAATTCTTTCTTGGCTTGCTTTCGGGCCAAAAGCAAATCTTCCAGAATCTGAGCAAGTAGCCCCTTTCTCTGCTTAGTGGTGACAAATGTGTCGCCGTTAGGGGTAATGATGTAGTCCTCTCCCTTCTTGAGCTCGAGCTTATCAATGACTGACTTCTTTACCAGCGTAGTATAACACAAGTTGTGCGCCTGCATGATACTGGGGTACAGCGAGGCGAAATCGAGCGTGGCAATAGGGTTATCGTAGTAGCCTCGGGTGGGCTCAATGACCGTAGCTCCTTCGTACTGGTCGTCAGATCCTTCGGGTTTCAAATCAGGAATGACCAGCTTCTGCTCGAGGCCTCTTCGGTAGAGCTGACTGATGAATCGAATCTGCTGACCACGGGCCAGAATCATATTGAAGGGAACACCAGTCACACGAGCCATTTCCGTATAGTTTTCCAGACAAGACAGCTTTTCCATGAGTCGCTGAGGCAGATAGGCATCCTTCAAACAGTACAAAGCCAGACGCCGACGAGATTCTGGAGTACCGTTGAAGAGTTCTGTGATCATAGTGTAATGTACATCTTCCTTTTGCTCTCCAAGGAAGTGGGAACACACCGAGTTTAGTGTGTAACTCCGGAGATGATGATCACGTTGAATAAGTTGTAACAGGTCTAGCTGCAGTCGTCCGTTGGTGTTGGTAGTCTTGGAGTCACGGTTGCCGAGCTGTTTGCTTGAAAAATTGGTATCCTTTGTCTTTGAAGGGATGCCGGGGATGCGAGACCAGTACTCAAAGCCTCCCACCTTGAGATGCCTCGCTCGATCGAGTAGATAGGGGAAATCGAAGTTGGCAATATTGTAGCCTGTGATAACGTCGGGATCAACGCGAAGCAAGAACTTCTGCCATTCCTTGAGCATCTTCTCCTCCTTGTCAAACTCCAGGATATGCGTAGCTACGATCGAGCTCGTTGTGTCCAGGCAGAAGACGTTTCGAATGAAAGGCTTCTTCTCTCCGTACCGAGTGACGACGCTAGCAATCTGGATGACCGGATCTTGGTCTGCTTCGGGGAAAATACCCTTGCGGCCGCAACACTCGATATCAAACGACAGGATACGTAGCGGGGCCATTTTCAGCCACTCTCCTTTGGGCTCGTGGGCAATCAGGTCAAGATAGCTGACCTCGGCTTCGATCTGACAGTTGGACTGGCGGTTGTGTTCGGGGATCATCTTGAATCTCGTCGCGGGGGCTTCTACCCAAGCCATTCCTTGGATCTACATCGAGTTAGACAATGGCTTCCGCTAGTAATTCAAGCTGCTTACCTTGCAGTCCACCATGAAGCGCAGAACATATTGGATGTTGTCGAATGTCATGATACCACCGTCAGGAATCTTCCACATGCCCTTCCAATTGGCATTGCCATCTTTGATTGTCGATCGAACTCTTCCGATGAACTTTGGGTCCGTGACTGTGATCTTGAGGAATGGGTTCTCAACGTTGCCCTGGAAGCCGTACATGCTTTCGCGCTGCACAACCTGGACTGAATGGATGACGGGCTGATGCTGCGCCATCTGTGTTTCGAGATATGCCTTAAATGCGGGACAATCGTGCGGCATGAACCCGATGGGGGCCGCAACGTACAAGTAGTGCTTGAAGTCTGTCACATGAAGCATCACCGAGTTACCCTTCTCTGTGACGCCGAAGAGCTTGACTGTCGGCTTGCCGCCGTGTAGAGTACCTTCCTCCGCTTCGATGGACTGGAAGGCTAGATTGTCACGCTCCGGAACAAAGTCTTCCAATGGCGGACGATCCCATGACTGATCCTTCTCTGTATTGTTCTGCTTAGCGGTGGAAATGTCCTGGCTGAGCTTCTCGAGAACCTCGGACTCGAAGACACTCTTGGGCTGACTAGACCCCAGTTGGTTTCGGGGATCATTTTGTGATCCGTTGAGCCGCACGGCGGCTGGCGACGAGGAGAATGTGTCGGTCTTGCGTTTCTTAGAGGATGCCGGGGTGGACGGGATATTCTGACGAGTCTTGGACTCGCCAAGCACCCGTTTCTGAGGCAGCATGGCAGTAGCCATTGTATGCCCAAGGAGATCGGGATGGGTGCAAAAAGGCTTGGAAAGCTAGTAGGAAGCAGGCGTCATGGAGAAGCAATGGAGTGTCTTCATAAACATCAAAAGATTGCACTGGGTTTGGGTGGCATGGGTATTTGACAGGCGAAATTGACACGCCCTTTGATGGAAACGCGCCTGGACGTGTCGTGACGTGGGGTGGCCCACATAATCTTAATGAGTTCTGTCGCGCACGTGATCTACGCGTCATATGGCTGGGAAGGAGACATCATGAAACTCATCTCCAACCAAAAGATTGGTCGCACTTCGTCCGATCAATTAACGTACAAAAATTCATTCATTCCTTAGTTCTATTGTCGAAATACGTCAATTTTATGCCTAGTTGAAGGCCATTCCGATGGCAAGCTTGATAAATTCAACCTTGAGTTCAAGCAACCGTTCCTACTTTGGCAAAGGCTTATATTAAATTCACCACTCCCTGGTACCCGCTTCCAAATTGACTCGACGGCTAGCTGTGCATGCGTCTTCCTAAATAAATAGGATTATTTGAGGTTGTGAAATATCCATCTTTTTGCTCCCGTCAAATCTGTCTTCACAACCATGTAGCTCAGTTCCCCTGGCATTCTCATCGACTGACTTGTAGCAACCCTACAAGGCCATCCGTCCAACTTGCTACCCTCGCGACTCTATGACCTTTGTAATACTTTGATGCTCGCTCAAATTACATGTCGACGCAAGTAGGAATGAGAGGCGCTAGGCAGATATGAGGGTTCGTAGGGCAAGGGCTGATCATACGGCAGGTCTTGTCTGGAGGACAATCCACCAAGTCGCACGATATGGGGGCCGCCTGAGCCATGACGGCGGCGGCGACGGTGTAGAGAAGGATTTTAGATGAAAACATATTTGTAGTTCAATTGGTGATAAAGTGAAGTTTTTAAGGTGAGTGTTGTAGAAGGACTTTGAGTCCTCACGAAGCTCAAATATGACTGCGGTGGACATCCTTCTTATACCTTGCAACTCTATATGACCTTTGCGGGCGTAGGCTGTGTCTGAACCCCCTAAAAGTAAGCTCCTTTGATATTTAGATCTAAAAAGCCTTACATCAAACACGATATCGGGTGCTATCGATCACTGGCCGATCTGAGAGCAGCAACAGGCCATGCTAAGACATCGAACAGAAGGCACGCCCTAAGATTACCCGACTCCCCGAGCTGCGGTTCCTAAGCACCAAGTCTAACAGCGTGACCAACAACGCTCGCTCGGCCAGATCGACAACAAGCTGCCAATGCTGTGCTAACGTTAACCATTCAAACGATCTCGGGGAACTAACTACATTCATGCATATGAAGAAGCGTAAACCTCATCGGCATTATTTCTGGAAGGAAAAGCTGCGGAGCGGACTGATATAGCCAGCTGCTACGAATCGAGGGCTCAACGAAGTCTCGGGGACATCAGCTGAACACTCGGCTGATAATACGCCCGAAGCTTATGACCTCCTTACTCCAAGATCCATAAGGACGGCACGGTGAGCCAATGCGGCCTCTTTGAGTACAAGACAGATTATTCACACAAGAAGAGTGCAAGAGAAGTGTTTTCCTCAGAAAATATGTTGATTTGTTGTCTAACTCATAATGGCTACTCAGCCCAACAATACCTGCATCATGTCCATTAGCACTACTACTTCAAACAGCAAGTTTCAACAATCACGTAGTGCAGACACGGAGCCATGTATCAAACAAATATAGACTAATTTGTTTGATACTCAGAATTACCCAATCTATAAAACCACACGAGCCCCTTTGTAGGGGAAGGTTCAGAAGTGGCATTTTTGCGCATTGCCAGATAGATCATCATTGGTCCGGCCAACCGGCCGCTGTAAGGGGGAAAGAGAGAAGACAGAGCATGGGAACTTACATTGTATTACAACATCAGCTGGCCTAGATGCCGGTTGCTGGCGAGCGCCATGCTGGCGAAGCCGAGTTGTGATGTGTAAAGTTAGGTAATAGCAAAGACTCGACGCGAAATTTTTGTGTGGGAGCATCGCCCAGCCAGAAGGAAACTTAGTCATCACAGCATCACACCCCAGTTCATACGTCTAAAATCAACATGATCAACCGCAAGTAATTGTGATTGAAAAATAACAATAAAAATCTAAAATACAATTACTCGTGTCATTCAGTCTTTGTCTCTCCTAAAAGTCATTATTACGACAACAGGTCTTAGAATATGCGGCATGTCGTTTCAGAGCAACACCACACGAATCTAGCTGTTTGTTTCCCGAGACCGTAGTGAGCCTTTACAATGATCATGATGAACCCAAACGCCAACGCTGTGCATGAATGCCAAGCCTCCCCTCTACTAAAGAAGCCTGATGACTATCCAAGTTCCATTTTCTAGTCAGATTTTTCCCACCTAAGGATATGTCTGGAGATCCGCCTTCTGGCAGATCAGTTGCCGCCGCCGTTGTTGTTACCACCATTCTCCTGGATGGTACCCAGCTCGCACCAATTGTTGACGGGCTGTAAGTATGTTAGTCTAATTCAAGGTCATGTCCAGATGGCTGAGACTTACAATACAACTCAAGTACTTGCACCAATCGCATGTGTTCTGACTTGTGTAGAAGTTGTTGAGAAGAACAATGAAGACGACAACAACAAGGACCAGCGCCCCAGCGCGGACTATCCACCAAACCCACCATAAGGGCTTGCGTCCCTTAAAGAAACCAGTCGGGCTCTTCAAGAAGGGTGGCGGTCCAGCAAAACCTTCAGGAACGACCGCGTATGATGCGTCCTGGCCCATCTTCAGGCGTAAAGCGTTAGGCGAATGTAGTACGGAAATACCAACTGCCAGACCCGTCAAGAATCCTCCAATATGAGAGAAGTTGTCCAAACCGGGCAGAAGACCTAGGACGAAGGAGATGACCATATCAACAATGATGAACATAAGATCTTTGACCGGGCTTCTTCGCTCCTTCCACGAATAGAGCAGATCCAGCAGGTTGAGAGCAAGGATACCAAACAGCGATCCTGAAGCTCCCGTTGATGCGATGGCCGGCGGGGCAAAGTTGCCACCCATGACGAAACCGAAGATACCAGCGCTCACGTAGACGATGAAGAAACGAATCGATCCAATAGCCATTTCCATCTCTCGGGCCAGCGTCAACTGCAGGAGCATATTGAAAGCAATATGAACGAGTCCAGCGTGGAGGAAGATCGGGAGGATGAAGCGGAACCACTGGTTAGGAGCAGGACTTTGGTCGCTGTCGCCGTTGAACTCGGGGTTGGGAACACCGTCAAAGCCGCAGAGAGTCGACAGCGAGCAGGTTTCTTCCCATTTCGTGGCAGTGGGACAAAGGAAGAGAACCTCCTTGTCCGCGCCCTGGATCTCTTCGACGTTGTGCATGCAAGGAGAAAATCGAGCGCCCATATTGATCATGATCTGGGTAGAAGGCCCAATCATGTAGTTGAACTGCGGTTTGATCATGATGGGGGAGCCGGTCTCGATAGCTGGAAAGATCTGTCAGCAAACGACAGTTTGAACTTTATAACGAAAAGAACATACCATTCTTGGCGATCTCGCCGATGAAAACAGCGACTTGTACGACCGTGAAGATGTATACTACCCACGGAATCCTCTTCTTGTCTGCTCCAAACATGCCTAGGGCTCCTAGAGGAACCTTCTTTGCCTTCTTGCGACGAGGCCGGGTCGCTCCGTCGGGCGCGTCGTAGACATGGTCGTTGAATGCAGGGTCAACTCCATCCTTGCCTGATCGATCTTGCAAAGGGATATTATCGGAAGAGTTCATAGATCCCGGCTGGCCCTGGCTGTAGTAGCCAGTATCCTGCTGGTAGTAGTCATTCGCGCTTCCTGCTGCCATGTTTTGCCTCGAGTTCATGGGATACGCATGGTCGTCGAAAACTGTGTCGAAGGGAGAAGGCCCAGTGCGAGCTGGCTGTTCTGTTGGATACGGCGCTTCCGAGGCGTAGGCAGCCGGGGGCGCGGGAGAAGGAGTCTGATACGGATTCGTGTGGTAGGATGGTGCCGGCGTGGCGCGTGATGAAGGAGCGTATCTCGGGTCGTAGTTGGAGAGAGGAGAGGGAGTGTTTTCCGGACGCGGCTGCTGACTCCCGTAGTAGTAATCGTTGGAAGCCATGGCGGCGCGACACTCTGCGTTGGTTGTTTTTTTATTTTATTTTATTTTTTCTTGTTGCAGGTCGGCGGGAAAGTAAAGTGGTTCTGGTTCTAAACTGGGTGGGAAGGCGAGACCAGAGGGAAATTAGGATGACGGATGCCAACGAATGAGCAGGGGCCAACCACTCTCGCTGCAGTTACGTAGTGCAACCCAAGAAAGTAGTACGCTGGACTTTGTCGTAGGCGTATCAGGAGTAATATGTGCAGCAGCAGCCTGATGCAGCCGTGCTGCTGCAGAAATTTGACAGTGCGTTTGATGTCGGATGGGCCGTGTTTGATTGGAAAATGTCCCGGCCAGCGGCGTTGTTGACAATGGTTGTATGTAGGGAGAGATTCAGGGACCGAATTCCAGACTTCGGGAAGGCAAAGTTGGTGCCAAAGGTTACAAGCGGCGCGGCAAGCTGAAGCTTCCCACGTTCCTGGGGACGGTGCCTTGTGATTTGCTGGTTTTTCCCGGATGGCTAGCCGTCGTTAGCTCGCTCCAGGGGGGTTGGGGCGTCGTATCGGCTTGACTCGTGCGAATCCAATAACGAATGGTAAATGGCCAAACCCATTAACTGTAATCTAATGGAGAGGAAAGACAGTAGGATAGATGCCTTAGACAGTGTGGCAAAAGGCAAGAAAGTCTCAGATCGATTGAAACTTCAAAAGTTGGATGGACAGAAACCAGGGCGATCACTCCTTATGATTACGTGTTGACGTACTAAGGTAGTGCCTTAGTACCTGAAAGGGCTCTTTCCTGCTCTTACTCAGGCCACTGGCGGCTCGTGTCGCTGCCGTTGGCGTGACCACTGACCAGTCACTGTCTGTGGCGGATAGCAGGGCTGTGTTGGTGGGTGCTCAGTGCTGGACTCCAATTTACTGACAAAAATAGCTGATCATATGTGCACAAGACAACGCCATAATCTGATCACACTATTATGTCGAGCTGCCTAGGCCTTCCAGTATCAGCCACCGTAGTGGAGCTTGCGGCTGTCACTGTTCTATTTTGGGCCCATTTGCTGGATCGTCACCCCGTCTCATGTCCTCAAACCTTCCACCCACCGCCCCAGCCATTACGTGGCAATACGGCTTGTTGTCACCGAAAGCTGACACTCACAACGCCGACATTCAACTCTGCTCCAATGACATTCGCTGTCAAGCACCGCCTACAAACGTCGTTTCCCGTCGCTAACCTCCTTCGGCTCGTGCCCAACGTGCTGATTGCCGTACTCCCGGTCAACACTAAAGAGCCCTACAGCTAACGCAGGCAGCCTCGTAGAATATTGATGCTGCTTGTTTTCCAATATAACTCAGTCGCTAGCTGAGTAAATACTACCTAGTAGTATTATCAACACCGACGACCCATAATACATAACGTCACCATTATCAAGAATCATTGATAAATTGGCTTCGACAGCCTACGAAGCTTAGCCAGAACCACCTTTAAGTTCCATGCTAGCTCTATTACCTCCACATTTCTACTATGCCCCGGTAGATGTAGATTCCCTAGCAGAAACATGATAGCCAGTATGAGATATATCCTATCTTTGTCGAAGAGTAGCTTTTGAAAGGATTTCATATGCAACTTACACAAGAAGGTCGCTATGATATACAGCTACGAATTCCTTATGATCAACTTTCCTCATTAATAAGATCCAAGGAACATGTGT
Source organism: Waltergamsia citrina (assembly GCA_022814615.1). Taxonomy (NCBI): domain Eukaryota; kingdom Fungi; phylum Ascomycota; class Sordariomycetes; order Hypocreales; family Bionectriaceae; genus Waltergamsia; species Waltergamsia citrina. The sequence goes on from JAKLNE010000026.1 coordinate 107,034, forward strand.
ATACCTTTGTAGAAGATCACTTTGACTGCTGCCCTTATTCGCCTTAGCTAGGCTCGATGCCTCGAATATTCCCCGCCCACTTCTAGACGTTGTCCTAGTTGGGTTACGACCTATCTGACGACAATTTCTGGACCTAGAAGTCCCAGTGTCTCCTCAGAAAACGATATAGTTGAGAAACATGTTAGACAACATGTCCACTCCACGACACTCATAAGCTGAAATCGGTAATAGTGTGAGAAACAGCTGGTAGAGTAAGTCTCTGAGGGTGATACAATTATTTCTTCGTAGAAAACCGTTATGTGCCTTAACACTACTGTACATGTTTGATACATGGATATACAAAAACCCTCAAGCGGTCATACGCCATCAAAAGAAGCCGCCCAAGTCCAACCTGAGAAAGCGAATGTGTGCCTGCCGGATATCTCACTTCTTCTCGGTCGGCGGCTTCGACTCAGTCGCGCTCGTGCCATCACCATCATTCTTCTCAGCACCCTTCCAATTCCCATTCCACACATCCGCAATCTGATCCATGATAATCCCCATCATCCCCTTCCCCTCATCCATCTTCCTCTGATGTTCCTCCAACCTCTTCTTCTGCCAATCCTTATCCTCCCCACCCATCCAAACATCATCCACCACCTTAGCCAACCCAACCTTCTCCCTCCGCTGCCTCTCCTTCTCCCTCTCCTCCTGCTCCCTATACTCCCGCAGAATCTTCTTTGTGCGCTGAGCTTCCGGTGGCAGAGGGTTTGTAGCGTTGTTGACGACGGAGCTGGTGCGGCGCTGGACGCGCGCGTAGAGCGATTCGCCCGTGTAGACGTGCGCTAGGTGGTTTGTGGACAGAGAGAAGCCGGAGCTGAGGACGAGAAAGCGGAGGTCGAATTTGCGTGGAGGGAGGAGCATGGCGAGGGGGCAGATGACGGCACCGGCGAGGGCGGAGTTGAGGAGGAAGGTGTTGGCCTCGGCCGCCGGCGGATCGGGTTGGTCTACCGTCATGGCGGCTAGATAATGATCGTTCACGCTTTTAGATGCCTTTTATTATCGGAAGAATTATGGGATATTCGATGGATTGAGAGATTGCCGGGTGTGTTCTCTTGCTGGGTCGAGGTGTGAAGTTGTCGTAGATGGATGGATGATGGTTCGAACTTTTTTTTGGGACCCTGGAAACACGCGTGGTGGTCATCGACCCCACCACTAGTATCACTTACATGAGACGCTTTCTTGAACGTGATGGGAAACATACCCTTAGAACTTAAACTAACATTCCAGCGGCCACATTTTCTCAAAATCCATTGTAATATAAATCACGAGAGCCGCTCATGATGCTTCAGTGCTAGTGAATGCTCGCAGTCAAGCTCTCCAAGCTCGAGTATTTGCAGAACGCGTTCCAACATGATAACGATTGGCGTGTCATTTAGACGTCTATAGATGCTGCCCGTAGAATATAAAACGCCCGCTTCCCAGAATATTGAATCTCAGCCGCTTTTCAAATATTTGTGGTACACTTAAAAACCCAGAAAAACACAAATCGTCAATTACAGCGGTGGCAACTCCTCTCTGCAGATGGGACACTGCAGGCGGAATCGCATCCAGCCCTCAAGACACGCTGTATGGAAAATATGTCGGCACGGCGTGACCATGTAAATTCTCCGCGCAAATGCGCCAGTGACGCTGGTAGACTCTTCCCCGGCCTTTACAACAGGAACCTCCAGCACCTCTCTGCAAATGGCACAGTCGATAACCCGGTTGCTGCTGCTTCGCTTACTTTCACTGTCATCATCTCCACGAAGACCAGGATGATCCTCAGCAACAAGCCCGATGGGTAGTCCACCAGCCTCCAGGTTGTCCTCTCGTAGAACCGGATGGTAGTCCCAGGCTTCCGGCGTCCAGCTCGAAGGAATACCGAACCTAGGGCCAACAACATCCTGCGCGGCAAGTATGAATATCTGCACCCAGAGCCACGCACCGAGCATGAGGAAGGCCTTGCGATCGGTGAGTGCATAGAGGAAATTATCGTCCTTAACCCAAAAGTAAGCCAATGGCAGGAGGCGAAGAACTGACTGGCCGACAACGAATTGCCAGCGTAGAGCCCGGCGACAGTTCCGCATAATGTTTCGATGAATTTGAGGCACCCATAGCGAGAGATACAAGAAGGCGCACAAATTTAGGAACCCTGAGCGAAGGCTTGGATACCAAGTGGTCGATGATATAACGAGAAAACTGATGCCGAGACTGAGAAGGATATAACGTCCGATGATACTCTGGAAGGTCTGAGCTTGGGTCTGTTCGGGTGTGCGCTGCTGTGCAGTTCCGTTTTGGGGAACGGCAGATGCATTCTCTGCAATCTCTGCATCAATGTCTTGGTCAGAAGGTATGATAATGGGCTCGGTAGGTGCTGGTGGTGGACGACCGGCTGTGACTGGCGCAGGGAGCAACGAACCCGTGTCGTTGCTTTGCGTTGGTTGCGTCTGCTGTGGTGCTTCTGGTGCCGCTGAGGTAGGATCATCGCTGTCTCCGTTACTTGGAGGATTCCTGTCACGACGCTCACGACCTTCAGGGATCTGAACCTCATGAATCTTCGCTAGAAAACTTCCACCAATAGTCATCGAAAGGAAAGAAGCGAACATGAGAACAAGCGTAGGCAGGAATGTAGACGCCGCCGAGGAAACCCAAGTCGCGGCTGCGGTGAAAATCATGCCGTCGACTACAACCATGATACTCGCCGTTCCAAAACTAACACGAGCCATAGTAGAGGGAGTGTAAGATTCGGCGAGCTGTGCTTTTAACAGGAAGACCTGGGCGATCATGACACAGGCAAACACCAGAAGCCAGGACTTGACCTGATGAAGATGGACTTCCTTCTTCAACCCGGTTAGATGCTGGGCTTCTCCCAGGGGGTACTCGGGTGGCCCCTTAGTTTCCAAGAAAAACCCACAGTCCGGCGAGTAGATGATGGCAGACAGCTCTAGTGCGGGGATGATTCCCACGGGTGCGCCCTGTGGTGTTTCCAGCTCAGACTCAATCGCGTGAATGAGGTTGGTGATGGCGGCATCATCTGTGTCAGGCGCCACGATGCCAAGCTCTTGACGAGTCGGTGGCTGAATCTGAGCATACATGATGAACTCGCAATGAGGGTATGCATGCGACGTGTATGTAGGATTTTCTGTATCAGAGTTCCACGGCATGTTTTGGTCGATAAATATGTCCCTTTCTTTGATATCGAGAGTATTCGCTAGCGTCTGGTTGAGCAGCATCTGGCTAGATTGGAAGTAGTCGGCACCTGGTGTCAGGTGCGGCAGTCCGAATATGCCCTCAAACTTCTCGCTCGTGGTCGTCATCAAGATAGCGCCTTGTTCCGGCCAGTGGACTCCCCATAGCCGCATCTCCCACGTATGATGGGAGCCCTCCGTATCCTCGATCTGCACTGTTCCTTTGATGTTTCGAATCGAACCGCCCCCTAGCGGAGACTCGTCTGGCATGAGCTGCTCATATTCGGTGGTGGTTTTGTTCCCTTCAAGCATAACCACCATTCTTCCTGTATCGCCCGTCATGTTCCTGGCCCAATCGGCCTGGTCGCCCATCCAGTGCATTGATGGAACACTACTGCTTAAATTATAACTCTCGTAGCTCCTTGGTGCTGAGCCTTCCTTCTTCACCCAGTCTCCGCGCAGGGTCCCTGAGGCATTAGCCCAGACAGGGAGGCCAGCACCAAGATCCCAAAGCTCCCCGTTGTTGATAGCCGGGGCAGCGTAGCGACTAAGCTGCATCTCTCGCTCGCGGAAATGATCGAGGTCCTCCCATGCAAAGCCGTCCTCCTGTCGAAACCCCGTAAGGTTGAGCCAGCTGCCCTGGCCTTCCTCCGCGCGCTCGTCGGACACGGGCGCAAAGTCGCCCCATCGCGTCTGGTTAAGCTCGTCGAGGGCGGACCAGAACCGGGTGAGCTGCTTGCTAGCTAGGTCGGACAGAACCAAGGATTGCGTGCGGTTCTCGGCGTCGGGAAAGATGAGCCATAGCATCAGCAGGAGGAACATCAAGCCTGCGGCGGACTGTTGTTGCGCCATGATGATTCTATGAGGGCGTCAGCGAGGACGCTGACTTCCGCTGCAGCATGTTATTTCGTCGGCGGCTGTGGGAGATGCGCCATCGGTGAAGGTCGCTGGTCAAAACGCGGAAAGGTCGGGAGGTTAATGAATTAATTTCGTCGTGATGTTGCAGGTTGTAGAATAGAAGGCAGAAGCTCTGTTCCGGATGTCGGAAAACGGACGTCTGTAACATGAGGCGAGGGATGCTGCTGTCCTTAGTTAGATTCGTGCCTGCCTTAGCGCCCGCTGTGCATCCAACGTGCATGTGGTCAAACACCAGGCGAACAATTAATAAAGACTGATATTTCCTTTGCGTAGTAATTCTCACCTTACTGTCTACATTCAAGAGAAAACTTTTGTTCAACATAATCTTAGAAAATAAATTTATCATAGTATCTGTGTAAACGCCTTATCCTCAGCCATCCTTTGCTTGTATCACATTATCATAAAGTACCTTACCCGGGTTTGGGTGGTTTGGCTTTGATTTGAACAAGGGCTCTCAAGCGTGTTAAAAGGATGTAAAAAGTCAGAAACCCAACTGAGTTAAATCTGTGAATGATTCTAATACAGATTAAAATGATTTAATTGTTTAAATTAATTCTTTCTCTTAATCTTATCAGGCGCGAGCCGGACCTATTAAATCTTAGGGTAGCATACTGCAAAATCCTGCCCTACAAAGATTCTCCCCTGAGGATAATTTCAGACTGAATATAACTTTCTACCTATTCCTGTTATATATTGTAATTTATGGAATCGTGTCCCCCGTTTTTGTTTTTTTTTATAAGTTTGTGCACTATCTTCTTCTAGCAAGACTGTTGAATTCCAAATTTTACGTTTTTCACACTCAGACCGTTGGAGTCCATGCACATCTATGTAGTTGGGGCTATTAGTCGCCCGAGAAAACTTTTGCTTTGATTAATACATTATAATATTAAAAATACGCCCTTTTTCTACGTCATGCGGAAGGCGCATATCTAACCATAACATAAAATTACAATACTTAACGTAGCGAGGTTTATTACCACGATTAGATACGTAGTATTGTAGAGCAATCCAACTATTGCAAGCCCTTTCACACGTAGTATAGAAGCCTATACAATCGATTCCTTATAATCATATTCAGTTAGGCGCTGCAATAAGTTCACCGCGTCATAAGTACCCTCCCCCCATTCCCATGTTGTAATTATCATGAAGAGGCAAGACAGGCTGTTGCTGCATTATGTCCCGGTTCGTGTCGTCCAAGAACTCGGAGCCGATCAAAAGATTGAACCCGTGCTGAATGACATCTCTCATAGTTTCCGCAGCCGTGTAGTCTGTTGGCCTCGCAGACAAAGTATCCTCACTGAAGCGCCCACGCGCCCGCCAGATGGAATCAACTACCACATTCGCCGACATGCGTGCGCGCACCGGTTTGAAGGCTTGGGGGTACTTCTCCGAGCTCGTAGAGCTTAAATATTCGATAATATCGCAGACCCGGGCCCAGCTGTCGTTCTCAAGCTCGGAACGCGAATTCAGCAGCAGCCACGCCTGCCTGATCGAGTTCTTGGCCCGGTCAATGTCCACGTGCTGCGAGTAGGCCATAAGGCGCAGCAGGATATGAGATGCGTACACAACAGCCGCCCGGATGATAACTGGCCATGGCTTCTTAGACGAATGGGGAGATATCTGTTGGGACGCGGTGTTGATCAGCTGCATAGCTGTAACACCTGCTTTAGATAAGGAATCAGCTGCCTTGCTTTCCAGAGTGAGACCGTTTGTATCAGCGGCGGCTTCCGTGATTGCAAATGAATACAATTGCAATTTCACCCGAAGAAGTCCCATCTTGACATGCGAAAATACATCAGGGGTTAACTGTGCTTCAAGCTCGTGGAAGCCACGATCAAAAACCCTGATTAGATCTAGGCAGCTAGGCATCAGGCCAGAAGCTGTTAAGTCATGGTTCCCCAATGTATTACAGATACTATAGCTCTGATAAGCGACCCGTAAATGTTGCTCTAGGACTGGCGGAAGTTTTCCATTTCGCTCACGCAGCACCCCGATGATTGTTGAGTCTGCACTCGCCGTAGAAGGTATACCAAGCTCGCTGCTTAGTCTATGGAGTGTTAGCAACTTTGCGCGTGGGCCTGATGACCTAGAATAGGTATCACATAAGAGACACGAGGACGTACATTTGATTCACAATGAAACATCCAACCCATGCTTTAGTGAAGGCCTGAGTGCCCAACTCGTCCAGCTCATCACGATACACAAAATCTGAGAAATGTTGAGGTCGGTGGAGCCCAGCTCGGAGTGCAGTATGCACAGCCAGTCCGCAATAGGTCCAAGACGGATCGTTTCGAGTTGCTTGGAAAGAGAAAGGCCACCAACAAAGGAGCAAAAGTGCTTGTACAGTGCCTAATGGGTGATCCACTGCTGAATCACAACTGGTGGCAAGCAACCGGATAGGTTGCTCTAGTTGGGAACGTAAATGTGCATATGAGTCCATACTTTTCGAAGCTATAGCTATGATAACCCAGAAAAGTAATGGACAGCGGTTGTAACCCCGTACAAATATCATTGCTTCGGGAAGTATAGGGAAGTCATCTTGGAATTGAGCGAAGAAGCTAGAGACAAGCGCGGTAGAGGTAAGCTAAGTGCAGTAGTATACTTTCATCTGTTTGCATGCTTACCAATTAATAATCTGAGCGATGGCAACCGGAGAAAGCTCAACCTCTCCTAATGTCATATGTTGAAAGGAAGCGGGCGTTGCTATCCCCCGATACTCGGGGTACGTAGAACTAAAGCTTTCTGATTGGGGCTCTATCATTAGCGCGGGTGCTGAAGACCTCTCGATTCCCGCAGTTTGGCATTCGCTTTGCGGTGCACCGCTTCCCACCGTGGGGACCGGCGAGATCTGGCTGTTTGCCTTGATGCTTTCAAGCTCTTTCTCTAAAGCTTCAGCACGTATGTATGCAATGTTAGCTTTTCATTGCTCCAGAAGCAAGGGTTAAAGCTTTGAAACTTACTTCCGCTTAGCAGTTCTCTGGAAGGACGGGTCAATAAAGCAATCTAGACTGTGTTTGTTGCATCGGGAGCATGGTTGAGGGAATAACTCCTTTGCATCACATCGGACCTGCAGAATCACGTTAGAAATTACGGTAGGCTACATGGAATTCGAGGCACTGAAGTCACTACCTTCATCTGCCGGCAATTAATGCACGTAGCAACCCTCGATCTGGTCGTCATGACTGACGAACTGTAGAAATAGAAGAAATCGACCAGGGCTACTGGAAAAACGAGTCAAGGTGCGTTGTGGTTGTCTCGGTGGTGATCTCCCAAGGCAATGATTGGTGTTTTACACATATGAAATCTAAGAGCAAGTGGAAGGAATGGCAATAAGGTGCTGGATAGTAGAGAGAAACGCTGTGCCTCGTGACAGCCCTGCAGTTTGAATTCGATGTCAATTCGTTGGATACAAGACAACTAAGGTTGTGGTAAAACAAGAACAAGGGTCCCTCCAGACCCATCACATCGGGTAAGATTGCCTTTAGCTTGCCACAGGAATGCAGTGCCTCAGGCACTACATCCCAACCAATCTTTATTGATCAAATGACCCCATGCGCGTTGAAAACCTGGGGCATGCGCGCTAAATCACATACTTAAGACCACTAGTACTCGTACTCACTCCGACTTTGATGATGTGGGTGGGATTGATTTTTCATGGAAGAGCTGCAGTCCAACACACGAGCACCAAGACATCAGAGGTACGATCTCTGAAAAAATGTAATGTACAGAAAGAGCACCAGAATATTGAGTTGGAGCATTCTTCAAGAAATCGATATGACAAAGAAGATCAAGAAGTACCGGGTATGTACATATAGGTTATCAAGGCATACATCAGTTTACCTGGCAAGACACCTTAGGAGACGGAATGGTAGTGGGGGAGTTAAGGTTCATGCTGCCCTCTACCCCTTCTGCTAGAAAAGGATAGGGTGAAAACGGACATTTCAAGCTTTCTAGGACTTTTCAATTACAGAACTCTTTGATGTCTCTGTCTTTGTAGGAAGACACCTGTCTTTGTAGGAAGACAGTGCTTGAATATCCAGGAGGGGAGGAAAAAAAGGGGGAATAGAATAAAATCTAATAGTTTCTCTCCTGGCTGCACAAGTTCTGACAGTCACCTGAGAAACACGATTGATCAACTGCATTTGGTTCCGACGGCGGCCTTCCAATAGCGAGTCTTCGGAGTGTGGATTTGCGAAAGCGGATGTGCGACATCGGGTTTGCGATAACGGCGTTCTGGACCCTAGCAACAACCTTGACAGTAGCCTTTGGAGCTTTGAGCTGCTAGTGCCAGTTTGCTAATCCTCTCATCTGCGAACTAAGCTGATGGTGACTGACAGGGGCATTGACCCGACTCAAGGCTAGGAATGCACAGCGCAGGATGTCTAAACTCTCATTGGGAAGACCGACATGAGAGGCAGCATCTGTATAATTCTAAGTGTTTGAATAGGCAGCTTCAAAATTGAGGTCTAAGATAGGAATCTTAAGGTAGAAATACAATAGAACTCCTCCCCATACAATCTGACAAAGTGATTTTATATTTTTTTTTATCTTGAGGCAGTCTATATGTACATGAAGCGTTGAGTGATTGTTTACAGTGCACAAATATTTCACCAAACAATGAATGACTGCATTCAAAGGAGGTAGAAGTACTGTAATACAGTTCAATATAATCTTAATTAAATAAGAGCTGGCGAGTTGCATGGAAGATATGCTAATCTTTATTCATGGTGCAACCTCGTGAGACTTCTCGTCAGTCAGCATGCCTCAGAGGGTGGCTAACTCCTGCTGTAAGCTTGCTGGGAGGGCAAGCCTGGTCAGAGGAATATATTGCTGCGAGCCATGAACATCATCCTCGAGATATCCTCCAGAGCAAGCAATCTCACCACGCCTCTTGCGAGGGATAGTGGCCTTAAAAGCCAGCGCGACATCGAAGAAACCGGCCCAAGCAATGTCCGACTCTTTGACCTCAAATAGCTGAGCAATCACCTGCGCGCTCAGGATTCCCGAGTTCTTGATCACTTGATATACTGCTTGATTATCAAACATAACATCCAGCGTGATCTCGTATGGGCCAGAGTTTTTAGATCGCACTACCTTGGCCGCGTCAATCAAGGTTTTGGGCGGGCCGCTCCCAGATGTGGCCTGGGCTTGTGGCTCTGTACCAGTCTTCGAAACCTCCAGAGGTTGAAGGGGACGTAGCGGCGCTTCGCCATGGCTATCCGATGGACCGACTTTGTTGAAATCCTTGCCATTGCCAATTGAGAACTGTTCCCACGTGAAGAGACCTCGCTGACCATCAACGTCTGCTCGTGGCAAAACCCGCGAGCGACAGCCCTCCTCGCCTTCCGAGAGAGGCATCAGGTGATATACGGAAAACTCCGCGCACTCTTTCGTTTCCAATTCAAACATGCCACCAATGCCCATGGCAAAACTACCAGAGGTTGCCTTCTGGTTAGGGTAAGATCCATGAGCGCACCTGACTCGAACAGTCGATGCAAGACTAGTAGCGACATCCTGGGACTCTGCGATCACTTCTGCGACGATGAAAACCTCAGAAGGCACATAGTCTGGGTCATGCGGATTGAATCCGTAGACATGGAAGCCGATATCCCACTTCTCAGAAACATGATTGTGCTGACTTCCAGCAAAGTCCTTTACATCGTCAAGGAATGGATAGATCTGAGGAATCAATATGGGGTCCCTAAAGGAGCCCATGATAAGAGTGCGGAACCCGGCAACACGAGCACCCTCTAGTTTCACCGTGTATATGCCTTCTTCTTGTCTAGACCGGTGGAAGACAGATCCGCGGACGCGAACAGATCTCGAATCCTCTAGCTGTGTGAATGTCGTATTTGTAAGATCAATGTAGCCACCTGGGCCTACTAACTTGTCAGGCCTGGTCTTCTCGTACAGGGTGTGAGCTGCTACGCTGAGGGAAGTGCAGCGGGCCTTGGGATCCAGGGGTTTGATATCGAAAGTAAGGTCTTTATTGACAATGCCTTGGGCACTAGTGCCTTTAGGAGTAGCACATAAGCCACCACACTCCAGGATCTTGCCCATATGCGTGAATATACCTAGTTCTTCTGAACTTAGGTTGTTGTAGTTGCTGAGACCCTGTGACTGAAGTGCCGCGTGAGCGACGAAAGCCACAAAAGGTGCCACATCGTAGGCTCGTCCCGAAATCAGGACGTTGTAGTCTGGATGAGCATGTATGGCGTCCAATAGTGGCTCAGGGCCCATTTGGGCTACAATGCGAGGGGTTTGTGAGATTATCTCCTCTGTCAATTTAGGAACTGAACTGCCACAGCCGGTAATTTGGCCAGCATTCAAGCGTTCCACGACCACTTGCTTGGAAACTTCAGAGTAGACAGCCAGAGTCTTTAACTTCCATTCTCTGAATGTTTTTGATTAGTCAATCAGCTTTAGTCATACTATAGTTACAGTATTGGATCTGAAGACTCACTCGTGGCCTGGTTCTTCTGCTATTTCACGAATGATTTGCAAGAAGAGATCGACGTGATCGTCACTGCCATCACCACCTGCTGATGAGATCAAGAGAGGGACCTTGTACTTGACGCTAAAGCGTAGCAACTTGCGAAAGTCCCGGACGTAAGAGGATTGCGGACACGTGGTAGAGCCCAGTGCCAGCTTTGACGGACCGGAGTCAGTAGAGCCTCCATCGAGGACTAAAGCTGTCGGGGTTGAGCACTTGCTAAACTCTTCCAGAGCAGTCTCGACTTGATCCTCTGGGAACCCATATCCCATCATACCCACAGGTGTGACCACCTGGCATAGGGTTTCATTCGTCACAGAGTTAACGACAGATGGGCTCATTATGAATGCGGCGGTTGTCGAATCTCTTTCTGAATTTTCAATGCGCCTAGGTTGGGTGTGGGTGTGTTTGTGATGCTTGCGTGCGTATAAACACGAGACTGTATAACAGAGAATTGGGGAGGATATGTGGGGGCCGGAGCCAAATAGAGAGGGCAAAGTCGATTAATGTGCGTTTCTTTGCGTTCGAGTTAATATGCAATGTCTCTCAGGGTTCAGGAGGTCTCCGTTTCAATGAGCACCTGGTTAATTGAGGGTTGGTAGCTAGCTATTATTTACTTGATCCGCGGCTACGAGTTTAGTGCTTCAGATTGACGCGTAACAATTTCACTCGGAGGACGGCTCACAAGATCGTCTGACCCGCTGTTTCGGTCTCGCAAAGTAAGCATCACTTACGGATCATTCTCCTCTAAATCGCTGATGTTGAGGTTGGGGATTTAGGGGCAATGTGGGGAGTGGAAGCGATAACGCTAATGAAAGCGATATCGCTCGCGCTCCACGTACTAACTCGTGATACATCTGACTCGTCGAGTTTAGCAATGGTCTTTCCCACTTCTTCTTAATTCTACTCCACTCGAATGAATAGGGCGCCCCAGTCCAGATCAAGTCCGGAACCAGCAGAGCGTGGGTTATTCTCTCTGTGGGCCGACTCAGTGAACAAACCCACGAAGCTGGGGTTGGCCCATGATTGAACCCCATCCATCATAGCGACTAGTCTTGGTGCCGTGAGGTCTTCAGACATGAAATCTCGACTCATGCCGTGAAGACTATTTGCGCTATGAGACTCTCTTTATATTTAATTCGCCTAATGTCTCCATTCTTATCGGGGTATTCCCCCAGCCTTCATTGTTCTTCTTCAAGCTTTACTCCAGTTGGCAGATTGACTTCAGTGTCTCTACGCACATGATGGCTACCAATTCCAAACATTCGGTTGAGAAAACCGGTGTACTGGCAAAGGGTAACGTTTCAACTTTACATACTGAAGCTGCCATCTACGCGACCCTGGATGAAGGTGATGCAGCCTTCATGCATGGCTTCCACGAGGAGCAAAGAAAGAAACTTCTCAAGAAGGTATTGACTGCTTGTCTACTTCAGTTTTTACCACTTCTTGCGCCCCAATATACGTTGCTTAACTAACAGGTAACGTTGTAGATTGACTGGCGCCTCGTTCCCTTCCTGTCATTCCTCTATCTCGTCAGCTATCTAGACCGAGCCAACATTGGTAATGCTAATATTGAGGGCCTCTCTGACGATCTCGGCCTAAGTGGTACTCAATATAATATATGTCTCGCTATCTTCTTCATTCCCTATATCATATTTGGTAAGCAATATCCCATGGATCCCTTGCTCATCCTTGGACTAAAGTAGTTTGCATTGTACAGAGATTCCAGCCAATATGATATTGAAGAAGTTTGACCGCCCATCATACTGGATTGCAATCATGGTGACCACGTGGGGCTTGGTTCTCATGTGCACAGGATTCGTCCAGGGATACGCTGGATTGGCCATTTGTCGTGTTCTTCTGGGCGTCACAGAAGCCGGATTTTTTCCTGGAGCTATTCTCATCGTTACTAGTTGGTACTCGTGGAGTGAGGTTGGTGTACGAATCGCCTTGTTCTACACTTCTAGTGCGCTTGCCGGTGCATTCTCTGGTTTGCTGGCGTTTCTTATCGCCAAAATGGACGGACTCGGCGGCTATGAGGGGTTTGTGTTTGTCCTATCGTTTTATTGTTCTCTGTGGATTGCTGACCAAAGCTTTATTATAGGTGGCGATGGATCTTCTTAGTTGAAGGCGCTGTCAGTGTATTGATCGGGCTGATTTGCCCCTTTGTACTCATTGACAAGCCTAAGCACTCCAAGTGGCTTACCACCGACGAGAAGCGCTATCTGATCCTGCGTAAAGAAGTCGAGGATGGAGGCCGCGAGACGCAGGCCAAGGGCGAGAAGATTTCGACGAAGGTCTTGATTGCAACGCTGACCGACTGGAAAATTTACTTACAGGCTGTTATTGCCCTGTCTAATACGATCCCCAACTACGGTTTGAAATTCACCCTACCTCAGATTATGAAGAACATGGGCTACACTTCTTCGAACGCTCAACTTCTCACTATCCCGCCCTATTTCCTAGGAGCTTTCAGTGCTTGGATTTCAGCAAGATTTGCCGACCGTTATCAGTGGCGCATGCCTTTCATTGTAGGGCCCCAGGTCCTCGTTGTTATCGGATTCGCTATCACTTTCGCCTACGCAGGGCACATCAAGGACCGCATTGCCGAATGCTATTTCGCTGTATCGCTTGCTTGTATTGGTCTCTATCCGATCATCCCTGGTGCTAACGCGTGGAACTCGAACAATCTTGCTGGACCTGCTAAGCGCGCCGCGGGCATTGGCTTGCTGGGCACATTTGCTAGCGCTGGCGGCCTCGGCGGCTCTTTCATTTACATCAAAGAGGAATCTCCCTGGTACCCCACGGGATTTGGCGTGTCTCTTGGTGTAGCTGTCACTGGTATTCTGTCCGCTCTGCTACTCGATCTCTTGCTATGGCGCATCAATAAGAAGAATGAAAAGCTCTCCTATGATGAGGTCATGTCCAAGTACACAGAGCAAGAGCTTGCTGATATGGGCGATAAGTCTCCTTTATTCAAGTACCGGCTTTGAAGTAAACACGAGTATCTCCCTTCTAGTCAAGATTCTACTTGATTTAGGTAGAGAATTATGCAGCTAGTCTGAATTGACCAAAAACTATCTTTACTTCCACCTGAAATATATTACAGTGGTATAGTGAGAGTAGAAAACATTCATCTTTGCTATGTGTCTCCTATCGCCTACTTCTTTCTTTTAGTCTTCTAGCTTTTAATATCTTTAGTTGGTGAGTACTATTTGCCCAGGATTCAGAGTAGATCCAGCATATATCTTCACTATGCAATACATGTTGATTCAATGTTTCTAAACGCCTCCTTGCCAATTCCTGTTTGACTTAGAACGGTTAGCAATAGGAATTTCGGCACTAACATCTTCAGAGAGACGAAAGTTTAGCGCCATGTAAGGGAGGTCAGCAGTTCCGACAGAATTTGCGATATCGCAAGCGATATCCTACCTGTGGGGCTCACCGGAAGACAGTCACGACTCCAAAGGAATCCACAACTTGGATATGTTACCTCATCTCCTAGCATCGTAACACGAGGCCAACAGTGTTGGCAGAAGGAAAATGGACAAGAGAAAAAGAAAAGGAATCAGCAGATCCTCTGACAAGTCGACCAAATCCACTCACAAACCTCCAAGTCTGGTGCTCTCTGTTGGAACATAGATACTATCATCGCGAACTGCCAACAATGACGAACCTCAACGTCCCTCCGGGGGCTATCGCACGTGTTAGAATTATAGACACCGGGTCGCGAATCTCATGCATACCTACCGACAGACTCATGGCTCCCAAGATGGAAGGATTCAATCACATCCCCAAGATGCCATCGCTATCATTCTTAATAGAGTCGACGGCTGGCAAAAAGGCAATTTTTGACTTGGGCATCGCTGAGGACTGGCAAGATTTTGCACCCATCGTGTCTGACCGGCTTAAAAGCAACGGATACAAGATTGAATTCGCTGTCAGTCTTGCCCACGTTCTGAAGAAAAACAATATCGATTTGGATAAGATTGATAGCCTCATTTGGAGGTACGTGGCTCCTAGATTTTCATATTCTCAACGTCACTCAACTAACTCAAAACCAGCCATTGGCACTGGGATCATTGCGGTAGCCCAGCTGATTTTCCCCCTGCTACCGAACTTGTTGTTGGTCCCGGATTCAAAGAGAATTTCATACCCGCATATCCGACTGGTCCGGAGTCTCCTGTGCGCGAATGTGACTTTGAGTATGTTATTTCATGTGTTTCCTGTACATTGTGCCCAAACGATCTCTGACCGAAGTCAAAATAGAGGAAGAGTTCTGAAACAAATCGAATTCGATAATCAGCTTAAAATTGGTCGTTTCAGAGCAGTCGACTTCTTTGGTGACGGTTCCTTCTACCTGCTCGACACGCCCGGTCATGCGGTTGGACATCTCGGGGCACTCGCTCGCACAACGCATAATCCCGACACATTTATTCTCATGGGCGGAGACCTTTGCCATCACTCGAGTGAGATGCGCCCTTCTGAGCATCTCCCTCTCCCCAGACAAATCGATTTCCCGGTCAACTCGTCTGCACTTTATCCATGTCCAGCTGTGGCGATCGATCGACTTCAGACTCCGCGCCAAAGAACCGCGACAATGCCATTCTTTGATCCAGCCCGTGGCGTTCCACTTGAAGACTGCGTAGAAACTATCCAAAAAGCGCAGGAAGCAGATGCCGATGAGAATGTTCTGTTTATCTACGCACATGAGCAGTCGGTCACAGAGGTGGGGGATCTGTTCCCCCTTCCGGCGAACGATTGGAAGAGGAAAGGGTGGAGAGAGAAAATGCTATGGGCATTTCTTAGAGATTTCAAGCAATTAGTAGAATAAGTCAATGTAGCATATAAGACCTTGCTTCCAAAATTGCAGACCAAGGTAGATTAGACTAATCATTCAATTTGCACAACCATTTCTTATTTACTAGCTTCAAAAATTATTTTTTGATATTTCATATTGTGGAAATCATCATATCTAGTTTTAATCGTTAGTACTATCATCTGTTTCAAGCTCTGAGACGGGAGAAGCTGGATTGAACTCACGCTTGGACTGCTTGTGACAATGGTCGGAGATTATCGATCATAAAGCTGCAAAATGATTCATTAGTTCTCAAAAGATATTTTCTTGGTTATTGATAATTAAAGACCTACTCGAGCTGGTGTTGATTTTTCACCAATGCATCAAGCGCTTCGATGAATAGACCTATACTATTGTGAGTAATGCTGTAAAAGGGGTTCTGCTCCTTGTTAAACACTTACTGCGTACAGGGCATCGACCCATTTTCAGAGTCAGATTTTTGCCGTATGCCTCTTTCGCTGTCCAAGGAATATCTCCATTGTGCACTCCAATGCTCGAAATCACACCCCAGGGTCTTAAAAGGTCGAATCCCAATCGTAGCGCGTCACTATGACCCACAGACTCAATAATGAAATCTGCTCCCCGGCCATCAGTGAGTTTCATTACTCGTTCCTTCAACTCGACTGTTTGGGTCTTGAAGTTCCAAGGTTCTGCACCGAGCTCCTTAGCCTGTTGTAACCTGCTCTCGATGGCATCTACGGCTATAATGTGCTTGGGCCCAAAGGCGGGAACATTGACCGTGGCACATAGACCGACTGGACCACAGCCAAGTAGCACGACAGTACTATTCGCTATAATGTCCGATTCCACGCCAGCAAATGCGTTTTTGGTGGCAAAGTATCCAGTAGGGAAGATATCCGCCATAAGAACCAGTTTCTCCTGATTGATACCAGAAGGAGCTTTGACCACTGTGCTCTCAGCCAGTGGCACACGGCAGTATTCAGCCTGTGCGCCATCCAGACCCTTGGTTCCGAATAAGGCGCCCTTCTCACAGCGAGAGGACAGGTAGTTGTGGCAATAGAAGCAAGAGCCACAACTCACAGTGAACGGGGAGACTATAATATCCCCCTTTTTAAGCTCTATTATGCTCTTTCCAACCTCCACTACTTCCCCCACAAATTCGTGGCCCATGATAAACCCCGTGGGGGATTCTTGGTGACCCCTGAAGACATGAAGCTCACTGAGAATAGATGTGAGATTACATTAGATTGCATACATAGGACCCCAAGTTTAAGGATTATTCTCACCTGCCACATAATGCTGTGTATTTCACATGGACGATGATATCGGTATCATCTTGAATGACAGGGATAGGTCGACGTGCAACAGCTACTTGCAGCTTTCCGTTGAAAACAACGGCGTTCATGAGGCCAGAAGTCATTGTTGCGAGTAATCTCAAATTCTCCGCGACTTATTGAAGCTCTAACCATTCCGTTCATTTGATATAGCCTATACCCTTGGGTCATCTCATTCAATGTTAGTGGGGCGCATCGATGGTGGACCGTAGGGATATTAAGACGAACCCGATGTCGCTCTGACTTGCCGATCCCGCTGCGGCATGACGGTGATCAGATACAGAAAATTCGCTTTCCAAAACACTTAATCGACAACGGTATGGAGCCATGTACAAAAGCATAATAGCACTGCTATGCTTTTTTTATGTTAGATAAGCAATTATGCCAAAAAACTAATTCGGGCACAAGTGTTTACATCTTGTATTGAACGTTATCCTTACAAGTAGGATAGCTAAGATTCAAATCTTAGGCAGCAAAGCAGTGAGACTTTTGCCGAAGGGGTAATCACAATTATTTAGCACCTGATCAATCAGATGTACGAAAGTATGGCGAACAGAAAATATTGCGTCGCCTCGGCGATATTAGAAGTATCTTCCAACACGATCTTTTAGGCGTAGCAACAGAAAGCCGGGTCTTAAAGCATAAGGCAACACCACCCTCGTAATGATAAATTCATGGACAACATTCACCAAAAACCTAGGCTTGAACTCATTGTAGCTGTAGCATAGAAAATTATTGAATCATTCTCCATATAATCATCCGGTGCAGATTGTCAGGCGACTTTTGTTGTCTTCTTTTGCGTAATCGGATAGAAAAGCGACATCGCTTCTTCTTCTTATCCCGCCTTCGGCCCTAGTCGGCAAATGTGAATGCCGACGAACTCCAAATACTCGCCCAGAAGCGATATCGCTATGCAGAAGCAGTATCGCATTAGCATTCACCAGCTCCGTATTCCTCGAGGTTCCCAATCATTTCTCCAATGTCAGCCCCACCATCTAAACAGCCTCCTAGTCTGAATGGCATGCCATCTTGACACTAGCATGGGGGACCTTGTGGATAATATTATCCCCGAGATACAGAGCTCCGCCCCCGGGGATAGCTGCAGTTCTGAGTGTTGGATCACTCTCTTAGACTCATGGGGCCCCGCGTGGAAGTGACTAGGTGGAGCTAGACTTCTTCGTCTGGGGCTAATTGGAATATTTCCATTCGGGGGACGCTTGGTAGCAAGAGCGGAGAAAGGTTCGTTTTCTGGTATGATTGCTCTATTATATAAGAAGAGACAGTCATTATTCCCTTGACACTTAGCAAATCTAGTTCCTCAACCTCTCCTATCCATCTGCTACGCAAACAGCCAGGTTTTTGAGTTTCCTTGCCAGATATCAACATGGCCGGCGGCGTTAAAAAACCTGTTAACGTCTTCAGACTGAAAGACTTAGGGGAGCCAGAAGGTACCTTTAATAAGCGCCTATGGTTTGCTGTTGTCTCTTTTAGCATTCTAGGCACATCCCGAGGAATCGATGAAGGTCTTATTACTGGGGCTTTTGGAACGGCAGACTTCCAACGAAGGATCAATTATGACTCGTATTCCGAGGCTGATCAGGCTGACCTGAAGGCAAATATCTCGGCCATGGTCCAATTAGGATCTGTAGCTGGGGCTTTAATGTAAGTTAATAAAAGCTCTGAAAGACACCAGTGGCAGTTCAACTGACAGTTTTACTCTCCTCCTTTTTAGTGCTTTCCTAATTTGCGATAAGATCGGCCGCATCTGGGCAACTCGTCTTCTCTGTGTGTGCTGGGCTGCTGGTATCGCAATCTTCGTTGCTGGGACAGCCGCGGGGAATTTAGGTGCACTGTACGCCGGCAGATTCATTGCTGGTATTGGTGTTGGCCAAACACCTGTCGTCGGGTAAGTGATCCAAGTCAATCTAGAGTATAAACATGTCTTTGGGGTTAATGGTCTGATTTTTTTAAAGCCCAGTTTACGTTGCGGAGATCGCTCCTGCGTCTGTTCGAGGGCTGTGCACTTGCTTCTTCACCGGATCCGCATATCTCGGTGTTGTTCTAGCTTTCTTTTCCAACTACGGTGCTATCAGACATATCAGCCCCGACTCTTACAACCAATGGCTCGTACCGACCTCTTTGCACTTTATGTTCGCCGGAATTATCTTCATCTTGAGCTTCTTCCAGTTAGAGTCTCCTAGGTTTCTCGTGAAGCAAGGTAAGCGGGAAGAGGCTGCTACTGTTCTTGCTCGTCTTCGTAAGCAAGATCCTGAGGGAGAACATGTTGTACGTCAGATCAACATCATCCAAGCCGCCTTGGACGAGGAACTGGAGGCCACCCGAGGAGTTGGCTGGGTTGGTCTTCTCAAGGAGATGTTCCTCGTGAAGGGCAATTTGTATCGCTTTTACTTGATTACTTGCGTTCATCTATTGTCGCAATGGTCTGGCGCTGGATCAATTACTCTTTACGCCCCTGACCTTTTCAGGCTTGTGGGCATCGAAGGGGAAGAGGAAAGCTTGCTTGTCACGGCTGTCTTCGGTGTGATCAAACTTATTGCAGCAGTCTCTTGCGCTCTTTTCCTAGTTGATGTCATCGGACGCAAGCGCTCATTGATGATTGGTATCACACTACAGACGGTTTCAATGATTTACGTCGCTTCGTTCTTGACTAACGTGCCAAGATTGGGCATCGATGACGATTATACATTACCTGGGAGTCAAAAGAGCTTCAGTCGCGGAGCTATTGCTATGATCTATATCTCTGGATTTGGCTGGGCTTTAGGATGTATGTATCTTGATATCTATGACCCCACGATGGTGTAGCAGGCTCATATTACTAACATCACCTAGGGAATTCTATGCAGTATCTGTTGACAGCTGAGCTTTTCCCATTGCGGATCAGGGCACTGGCTACTTCTTGGGGCATGACTGCTCATTTTGCCAACCAGTATGGCAACTCTCGGACTCTTCCCAATATGCTACTCCCGTTAAGCGAAGGTGGCATCACGCCGAAAGGCACTTTCTGGTGCTTCGCTGCTATTACCGGAATTGGCGGTCTTTGGGTCTGGTTTTTTATTCCTGAGACGAGCGGTCGCGATCTCGAAAGCATGAATCGCCTCTTCGAGCTGCCTTGGTACAAGATTGGCTTGTATGGAAATAAGGATGCAGAGTCCAGGGATGAGCAGGCTCTGAGACAGGAGCTAGAGAAAGATTCTTACAAAGCCGAGATCCACCAGGAGGAAAAGCGTGATGCTGTCTAAGCTACGATCACGCTTGAACCACTACAACGGGGTACGACTCGTAAGCAGAGCTTTTTAGATGTGTGTACCAGACAGGGGAAAGCCCATGGCCAATTCAGTCCAAGCTATGGGACATGCCCGATCAGCACATTCTAAGATTTAGTTACTAGCCAGATAGAGCGTTCAATATATTTTGCGTTCCCCAAATCCGGACCATACACTAATCTCATTCTAAGTTATGCCGTTGACCTTTTCCTGTATCATAGATAGACAAGTCATATGACTATGACTCAATTCCTCGGTCACACGGCTATGATTCGCAGGCAATCAGCTAAATTGCAAGATCGATATTTGGAGTTAAGGCTTGACCGCAGAAGCCGATACAGAAAACCAAAATTTCTCCAAGATTTCCCATTGCAAGTTAAAAACTTATGTGACTGTCGTCGCGGGAATTATAGCGCCTGGAGAGTTTAAAATAAGCATAAAATAAACAGTCGGAAAAGATGTCGTGTAACCCGTCCGAGATTCTTGATCGAGGTATTTACAGAACCACACAGTCCTACCCAGAGCTCTTTCTGTAGCCTTGCGGCGAGAGCGACAAAGGGATGCGATATCGCTTCGGTACAAAATGCAGCCATTGAGGAAGCAAGAAGCTGCTCTAGCGAAGGAAAATCTTGGAGAAGCGTCACTCAGGCCTCTGTCAGGGCACTAACATCCTGACCAATCAGGAGTCAATAAGCCCTCCGCAAATGGTATAAATGGAAGACCTCCAACAATCTGGGGAAGATCAGAGATCAATTCAGTCACAATTACCTGCCTACTTTGTATCTAAGAGCTAACTCACTACTACCTATTTGCTAGACCCTCTCACTCTCTTGGTGCCTTCCTTCACGTCTCTGACAGCTACCAAACAGTGTTTATTCTCAGGTTAGCATAAGCCGTTATCGCAATTACAGGTGATTTTGGCCTCAAGGTCTGCAAGTACTGCTCCAAGAAAGTTTAGCGGCCGAGACTGTACAGAATGGAACCGTCTATAGCCCTTATACCACATAAGATATATGATAAATATAGGGTGGAAGTTCTTGGGCATATGAGAATGATCCGTCATGGGTCTAGATGTGGACTTTAATTTACGCACAGTGACAGCTCTTGCGCGTAATTCATCACTAATTATGCAAACGCCTAGTTGAGACTTGACGCGGGGAGGTGCCGACATTCCGAACCTACTGCGGCACAGCTTCAAGTCTAAGGCGGCACAGCTTCAAGTCTAAGGCGGCACAGCTTCAAATCCAAGGCGGCACAGCTTAGAGTCGGTGTGGCCGGGCACCCCGACTTGAAGATTTTCCCTCGTACTTTGGACATGAGCTGGCTGCCGCTGCCAGGCATGCGCGTCCTTGGACGAAAGCCTCCACCGCCCCTTTTCACAACTTCCACCATTCAAATCAAGAGAATTACAGTGCTCGAGCTGCGGCATTGAAAATCAAGCAAGCTGCTGTCGTGAAACTGAGCGCGGACAAGTATGGGTCTATGCAGATTTTGTACTCACCTGCCTGACGAGAATGCAAAGCACTTACTGGATATCTCCGCTCTCGTTCCTTTCTCTCTCTTTGACGAAGAAGCAAGCTCTAGGACCCGGTTTTATCTTTTCTTCTTATCGTACGAAAATGACGAAGCTACATGCAACAAATATGGTTCAATTGGAATTCTATTCACCCAGCGCCACTATTATGCATGAGATATGGCACCTTGAGCCCAAAGCACCGGAGTCAGTCCAAATAACGCCATCGATCCCCATGCCAATAGGTTATTTCTCGGGTAACGTAAGACAATGGTGTAAGCCAGAATGGTCGAGGCAACGCGCGAAAAGCTACACAGGAGAGCAATAGCGTGAGCTCCCGATCCCACAGACATGTTCCAGTTTGCCGTGAGCAGAGAATCCATAATAAACCCCAATCCCGCCATTACGAGCAGCATCTTATTCTTGCCTAAAAGCACTGGTAGCGTGCGAACTCCGTTGCGGGTGTCCTCATCTACATCTCGCGTGTCATTGGCGGTTTCGCGCAGAAAGTGGTATAGGATAGCTAAACAGAGGCTTCGCGTGCGAAGCGGGTGTGGGCTACACGACATGTTATCATGCCCATGGCAGTAGTGGAACATGGAGGCTTCTGCAGTAAAATACCCCAAACATGTTGCGACAAAGAGTGATTTAGCTTCGCGAAGCTAATGTAGTGTAAGCAAAGACATCCACCTGAAAATGAAGAATAAACGTAATAAGCACAGAACACATACAATGGCTTTAGGTTTGAATAGTTGAAATCCGTTTTTGAAAAGCGGAATGCAGGGCATCTGCCAGCATAATCCTATCAGGAGAAATCGCTGTGCTTGGATCGCTGTCTGGAGCCCACTCAAGAAGATACAAACCAACAGCCCAGTGGTTAAGAAGTACATCCAAAGTCTCCAAATCCATTTTGTTGGCCTTTGGCTAGGCGAGATATCTCGTGATGAGTCGAGTGCTGTAAGAGGTCGTGTTAGTCGACGTTGGCGAATTCAGCCAGGAGGGGGGGAAGATGGAGAAAACTCACCGTCTACGATACCTATTGTTAATACCAGCATACCAAGCACGGGTATGGGAAATCGGTACTCTCCTGTAGCTGTGCGTATAGCCCCAAGAGCTGGCACAACATGTCCGAGGGCAAGGAATGGCATGATGGTCGGACTGCAGCGAACACTTCCCTGTAGAGATTGTTCCATCTTTGCTACAAGTGTCGCAAAAAAAGAATATTAAATATCGTTTTGAGCAACAAAAGAGGGATGATCTCATGCTGGCAACATGATTTCTTTTATATTAGAGAGAAATTCCGGTATCTAAAGACGCTGGCGCTACTTGCTGAGCACGTGAATTGCAAAATAGTATAGATGTCCCGCGCTTTGATCCTCACTCCTGCAGTATTGGTTTCAACAGACTTCCCACTGCTCAACATAATACTGCTGCCTACGAAAAGTGAGTGTTGTGGGGCAGTGAGGCACATGTAGTGAGACACATGTTGGCATGGGACCAAAGTCATTACACACCATACCGTGTTGATAAAAATGAGAACAGTAAGTAGAGCCGTCCCCACGTCTTTGGGACTTTTCAGTCAGTCTGTTGCGATGTTCTTTCGTTAATACACCGTTGCTTGACATCTTGTTCTATATACTTTTGAGGAAAGATGCGGCAGCTCTTACTAACGGCCGCGTGCCTGCTTGTGGCATCCATAGCCTTCGTTATTATTCTTCGCCTGCGATCTAACATAGCTTCCGCCAAGAAAAGTGGTTTACCATACATTATCATTCGTATGTTCTACGAGTCTCCCGTTCATAGTAAGGATGCGAGGCTAACGGCAGCTATCACCAGCTACTTTACCGACCAATGTCTTCTGGTTGGCGACTTACAAGTTCTGGCTTCCCTTTATTAAAGCCTTTCCCAAGCCATGGTGGGAGAATTGGCTGAGGCAAGTTTCGTCTTTGTGAAGATCCATTTACCTCTTCACTTTTGGCTGACGTTCCATAAGTCTAATTACCCCTGACGACGTTTCTCGTCGAAGATACGGTGTCTTCCGCAATCTTGGAGATACTTTTCTCCTCGTGTCTCCAAGCATGCTATGTCTGATGACTGCAAATGCTGAATGCATCCGCCAGATCACTTCACTGCCAGAGCGGTATCCCAAGCCCGTAGAGGAATATGAAGTTTTGAGGCAGTTTGGCGAAAATGTCATTACGGCTGATGGCGCTGTTTGGCGCATGCACCGCAAGGCTACTTCGGCAGCGTTCAATGAGCGAAGCGCAGCGCTCGTGTTTCGGCAAACCATTCATCAGGCTGAAAAACTTGTCGAGAACTGGCAGAGCCGCGGCTCCGGCCGTGTTCTAGAGACTGTCGAGCAAGACACATTGCGGCTCGCTCTTCACATCATCTGCTATGTTGGTTTCGGTGTCCGTCTGTTGTGGCCAGGTGAGACGTTACCCTCGAACAGCGACGCGGAGGCTTCCCGTTACACTTCCCAGAAGTTGTCGTCGGGCCACAAAATGAGCCTAATGGAATCTGCTGAGGTATTGATGGAAAATATCACAATACTTCTAGCTTTGCCTAGATCTATACTAAGTAAGTTGGTTTACACCTACCATCACAGGATAGCATCTTAAGTTGAGCGGTTCTAACATCCCCTCAGAGATGATGCCTTCGAAGCCACTCCAGCGAGCGACGCTGGCCTATGATGAATTTGAACTCTATATGAATGAGCTTTTGGATGAGAAAATTGAGCAGCGTCGCAACGGTAACCAAGCAGTGGAAGGTATGGATTTGATGGGTATGCTTGTTCGATGCAACTATACAATGGATGGTGGAGTCAGTCAGCATTATGACGAGAAGTCCTCGAAGCAACCTTCACTATCCAGAGAAGATATCCTTGGCAATGCTTTCGTGCTACTTATTGCAGGGCACGAAACTATTGCCAATGCGTTGCATTTCGCAATCATACAACTAGCGGCAAATCCACGATCACAGCGGCGACTTCAGAGTGACATCGATCATCTACTAGGTGGTTTGGATACTGCTAGTTGGGACTATAGCCATCACATGAATTCCCTGATGAGCAATATGCCTGGGGCTGTGATGAATGAGACGCTTCGTCTGTATCCTCCCTTGACCAAAACCACAAAGAGGGTAACATACAAAGATGATCAGATGATCACAATGGACGGGGAGAAGTATGTCATCCCCAAGGGCATTTCCATCGGTCTGGCATCTGGCTCAGCACATTGTAACCCTCGTTACTGGCCAGCCTCTCCCAGCAGAATTAGTGGCGGCAAGGACGACCTAGAGGATTTCGTACCAGAACGTTGGTTGCAACATACCTCAGCTGGCGAGACTACGATGCTAAGACCGGAAAAAGGGGCCTACACTCCTTTCAGCGATGGACCGCGGGCTTGCTTAGGTCGGAGATTTGCGCAAGTTGAAGTAGTTGCGGCACTCGCAGTCATCTTCCAACAACACAGCGTAGAATTGGTTTGTGATGTGCCGGAAGACCGGCTAAGCAGGATGGAGAAGTCGGAGCTAGAGAAAGTCTACAAGTCGGCACAAGACAGATGCCGCAACACAGTCTCCAAAGCTTTCACGATTATTACTCTTGGATTACATGGTACGGAAACAGTGGCAGTGCGGTTGGTGAAGCGAGGAGAGGAAAGGTTTGTGGATTGGGTAGACGCGGAATAAACTCTCGTTTTTTTTCTCTCTCTCTCTCTCTCTCTCTTTTACTTTTTTTTGATAATTACACCCGCTGGGGTGAAAAGATCTACGTCAGATTATTTCTAGAAGGGCACTAGTAACTTGTTGAGGCACAGCAGCTACGAGAGCATCCGTACAGGATTTCGCCCCCAAGGGCCGGACTAGTCCCTTCATCAACCATAGAATGGCACAATACCGAGGAACGAAGAAGCTAGCTACAGGGACTCGTCAATTGATTACATTGTCCACACCTCCAGGCAGCTATCAGGTCCACAAATACGGTCATAGCTCTGTGGGACTGAGCGCAAACACACTTCCGTCCTTAAGTACATTATATATTGGTCGGTCTACTGAGCTCAACACCCCAAACGATGCCTGCCTCCGTCTTAGCTGTTTCTACTTTAGCAGAATTTCATTGTTCAACTCACGAGGATTTTGCCGGCCAACATGACGATGATATCCTTTCCGTCATGGCAGATCATGCTGTCCAAATTCACCATATGCGCAAGCGGCCTCACTGTATCGCTGTTGATCGCATGGATTGTGCATATGCTGCAGCCTGCGATTTCGAGCTCTTACTCGTCTAAACATGCCACTTGTAGCTGGGCAAAGGGAAAGCCTGGGCTGCGACAATACTACCGCACAGCTTACGAATGCGTCACCAAGCCTCGCGGACTATTCAACACGGCATATGAGTCGGTAGGTATCTTCCCAAAGAGAATAGTCTGGCCCTTCTCCTGCTAAGCACTTATGCCTTTGTTGTTAGCTATGTCGTTCGGCAAAGGCCATGATCTTGATGCCGCTTCCTCATTCTGCCCAAGGATTTCTCTTCCTCCTCCCTGTTGAGCTTTTGGATGAGTTTACACGTCAGCCGGAAAAGATCATCTCTCTGCACGCTTATACACGTGAAGTCATGCATCCGAAGTACACTACCTTTGGAGAGAACTTTGTCGACAACCCTGTTCACTATCCTGTGGTTTACAGGGAATTGGGCCAAAACTTGGGGAACAAGACGGCAACAATGAATGATGAGACTACCAGGGCCATTGTCGATGAGCTTGGTCCTCGATCTGATGAGAGCGGAAAGCTGTCTATCAATATGTGGGACGTCTCTCTGAAGCTGCTAACGCGTATCAGTAACAGGATTGTCATTGGGCCAGAATTGTGCACCAACAGTGAATACATCAATGCCAATAGGCACTACTCTGACAATATGTTTACAACTGGACTTGCTATCCGAATGATTCCAAGCTTCCTTAGACCGTCTGTCTTATCTTCTCTTCTATAAATCAATTGTATGCTAAATGAATTTACAGTGTTCTGGCTCCCCTAATCCAGAGACCGTTGCTTAAAGATCGGGAGATCGTGGCAAAACACACAATACCCATCATCAAAGAGAGAATGCGCCTTCTTGATGAAGCTGATTTATCAGGGTCAAAGGCCGATTTACCTGTACGTATTTGGTCTTTCCCAGTCCAAACTGGAGCTTCTAACACCGCTTCCTTTCATTCTCCAGAATGACCTACTCAGCGCAACCTTAAGAGTGGCTCGCAGTCATCCACAGGCGAACATAGAGTACACCCCCCAGAATATTGTCCACCGTATAATGGGGTTCAATTTTCTACAGACATGGACGCAGGCGCTGACGCTCACCAACGCAATCTTTGATCTAATTTCTCTTCCTGCTGACCTTTTCGACGAAACCATAAACTCGATGCGTGCTGAGATTTTGGTCGGGCTTGATCAGGCTGGTGGGCAGTGGACCAAAGAAATGATTGACTCTTTGGAAGTTTGTGACTCGTTCCTTAGGGAAAGTATGCGGTGGAATTCGATTGGTGAGGTTGGCATCGAGCGCAATGTGGTTGCCCCGAATGGCTTTACCTTCTCCAACGGTTTACACGCGCCCTTTGGTGCCACACTTGCTGCTCCAAATCGAAGCATCCAGCGTGATCCTCAACGCTACCCCGGAGGGTTTGACCCGCAGCGCGCTCTGAAAGATCCGGAGAGACCGCGCGCTACAACCATCTCGAAAGAGTTTCTAAATTTTGGACTTGGTAGGCCAGCATGTCCTGGTCGATGGTTTGCAGTGGATCTCTTGAAGCTTGTGATAGGACATCTAGTGATGGATTATGACTTTGACAGAATGGAAACAAGACCAGAGAACGTTCGGAAGCTCACAATATATGAACCAAGCACGGAGATTGATATCGGCCTAAGAAAGCGAAGAAAATAACTAGCTCAATAAACTCATCTTCTCGACTATAATACATCGTCTAATATTATACAGATTAAAGAAATTCAATTATATGAGATTGCCTTCTGCTGTTGTTACCCAGCATTAACTTAAGACTGGTAGATAGGATTAGTGTGGTATTCCCCAAAGTAGAGATATCATAGACTTGAAATAAATGTTTTACGCTACAGAGAATCAGGATAGGACTTTCTTTTGTTGATTTGCTACATGAGCATCATTTTATTCGAGACTATTGCACCTCCCTAAATTCCACCGCACTACTTAGATGCCGTAGCTGCGGATTTCAGAAGCCGCAGAGGCCGGAACCTGCACCGATCCCAGGAGCCTGGCAGGAGGCATCGTCGCAACACACCGTGGAGGCACCACAGCTCTCTAATCACATCTTGTATTAGTTTCCATGGTTGACTTTGGAACCGTAACAACTTACCGCCGACTGGGGTGCAGGCAAAAGCAGCAGCGGCCATAAAGGAAGCAAGGACGATCTGAGTGAATTGCATGTTTGCGAAAGTGGCGGTAATGCGAACAATTCTTGAGTTAAGCAATCAAATATTTCCAATATTTTTAACAGATGAGTGAGTTTTGAGAATTTCTGATCTTAATGCATAAGATTCCTGGAGCGAGTTAGATAACTATATATACTTTAGAACTTCTCTAATATCGGCAGCTCATCTCAACTTCGGAGCCGAGAAATTTATCCCTGTGTTGATCTTATCTGTAGTTGACGCATCAATCTTACAGCATTGCTAGACATGGGGAGCGACTGTCAGCATTATGAAACCTGGGGAATGCTACTGTCAGAAACATGGAACTGAACTGAACACTCGATGTAACACGATTTGCACTGGGGTAACGGTAAGCCCGGCACTCTTCACGTCTTTCCTTGTGTTCGCAAACGTCACAAGACCCTCAATTAGCTTATTTGCTGTCTGTCTTCCTAGTGATTGGGTATGATCTTAATGTTGCTTATATATCTAAATCCAAATAATACACTACAGTGCCCCCTTGTAAGAGTTGATGAACAATCAAGGCACTAATAAATCCCATTGCTCCTGTCACAACGATAGACTTGGGCTGAGATGAAAATCGGGTAGTGTTATGAAACTTTATACCAGCGTCAAACATCTCTTTCTTGTAAGCACTAGATTGATCTACAGAAAATTCGTTGATAACGGAATGTCCGTGTGTTAACGAGGATGTAAGAGTAGCATTAGGGATTTAACCCTAGATTTACGCAGGAAGTAATAGCTTAACGCTTTTGTATGGGGATAACGATGCATGAAATTTAAAGGCAGCTCCAATCCCATTAGGTTTGAGAGGTGGTTTTAAATGAGTACTGCGGTAAGCGAGTCGATCCCTATATTCTATAAGCATTTGTGCATATCTATGTTATCTAGGTGGGCGAGAGCTAAGTCACTGGCTATAGTTCCTTAGACCATCCGAGGTAGAGTAATGGCACGCTTACAAGAACGCTCCTCCGAAAATGTGGTATGCCATACACTTCACAAGTGCTTTCCGTTTGGGTTGCTTCTGCGTCCGAACAGGGTTTGCAAGATGGCCGGCACTCTAGTTCGATCGTCAAACTTATTGTAAAACCATTTTAAATCAAGCCATAGCGCAATCGTGATTCAGACACTCGAGATTGCCTCTCAAAAAAAGACTACAGTCCTTCTTCATGGGTCAGAGGACTTCGGCCAAATTGTGAACCCTGAGCATGAATTGTTTCAGTGTTGCCAGGGCCATACCATTGCCATTTAAGTCCCAAAGGCAATTAATGCTGCTCGTAGATTGGTAGCAGTATCTATATCGGCTATCCAACCAAACCACCTCCCCCCCCTTACCCTCCTTCTCCCCAAAGGTATGTACGTGTGATCCGCCATGCTTCGAGAAGTCTATCGCTACCAATCAATTATACCTTATCAATCTATTTTCACCGAAAGTCTAACATCTACCTAGATTAGTATTCATAAGCACATTTATCCATCACAAGTACCAAGTCTGTCGTCCTCGGTCCTTCTCACCCTATACATCCCTCAACGCCCACATCCAAGCTCCCACGCCTACACTGACAGCACCAACTAACCAAGGAGCCACTCGTTTCGCCGCTTTCTTCATATTCCTAGCCACAATCCTCTTAATCTCCTCCTTTAGAGCCTCCGCATCATTCACCCTAGGAAACGGCACGTCCGGTACGGGCTTCCCTAGGAAAGCACACAGCGGCTCCCACCCATCCCCAAGTCGCATTTCCAACAGCTGGTCCTTAGGCACCGCTTTGCGGATCTCGTCATGATGGCGGTCATAGGCCTCGCGGGCATTTCGCCGGCCCTCTTCCAGAGTCTGTGCGCGGAGGAATCCCAGCATCATCTTGCGGGAGGCTATCCCGGCCAGATTGCCGATCAGGGGATCAACGTAGCGGATGGAAAATTCGGCCGCCCTGTTCCACAGGTGTTGAAGGACGCCCTCGTCGAAGCTCGGGAACCACTTGTCGAAGTCCCGGATTACAAGGACCACCTTGGCGTCTGGGTAGGCTTTGATGAGAGAAGACTGGAAGAGGGACGCCAAATCTGTGGTGGCATCGTAACAAGCGTAAACTTCTTCCCATTGATCATGTGTGAAGGGTTTGCCGGTGGAAGTCGGAAGGCAATCAAACTCAGCGTCCGCGGCTCGGTCTAGCACCTTCCAAACTGCAGGATTTTCAATAATCTTGAGACCGTGGAAGGCATTCTCGCAGCCCAGAATTTCGAGAGCCTCTGCCATGGAAGCTGTGCCAGTACGAGGTAGGCCCAGACTAAGAACCTTCATCTCTCTTTTGACCATCGCCGGGTCTCCATTTTGTTCGTTAGAAGACATGATAGCTATCGCGTAGAATTATGACATATGTGAGAAACCTCCAGAACATCCACGTGCCAGACAGGAAATATTCACAATTTATACTCGTGGGTTTTCATAAGAGAAGTCTAGATCACAGCCGATAGATGTCAGCGTCAGCAAGCGTGGGCCTTTGTTGACTTATCTGCTCGTAAGGTTACAAGTATCGCCTAGCGCAAGTTGACTATCCTCCAAGGGGAAACGCCATCGCAAGGCTGCCCTTCTAATTTGCTGCCTCGGCGAGGGGTCCCCAGTAGAAAAGCCAAGAAATGTTTGAAGCTGCGACTACTCTGTATCGTATTCGGACTTGGTCTCAAGATACCGACCGCGTCGGGTTTAGAGGAATGAATAGCATTGTTCCGCGAACATCAAGCTAAAGGTATTACTGGTTCTCTAGAGTGTCGGTTGTCCGTGTGGAATAACTTCTTCACACGTCGCTGCCGCCTCGACCACCCCGGGCGCGCAGGGTGGAACTAGTAGTAGCCATGGCCGGTGCTTGTAAACGGAGAGGGTACATTATTAACATATGAATATATAGACAGCATGTGTTTCTTTTTGTCAATACTGATAGTATTGACGGTGGCCAGCTAGAGAAAGAGGATATTAAGGGGGACAAAAAAAATGTTGTAGCTGGCGTTGGCTGTCCAGTGTCATGAAGTGGTGGAGAACGCAGGTACACAAAAGATGTACTCGTTCTACCGCGGAAGCTCCCAACGTGGGGTTATATCTCAATTCCGGAGGGGATCTCTTCAAACCAACGGTCTCTCATCCCGTATCAACACAGCAAACGTCCCGCAAAGCAACACCACGTCGGCCTCCAAAAGGTGGTGCAACCATTTACACATATCGACTCGGGTAGCTCAAGGCGGTCGCGCTGAACCGATCAGGTTTAGGATCCCGATCTTTAGTGCTGCATTATGGCGTCCAATAATCAAGATCCCCCTAACACAGAAGAAAACAACGTTCGTTCTCCCCAAGCTTTGGATTCAAAGACTTCTTGAATTCATTCTGTCGCATTCTCAACCCCATCAACTCGCCTGTGCTAATATTTTCAGCAGAGCAATGATGAGGCTCGTCCTGATGTGGCTGCCGCTGTAGATGAGCTGCTCAACAACTTATCCAACAAGTTCTCTACCGTTTCTTCAGAGATTTTCTCCAAGAGTGAGACAGCCTCTGAACATACTCATTATGCATACCCCTGACAAATTTATCATTGCAGTGGACGAAATGTCAAAACGCATTGACAAGCTGGAAGCCGAATTGGTGGAGAGCAAAGCCAAAGAAGGCAGCCCCTCAAAATCTTAGGCTTCGTCCAACAGCAGTGTCTTAAGGGCGGAGGTGGCATATCACACATAGGCGTTGGCACAGTTCGTCTCATTCACAATCTCATCCTTTTTTCCCCACTATATAGGTACTTGCTGGCTCCCTGTAATGGCAAAACAAAATCCTAACACGAAAGATGCGCCTCTATCGCTTGAAACCACCGCTGTCATGTTACATTTATTCTTCACTTGCTGCTCGCTTGCTTGATTTACAGCTCATCCTTGATCTCCTCCACCTTGCCAGCAAGCTGATCAACGACCTTGCGCAGGACATTGGCCTTGCTCTGGATCTCATCCCGCTTGGCAGGGGCCAGTCCTCCCTTGGAGAGGATGCCATCCAGGCGGGAGAGTTCCTTAGCAGCATAGCCGTCAGAGTTGCTGAGCTTGTCAAAGACACGCACGTAGTACTCGGCATAGTTGTACTGGGCAGTCTCCTTGAGCTTCTCGGCCTCAGCGTTAATCTCAGTAGCGATAGTGGCAATGTTGGTGCCGGTCAGCTTGCTGACAACAGTATCAAGGGCCTCGACGGTGCCAGCGGCGTTGTTGAGACCGCCGCCGGGAACTCTGTGGGTGCCAGCCTTCTCGTTGAGGTATGTGATCAGGTCACCCTCACTGCGACCACCATCGTAGGCCAAGGGCTCCTTGCTGCCAGCGGGGAAGTACTTGATAGTTGGGTATGAGGTGACGCCAAACTTTTGGGCTGTAGCCTTTCCGTTGGGAGCGTCAGCGTCGACCTTGGCAATGACAATGTTCGCATCGTTGGTGAAGTCGGTAGCAAGAGTCTCCCAGGTAGGTGCGAGCTTCTTGCAGTCTGTTGAAAAGGAAATACGTTAGCCCATGTCCACGAACTGCTTGAATGGCACAATCAGTATCACTTACGTCCACACCACGGGGCGGTGAAGGCAACCAGGACATTGTTGTCGCCACCAACAGCAGCATCAAAGGTCGAATCGGTCAACAGCTCAACCTCACTGGGCAATTCCTGCTTCTTCTTGGCCTTCACACCAGTCTGCTCGGTAATGTATTCGCTCAAAGCCTCCAGGGTACGGCCAGACTTGTACTCGAGAGGCGTGTCGCTCTTGCCGTCGAAGAACTTAAGAGTCGGGAAACCTCCAACGCCGAACCTCTTACCCAGAGACTTCTCGGCGTCAGCGTCAACTTTGGCGATCTGGACCTTGTCCTTGGCATGCTCAAAAGCAAAACCGAGCTCCTCGTAAATGGGAGCGAGCTTCTTGCAGTGGCCACACCAGGGAGCAAAGAACTCGACTAGGGTAGGCTTTCCAGACTTGAGTACGACATCGTCAAAGTTGGAGGGTGTTAGGTCCATGACAGCAGACTTAGCTGCTGCCACGGCGGCGAAAGCGCCGAAGAGAAGATTCTTAACCAACATAATCTCTTTGTGATCTAAATAGAAATTTTGAGTAGAATTGAGTTATGAAAGGAAGAGAAAGGATTCCGAAACACCTTGGTAATCAGGGCGCTTGGAAATCAATGGTTGCTCCAAAAAGACAGTTGGTAAGAGGCGGTAGCTCCCTTATCGATTGCTGCAAGCCAGTGGGGTCTACCTGCGTCAGCCACCGCCTCTTGCGCCCCACTAGAGCTCTGTCCTCCAGAAGGCATCTGAATGGTCACGTGAGGCTGACCCGACCGATGAAAATCTAGAATCACGTGCACTTGACCCGCAGCTGCACCTTGCTGGTGCGCTGGGGCTGCCCAACCCTCCAATCCGGTCGGGGGCCACGCCGCGAGAAATTCACACAAAATTTCCCGCCCACTTCCACCATCGCGAATATCAACCACCATCCCACCCAGCTTTCGGCACGACAAACACCACCATGTCTCACGAGAGCGTCTGGAACTCGCGCCCGCGCACCTACGGCAAGGGCTCTCGCAGCTGGTACGAATTTTCTCATTCCCCCGAACGAAATCCCCAATCTACCCACGGGCAACCGCTCCTCCATCCCATCGGACGCCCGGTTTTACCATTATACGATCATGAAGGGGAATTGGAAACAGATATAGCTAACATGGGTTTCGTATAGCCGCGTCTGCAAGCACAATGCTGGTCTGATCCGCAAGTACGACCTCAACCTCTGCCGTCAGTGCTTCCGTGAGAAGGCTCGCGACATTGGCTTCAACAAGGTGAGACCGAGACGAATCTCCGCTACCGCATTACGGGGAGCCTTGGAACTGACGAGAAATTTCCCTTTAGTACCGCTAAATCATTACCTCCCGATGGCTGGACAAGGAAATTTGATCGCGACGGCGGGTGTGGGGTTGTAGAAGGGCCTCGCGGAAAAGCATCTCGGATGGTGGTCATTTGGAACTGGAGTTACATGGCTTGCTTGGTTTTGAGAACTCGAATCTGACAAACATCCATCGAGCATAGACGAATACCATTACATTGGAACCGTCGAGGTGCAAACCTTCGAACTTTGTGAACAAGGCATACGAAGAATATCTGGATCACAGGCCGGACATCAGCGACCCCAATATTCGGCTTTTGCTCGTAGCATCGCAGCCATGATGGGAATTCAAAACTCCGAATCTATGATTTATGCATACACTTTACCAGATTGGCAACGGGACTGGCAAACATGAACATGCGTGAAAATATGAAAGACCCAATCAACTCCCAGTTTTACTGAATCTATGACGGGACAATGCTAGAGCAGGAGATTTATCGTACAATTGTACATGTTTTCCCATATCGTACACCAACCGCTAATATTTTATACACCTCAGGCTCCACTTTTACTCGCACTCCTCGTTATCACCAAGCAATCTTACTTGATGATACGAGTAACCAGACCAGTAGCAACAGTGCGACCACCCTCACGGATGTTGAAGCGCTGACCAGCCTCGACAGCGTTGGGGTACATCAGGGTAGCGACCATCTCGACGTTGTCACCGGGCATGACCATCTTGTGGGCGGCATCCTCAGTGCCCTCAGGGAATGACAGATCGACGGACTCATCAGCAGTACGGAGGTAGAGCTGAGGACGGTAGTGCTGGTGGAAACCGCTGTGGCGGCCACCCTCCTCCTTGGTAAGAACGTAGAGCGAAGCGAGGAACTGGCTGTGAGACTTAACACTGCCAGGCTTGCAAACAACCATACCACGCTTGATGTCCTCACGGCGGACACCACGGAGCAGAAGACCAGAGTTGTCTCCGGCCTGGGACTGGTCGCAAGACTTCTTGAAAGTCTCGATATCAGTGACCTTGGTCTTGACGGACTCCTGGCCCTTGCCGACAATCTCGATCTCCTCCTCACGCTTCAGGACACCACGCTCAACGCGGCCTGAAACGACGGTACCACGACCGGAAATGGAGAAGACATCCTCAACAGCCATGAGGAAAGGCTTGTCCATCTCACGCTTGGGGGTGGGGATCCACTCGTCAACAGCCTTAAGCAGGTCATCAATCTTCTGCTGGCCAATCTCAGGCTTCTGGTTCTGCATAGCCATAAGGGCAGATCCCATGATGACAGGGGTCTCGTCACCATCGAAGCCGTAGGTGCTCAGAAGCTCACGCATCTCCATCTCGACGAGCTCCAACATCTCGGGGTCATCGACAGCATCGACCTTGTTGACGAAGACGACAATGTTCTGGACACCGACCTGACGGGCGAGCAGAAGATGCTCACGGGTCTGGGGCATCTGTCCATCGGAGGCGGCAACAACAATGATAGCACCATCCATGTTGGCAGCACCAGTAATCATGTTCTTGATGTAATCGGCGTGACCGGGACAGTCGACGTGAGAGTAGTGGCGGTTGTCGGTCGAGTACTCAATGTGCGCAGTGGAAATGGTGATACCACGGGCTCGCTCCTCAGGAGCCTTGTCGATAGCGCCATATTCGAGGTAGCTGGCGAGTCCCTTCTCAGCCTGACGCTTGGTGATAGCAGCGGACAGAGTCGTCTGATCATCGATGTTAGTTACGATTGCAGATCACATCGACAGCACAATGCGCCCGCGTAGTAATTTCACCATACCTTTCCGTGATCGACGTGACCAATGGTACCAATGTTGACGTGAGGCTTTGTTCGCTCGTAGCTGGCGTATGTGCGGTAGACTTGGTTGAAGCCAGCGGCAGACTGGTTCCTGAAAGCAGTCTGGAGAGGGCTAGCGGTCCTCAGACCGTGGCGCGCGGTCCGCAGGAACGGCGCGATAGACCTGAAAGCGGTTGACATTTTGATGACCACGATTTCCAATTAGAAAGAATTATATGGGTAGAAGAAAAGAAAGGAGTGGAGAAGGTAGAGAGATGGAATCGAAGTCGAGGTCGGAGGTGGGCAACGACTCTTGAGATGATGGCTCTAAATTTTTTAGAGCTCTCTCTCCTTCTGGCGTTAAGCTGGTTCGATGTGCCAGGGGCTTCACGCAGGCTTCTATAACGGTCACGTGATCACGCGCGATACATCCAGCATGCCAAGCGCCATTCTGGGATGCACTTATAAGCCATATCCAACCTCAAGATATCACCTAAGATTACCATAAGACTTGGCTCGGATTTCGTAGAAGGTCAAAGCCAATTGAACTGTGCGGGCTGGGGAGGACGTTTTCTCATTGAATGCAAGAGGGATTTTCTCAGCGGCGACTTTTTGAAGCACTCGGATGGAGGCCGTGCCTTAAAAGTGCTCAGTGCTAGAACGTAAGAAGTTTCAGTCCACTCATCGGCAAAATCCATCCATCAGAGCGCAACCTAAACCTTCATACCAACGCGCATCGTGGCTTAAACCCCCGAGCCTGCCGTCGACCTTACATCAAACAACTACCTCGAATCGCTTTGAGCATTCTTTTTGTTTTCCTGTATCCTTCTAATTGTTGCCGCCAGTCTGGAAAACACGGCAATTTTATTCAAAGCACTAGCTACATCTGAGCTTCACCAACGAGGGCTCACTGAAAATGGACGCACAAAAAGAGCAACCTCAGGCCGATCATGCCGACCAGGCTGATCAGGTCGAGCTCAATGACTTCGGAAAGATTGCTTTCCACTTTCTCAAGTTTGGGCAAAACGCAACCAACAACATGTCCAAGGCCTTTGGCGACATGACCCTGGAGCAATGGATCCGGGTGGTGATCATTGTGGGCGCTTACCTCTTACTTCGTCCGCATCTTATCAATTTCATGGGTAAGCGTGAAGTAGCAAAGAAGGTCAAGGCAGACAATGCGGCCAAAGCTGCCATCTCACCGAACGAGCTACGCGGAGGAAAATCGCACCCGATGTTTGGCGATGCAGACGACGACGAGGATGAGGACCAAGGACAAACTTCAGGTGCCGACTGGGGCGCCAGAGCTCGGACAAGACAGAGGACTATGCTGAAGCAGCTGATGGAAGCCGAGGAGAGGCGCAAAGCGGAAGAAGAGAGCGACGAGGAGATCGCCGATTTGTTAGTTGATTGAGCGCAGTGCACTTACTGAGCCGCCCTAGACGAGGAGGGCTTCTGTGGATATTCGGCTACCTGGCTGTGCTAGACACCCAACAATCACCATATTAAAGCATCGCAAATATACAAGTCTCTCTGCTGGTTTGATCGCCGGTCAATATACCCCCCGATGCACTTTTGTGCACTCTAGGCGTGGTGGGCCTCGCAGGAAGTCTCGTGGCGGACACTTCTTCACATCAACGAGCCTTACGGGAAGTGCAAGGTTCCCTCCCTACCGTCTTGCAGCAACTTTGTGCCTTTTGATATCAAGAGTGTCCTCGTGATGTGTAACGTGTCGCTAAACGAGCTATCCATAGTTGTGTTTGATGCCTCGGTTGGAACGTCTATGGCAGTGCAAATTGTGGTTTTCAGCCTCCATCGCTTTGTGTAAGCAACAACTGGTCGTACTCCCGTCCGGACTAAGGTGGCAATATTGATGACTGGTTTACATCGACTGTATTTGAAACCCGGCCCAACTTCGAGTCACCGGTCTTAGCATTTGAGGGCTCTCATGGGCCGCGGAGCCTGAAAGTGTCACGTAACTACGTGTACTCGTAGTCGAAGAGATCCTAAAACTTATGCACATAAATCTAAAAATAACCCACGAGTATCACACCCAAAAGTTGAGGACTTGTCGACGGCCGGTCGAAAACGGGAGGGAAGCAAAGGATGCCAGCCTTGTGATAGATTTTAGGGTACTCCAAGTTGCATACGGTATGATGGCCTGTCAACCACGTTAGGGTGTTGCCCAACTCATATGCATTGAATGCCAGCATTTTATACTTGCACTATTGCCAACAAAATCATCTTCACAACTCTCGGGTAATCGCTCTAATACTCATAACAACAACAACAACAATAACAGCGGGCTCAGCCCGGCGTTCATGCAACAAGGCACCGGTGCTTGTAGGGTACGTACTTGGCAGAAGCACCAATCTTGGGCGAGGATATAAGCCGATGGGCGGGGCATAACGCACGTTGGGCGGCAACAGCCAACGATGTCATCGAAGCGCAAGTTGCACTGATCCATCCATCACACCCAAAGCCAAGACCCCAGCCTAGGCCTTGCTGAGGCTCAGCATTGGCATTGCTATTGCTGTTGCTATTGCTATTGCTAGTGGATGGTACTGCGTTGAAAGGCTATTCATTACTTCAATATTACCTGATCGCTCCAACTGCTGGATGTTACGCCTACCTACCGACTCCGACTGCATGTACTCATAATACCGCGGCAAAGGGTACTTCAGCTGACGAATTACCAATTGCGCCTCGCCATCCGCATCCCACACCTTTTGAACGGGCAGTCTGCAGCCGAGCCTCTTCCACAAAACAATACTGCTCCGAGTACTGGTGTTGTATGTGCCTGTTATCTATCGGTGTCGCATACATTGTCTCCATTGATCGACACCCTCCCTCTCATTGCCATTGACTAGGATCGACGCACGCGCACAAATCGCCACATCCCTTGCACACTCACATACCATCATCATTAATCCTATTATTTTCTAAAATCACCTTGCTATCCGCCGCACGGGAGAAGAACCCAAAGCAAACTTCGAGCGACCCGCCTTTGTTGACTCCCAAGCCGCGCTGGTTCCGCACAAGGAGCTGGGCGCGAATATCATGCTTGGGCATAGCGTTTCTTTCACCTGAAGCAGCATCATGAGCGAACCGATGGACCTTCAAGCAGTCCTGCAAAATGGATATTTCACCACTTCACGGGCCAAGTCCGTCCAGCCGTAAGTCCCCCTCTTGTATACGAGAAGTATTAGACCATTTGAACCTGACCACATCAGATCATCCCCACCGCGTCTGACCCCGCCATCATCACCCCTCAAGCACTACCAAACAGACGACGAAGACTACAGGCGTTCGGATGTCGTACAAGTTCGACAATCTCGGAGTCGAGTTCGACCTCCGCCGCCGACATGCGAGGACGAAATCGAAGCGCTCGCCAAGGAGTACGATGCACTGAAGATTGCCGAGCCGCCAGGGGAGGATATCCCGT
The DNA here is from genome assembly GCA_022814615.1 of Waltergamsia citrina. Lineage (NCBI taxonomy): Eukaryota > Fungi > Ascomycota > Sordariomycetes > Hypocreales > Bionectriaceae > Waltergamsia > Waltergamsia citrina. The sequence continues at coordinate 146,183 of JAKLNE010000026.1, forward strand.
CACGCGGCGAAGTCGACCAACATCCAGTTCTCCTCGAGGTGCACGAACACAACCCCGAGCGTCGATTCGTAATCGTCCAGCCTGATTCACAGCCTGCCAAGACCAAGAACGAGGACTCCGACTCAGAAAAACGAACAGAAACGCAATCCGGCGATGAACGGCCGAGAACCCCCAATCAAGGTCGAAAACTTGAAACTTCCTTCGCCGATGGCACGCGCCCGGGTATGGAGCGACGCAGGAGTCGACAAGATCTGCCCCCGCTAGATACCGATATGCGCCGTGACAGGTCTCCAGCGCATCATCGTACTCGGTCAGCAGTAGGTACTAGACCTGATGTATTCTCGGGGCGGCCGTCGGCAAAGGCCCATTTCCGGGACGACAACACTCTCTCCCCGGATGTCATAAAGTCGGCCTCTACTAGACGCGAGAAAGCTTATCATGATTACAACTCGTCAACGTCTGGACCCCGAAAATTGGCCCATCAACGAAGTTACTCTAATTTCGTGGATGATCGTGGTAAACGGGATCGGCCTCAGCGCCGGGAAAGCGTGAGCCCAAGCCATGGATCACGGTCGGAGTCTAACCCCGCCGCCGGGAAATCAAGACGGCGTACATCCACAGAGCGATCAAGCGAATCACGTTATCGGGAGCCCAGTACTGCTCGCAGCAGTAGGCGTGAGGGGAGTGTCTCTTACAAGCGCCATGACGGCGAAGCCGCTGTCAACGTGTCCACGTCCAAGCCACGAGGACCACGACCGCCCACTAAGGAGGATAGTCGCTCAGGAGACGAGCGTTCTACAGGCCGACGGCGTGGAAACTCGGCGTCCATTCATCAGGATGCAGAAACTGGGTCTGAGAAGGACCGAGGTGCCTGGAGAGAAGACCGTTCTCGCCCAAGAGGCCCAGCCGCACAGCCCCTCGGGGCGGCTGCAGCGATGTCTGCCTCGTCAATCCCCAAGGACGTCCCAGTCAACCCCAGGGCGTCTGCGACATTCCCAATCCCCGGTGAGGATAATCCGCATTTACCATATCCAGATGAGATTCCCACCAGCAGAAACAACCGATCACCCGGGCAGTCATCACAGGCGCCATCTGTGTCCATGCCCGACATTTCCTTCCCTTCATCTCTGCCTTCGGAGAGGGGCTTCCCTTCTGAAAGAAGTTTCGAGACTCCAACCAGTACAAAAAGTTCGAATCATTCGGCTTGGGCGCCGCCCTCTTTCGATCCTGACCGAGATGGCGTCGTCACTGATCAAGATATGGGGTCGTACCGTCGTTATTCTTCTGGTCAGGCTGGTCCTGGTATTCCGATGTTTCCAGAATGTCATAGAAAGGAGCCTGTGGCGGGTCAGATGGATTGGCTCACTCTGCCGCGCACCGATTTCAACATTTGCCCAGAATGTTATCAGGGTGTGTTCGCCAACACCGAATTCCGAACCCAGTTTCAGCCAATGCTGCGCCCAACGGACAAGGCTATTGCATGCGACTTTGGCTCCTCGCCTTGGTATCGCATTGCATTTCTCCTCACAATCAAGAACGAGCATCCAGACCTACGCCTGATCAAGCAAGTGGACAGTGTGGCCACCGCCTCGCGCAACCAACCCTGCCCTATGAGTCGCAAAGCTCCTCGGAACTGGTTCTCTGTGCGTGACCCTTACAAACGACGAATGGTTCCCAACTTTACCGTTTGCTATCAATGCGCCAAAACAGTGGAAGTCCTTCTACCCAACCTCATGGGCACCTTTATTTCAATCGATTCGCGGTCAGAGCCTTTGAGCAGCGTCTGCGCCCTGCATTTTAGACCACAGCGGAAGCGTTTTGCCTTGTACTTTGACACTTTGGAAACTACGGCGGACAAGGCTGTGAGGTTGAGCGAACCACCAGACGTCAGCGCTTTGGCAGCAAAACTCGAGCGATTGAGCTCGATGGAGGAATGTCGCGAGGATAGCCCCATCCCGGAAGCCTACTGGCATAATATGCAATATCTTCCAGAGTTTACAGTATGCGGAGATTGTTTCAACGAAGTAGTACGACCGAAACTGAAAAGCAATGTGGTGGCTCGGAATTTCTACAAGGAGCCGCAAAGAATGCCATTGGCGACCTGTCAATTATATTCTGAGCGGATGAGGGAAATTTTCAGCAAAGCTTGCCAGCGGAACGACGCCAAATATTTGAAAGCAAAAGTAATAGAGCGGCAACAGGTTGAGATGGATATACACAGCCAGCTTGTCAAGTTGGACAAGGAAAACCACGACGAGGCTTATACAGAGGCACAGGTTGCAAAGCTAATTGCGGAATGGAAGAAGTGGGAGTAAAGGGGCCTGGCTGGTATGCATTTGACGAATCATGATTACATATAATGTGTAAAATGGTGAGCGACGATTATGATATTATGTTCAAAGATCCAAGTTTATTATTATATCCTACGGACATGTTTGCGAAAACCCTGCATTAGTTCTATAGTTTGAATACCGGAATTACCCTCAGAATATCAGTTACGGAACAGAGCCACGTTTGGATTAGACGGACTCGTTCCTTTTTTCTTCATGTCCCCGACACCAAGCAAGCCTCACGGCCCCACGCCCAACCCGACGAAAGCACAGCCCCATTAAGTCATAACCATCTCCAATCATTGAGCTCCAGTCCCAACCATAAGGCGTCCTCACACTCCCAAACTGTTGATACGTGTTGATCCTCATAGCCCAACCCTTTTGCTCATCGACTTGCTTCTCAGTGCTGATAGAATAGTCGGTCGCGCACCAGGGGCAGGTCCCAGTCGTGGTGGTGCTAAAAGGGAGGGTCAAGCACCGCGGAGTTCCGCCAATGTATCTCGGCGCGCCAAAAGAGCCGGGAATTGGCTTCGGCGGGCGAGTACTGATATTTGCCCAGTGGCATGTGTGTTGATGATGGCAGATAGAAGGACCGTAATTGTCCATATGGCGAGTCAGTGTGGGCATGTGGCCTCGAATATGCGAGAATATGAACATGTTTGAAACCAGAAGCTTGTCGTTTACGATTTTCGCGCGCCACTCATTGACCATTTTCACTCCGGAAGGCCAGGTGCGTTCGATGGAACGGTCAAGCATCTCAACGGGAACACCATGCTCAGGGCCGTAGAAGTGGGCATTCATAACCACGCGGGCGAGATGATAGGGCAAGCTGTTGCATTCCGACACGCTGAACTCATGCCAGAATTGACATTCGGGAGGTGGTTCAGGCAGGAGTTGGTTCTTGTGGTTTAAAACCTCGAAATACTTGAGACTCCAAGGATGGAGCTTGACACAGTGATGGCAGAAGTAGAATTTTGGTAAATCTTTCTCAAGGAGAAGCAGTACGTCCTCTTTTTCTGTCGCATTTAACTCCTGATGAGTGGGAAACAGAATGCGGTAGAATCCTCGGCAGACGAGAGAAAGTGAGACGCGTGAGGTAATATCGAGGTGGTCTGCTATGTCTAGCAGGATATCGGGAGTGGCCTTGGCTATGGGGGCCATCGTACTGGTCTGGTTCTTCGAAGAAGACATTTGATGAAGGTGACCCGGCGACTGGGCAGAGACACTTAAAAGCAGTGGCAATGTAGAAAGACTTCATGGTCTGGCAGTCAGCGAGTAGAATTATGGCCTTTTTGTAAGGGATATTTTGAGTTTTGTTTACACGGTCATGAGAGAGTTCTCGCGCGCATATTTTCGAACCATCATTCACTAATCGAACAATTTACCTGAACAGTACACACGACGAGGCTTCAAGAACCTAATTTGGAGGGTGGGAAGCAATTGGGAGGTTCAGGCTTGTTTCAGTCTCATGCCGCAGCGGCGAAAGTTAATGAGAGTAAATATCTATCATTGTGCTGCATTACTTATCGACTTGCAGTTTCGCATGTTGATGCTATAACATCTAGTATCTCGGCTGGCGTGCTTCTTGTGAAAGCCGTTCTACTCTAAATGTCCTGCACGACGCCGTAACACCCAGATAAGGACGCAATATAACGTCTCAGAATAGATGATACATTTTCAGAGGTCAATTCAATTCAAAGAAAAACTCATCCGAACATTACGAAATAAATAAAAGTAAAAGGACTAACGGGCTTACACCATCAACAGCGAGTCTGCATCTGCGAGGTACACACCACTTGATTACCCGATTCAGTAATGGAGAAGACAGTAAGAATTAGCGTTGACACATGCTTGTCTTACTGTATATCTGTCCGTGGTCACGTGCGATCTGGCTGAGGGCTTGTCCGTTGAGCAATGTGGGGCAGCCACCACGCAATTAGGGTCTCCGCCCACCAAAATCCAAGCAAAAATTCCCAGGTGAAATTTATCGTGGGACCCAGCTTCGAATCTCAACTCAGCATCCCAACTTCCGACGCCGCACCACGACCGAGGTACGCTGCCACTCCGATTCCAGCACGGCAGTTCTGCTACTGCTATCAAATATATCGATCGCTTCGAATGCTAATAATTGATTTCTCTCTATAGGTCCAAGTCCCCAAACTTTCACAATGGCTTCGCGACCCACCGTCTCGATCATCGGCAAAGATGGTGCTCCTACCGGGAGCACCCACCCCATGCCCGCTGTCTTCAGCAGCCCGATCCGACCGGACATTGTTCAGCAGGTTCACACCGGTATGGCCAAGAACAAGCGTCAGCCTTACGCTGTGAGCGAGAAGGCTGGTCACCAGACCTCTGCTGAGTCCTGGGGAACTGGTTAGTGACCTTTTGCAATTTTTTGCCCTACGAGCCGAGTCGAGCGAGTCCCGAGGAAGAGATGGAAATTTTCAGGACGAATGTCTGCTTTAGCGAGGGAGAGAAGGGGCTCAATGGCGGGATTCAATCTGCTCGGACGTTGAACATCTGGATTGAGCTGGAAGCTAACATAATGGAAAATAGGTCGTGCCGTCGCCCGTATCCCTCGTGTCTCTGGTGGTGGTACTCACCGCGCTGGTCAGGCCGCCTTCGGTAACATGTGCCGTTCCGGTCGCATGTTCGCTCCCACCAAGATCTGGCGCCGCTGGCACATCAAGGTCAACCAGGGCCAGAAGCGATACGCCACCTGCTCTGCCCTGGCCGCCTCCGCCGCTGCCCCTCTCCTGATGGCCCGTGGTCACCAGGTCATGACCGTCGCTGAGGTTCCCCTCGTTGTCGACTCCGGTGTCCTCGAGGCTGCCTCCGTCACTAAGACCGCCGGTGGTGTCGCTCTCCTCCGCGCTGTCGGTGCCGGTGCCGACATCGACAAGGTCAAGGGCTCCAAGAAGCTCCGCGCCGGTAAGGGCAAGCTCCGTGGCCGCCGTCACCGCCAGCGCCGTGGTCCCCTCGTCGTCTACGACCCTGAGACCGACGGCCGCGAGATCGTCCGCGGTTTCCGCAACATCCCCGGTGTCGAGGCCTGCCCCGTCAACGCCCTCAACCTCCTCCAGCTCGCCCCTGGTGGTCACCTCGGTCGCTTCGTCGTCTGGACCTCTGCTGCCTTCAAGGCTCTCGACGAGATCTACGGCTCCACCACCGAGGCCTCCACCCACAAGCGCGACTTCCTCCTGCCCTCCAACTGCGTCTCCCAGGCCGACCTTAACCGCCTCATCAACAGCTCCGAAATCCAGAGCTCTCTCAACGCTCCTAAGGGTGACGCTGTCACTCGTCGTGGCGCTGTGCAGAAGAAGAACCCTCTTCGCAACAAGCAGGTCATGCTGCGCCTGAACCCCTACGCTTCGGTCTTCGCCAAGGAGGCCCAGAAGAGCCAGAAGTAAAGAATAGGCTTATGCCTATTTTTCTGAGCTCGGCGCTAGGGTGAAGGGAAACCTTGTGTGGTCCTGGTCTGCTGGGTGTGCAAACGACTAGGGAGGGAAAGATAGTACTTTCTTGGAACGATGTGGAACTGGGGCTGTTTAGCTTGGTTTGACATAGTTGAGGCGTAAACGGCTTCTACAATGGATTGAGAGGTTCTCAAAAGGATTATGACAACGTTTTCTTCGTTTATATCATCTGTGCTTGCATTCGTACTGTGCAGCTGTATGTGCTATCTTGATTATCTTTGTGTCTACTCTAACATTTATGTGCGAATCCGTAAGACGTAACACCCCTATCCAAAATTCAGGGAGTATGCAAAATCATAACGCCGGAGAAAGATCGCGTTCATCCCATCCCGCGCTTCACCTTAGCAACCCATGCCGTAGTATCCAAGAGTGCTCAATCCCTCCATGTTCTCCACGCCCTCGCTGTTCATCTCATCAATCAACTTCTCCATCTCCTCGACGCTCTTGATCCGCCAGAACTTTTGCACGCCAACGCCAAACTTCCGCGCACAAGGCTCAACGTTCTCATCCGACTCAGCCGCGAAGCACAAGCGCATGTACCGCCAGCCCTGCTCTCCAAGTATCTCCGGCGTAGCACTGAACATGGTTCCTGGTGCCACCAAAACCTTATGCGGCTTGTGCGTGAGATACATCATCAGCGCCGTGGACAAGGCAGGTCCATCCAGCAAGGGAACAGCATCACCCTTGGCCTGCCACAGCGGGTGATTTTCGAGGTGGATGCGCACCCAGATGAACATGCCGCCGCGGGGCCAGTCGAAGGACATGAGACGGGTTTTGGTGATGACGCCCCATTCGGCTTCGCTATCGCGGACGGGCGTGGACTGTTTGAGCTGGTAGGATTCTTCGTCGAGGATGGCGCACATGGCGTTCATGCGGCGCTCGTAGTGGCCGCGGAGGCCGGCGAGCCAGCGGACCCAGCCGTCTGTTTGCCAGCCTTCGAAGACGAGGCGTTCTCGGGCGGAGAGGGAGAGGAAGGAGGTTTTGGTGGATTCGGCTTGTTGGCCCATGACGACTTCGGCGACCATGGATTGGACGAATCCAGAGGGTTGTTGGGTGGTTGTCTCCGTAATGCTGAGAATTGGTGTTAGTGACTGGTAAATGGGGCTGTACAAACAGAGATAATGCAGAGCCTACCGGAGAAGACGTTCGATGAATACTGGCTGGGCAGTGATCCATCCTAGACGACACCCAGGAGCAATAGTCTTGGAAAATGTGTCAAGACGGACAACACGCCCCTCTGTGTCGATGCTCAGATACGATGGTACAAGCGAATCAATGAAATCGTAGCCACTAGATTTGGTGGGCTTGTACGGCTCAGGCTCAGTAGGGGCATCCAGATTGCGAGACTTGGCCTCCTCAGCAGCAGCAGACGGGTATTGCAGGTACCAATAAGGGTCATCCTCAACGATGATGATATCGAACTTGCAGCAAAGCTCGTAAATCTCCTTGCGACGCTGGACCGAAAGCACACCACTAGTGGGATTGTGGCCCATGGTCACCGTGTAGATGACATGTGGACGGCGTCCGTTCTTGGGGTTCCAGTTCTCCAACACATCCTTAAGACCGCCTGGCCCGGAGGCCATCATTCCTTCGCCGTCAATCTCGATGGGAATGATCTGTGCGCCTTTGGGCTTGGCTGTCATGGTCGCGCCACCATAGACGAAGACCTCTGTTAAAATGCCAGGACGCTGCTCAATGGGATCACGGTCAGGAAGCCAGGGCTCCATCAACATCTCCATAGACTTGGAAAAGCCATCAGTGGAGCCGCAGGTGAGGATGACCTCAGGGCCATGGAGATAAGGCACGTCCGGGTGAAGATGGTTGCGGGTGAATTGGCGAATGAAGGAGCGTAACGGCGGGTAGCCTTCAGCTGTACCATATTGCAGAGCTGTAGACAGATCAATCTTCTTCATAGGATCGGCCTCGGCGACCGCCTTAGGGACGGTAATGTGCGAAGAGGCCAGAGGAGCTGATGCGAGCTGTGTTTGCTCCAGCTTGGCAGCAAGCTGCTCGCTAGTGTTGGGGTCATTTGGAGTCGGAGTCCATCTATCCGGCTTCGCAATCTGAGCTTCCAAAGTATCAAACGGGAAGAGGCTCGCATTAGGCAGGCCTAGAATTCGTTAAAGAGTCAGCTTAGCACTTTGACCGTGGCTGCATAATGAGCTATAGATCTCATTTTCAAAGTGACCCAATTGACCTGCAGACCGATGATCCGAATAGTGAAAAGGTGTGGGGAAAGCTTCTCCCAAGCTGCTGTGCAACTGAGACAGTGGCTGGCTGCTGTCTCACTTTCAAGAACATGAAAGAGAGTGAGAGAGAGAAAGAAAGAAAGAAAGACGTATGTACCTCCAGCCAGGTTTCCTATTCCGGGAATCTGGAAGAACCTGTAGAACTTCTTGATTTGGCTTGCATCTCGGTTTGCGGTCGCTCGCGTGAAATGGTGAGACAGATCGCGCGGCGGCGATGGCGGCGGAGCCATGGCGTGGGACGAGCGAGGGAAGCTTAGTTGCTTTTTCTCAATTAGAGAGATTGGCGAGTAGAGAGTTACAGTTTGAGTGGCGCCAACGGTCACAACGGCGCGCGGGAGCGAGGAACGTTGTGTAAGCAAATGCGCACAGCCAACGGATCCTTAAAACGAAGCAACAACAGACGATGTAAAGCAAAAGGTAACTGACTTGCTTGAGAATGCTCTCAGAGGGAATGGGGGGAAGGAGAAGGCGAAGGTGAGCGAGCAAGCGTTTGTGTATCAGAAGTGGTCCCTTCTCCGGAAAGGCTGGGATGAATTGCAAGTAATGATCCGATGAGATCTGCCCCCAGCAGTGATTCACTGACAAATCCAAAAAGAGGGGACCAAAGCAAACGTGCCTATAGAGTACCAACGCCTTACTTAGATGGAGCAGAGGGTCCGACTCCGATGGTCCGAGTTCCCTGCCGACATCCCCGATAACACTTTAAGTTGTACTTGCGCTTGTGGGTATCCCACCCTATTCTCTACTCTTATCAGTGAAGGATGGACTTATAATCTTACAATGCAGAGATCCGCTTGTAAGTAGGTAACCAATGAATCTGATTTGAGATTCCCATCTTGTTTGATTCACCGCCACCCAGTCCGTCTATTGGAATATTACTAGGAGCCAGGTTTACCCTTTCAATGTGTCTTCAGCCTCAATTGTCTATCTCAACTCCGCAAGGTACAACTGAACTCCGCAGGCAACTCAACAACACCAAAAAGAAAGCTACACAATCATAGTACGCCTTGCTCACCCATTGTCTCTCCAGGTTTATATTCAAACCCAAGCTCTTCTACCGTTGTAGCAGTGCCCCCTTCCTGTTCAAATCGCAGTTTTGCATCTGCAAATATCTTCCTGTGCCAGAACGCCTCTTCATCCCATCTCGGGGGTTGTTTCCCCAGGAATTTCGCTTTGGCTGCCCAATCGTGCATTTCATTGATGTAAAGGCCGTCGTCCAACGGCTTGAAAATATGTAATTTATCGCCCTTCTCTTCCTCAATCTTCTTATTCCATTGCCACATTTCCTCGGTGGCGGGGAGTTCTATTTGATTGGACCATAGGGCCGAGTATACAGCCGCCTGTACCTCAAACAGCGGCCACGGGATCGCCTTGATGTTCAGACCGGGAAAGACTAGAGTGGGGTGATCAATGGAAATGAAATGCTGGTAAAGCCCATGGACTCGTCTTCCATTGGTGATAAGCTTGTGTTGCAAGTCCGGCAGAAAAGGGTAGCTATACAGAAATCCTGTACAGAACACCACCGCATCGATATCGGTCTCGATGCTCCCATCCGTGAAGCGCACGCCCTTTTGATCGACCAAGAATTCAACAATTTCTGGTACCTCCCGGCATCCCGTGTGCTTCAAGCGATCTTCTGGCGTCGCATCCTTTACTGACAATAGAGCTGGCTGTTTGCAAACGGCATTAATCTGCCGCGCAATGTCGGTTCCCGAGGGACCGTTGCCCACGATGATGACTTTCTTGTCCTTGAAAGCCTCCGCGTTGCGATACTGTTTGGAATGAATGACAACAGAAGGGAAGGCTTCCTGAAATTCTTTGGCAAACTTCATGGCAGGGATAAATGGCGTGGCATAATGTCCGTTCGCGACCACCACAGCATCGAAGGTGTCGTTGATGGTTTCGCCCGTCAACGTGGAATGGGCCTCTAGCAGCCATTTGTCTTTTCCAGGCGTCTCCTCTCGAGGGACTTGAGAGACTTTCTTGACTTGGAACGAGAACTTGATGAGATCTCTCACATCTTTAGCGTATTGCAGAAGATAGTCCTGAATGGCCTCGCGCTTGGGAAACACCCATTCCTCTGGGGAAAAGGGCTTGTCCGTGAAGCGCATCAAAGACCCTTGGATGTTTGCATGAAGCTTCTCATACATGGGAGATGGAAAGATGGGTGCAGCTTTAGATCCATCCCGACGTAGCTGAGGCTGTGGCTGATCTGGAGGAAGCAAGGGATCTTGTTGTGGGATGGGATAAGGTCCTGGTGTGCGCTCCGTGTAGTTCCAAACGCCACCAATCTCATCCTGTTGCTCGAAGATGACGATGCGATCAAAGGCAGCTTGGGCTTTCAGATACTTGGCGGCGCAGAGGCCACACGGCCCGGCGCCGATGATGGCGATCTTTTTAACATCGAAATGTTTCCACGCTAGAGAACCCATGGTGATGCTGGACCGAGATTAATAAAAAAAAAATGATGCAATTTATGCTCGTGAGGGACACGAAGGAGAAAGAAGACAGAGAGAATAATGATGATTCACGACATAACCAAGACCTTTGTAGGTCGACCAGCCGTTTTATAGCTAGCACTATCGGTAGGTAAAATATGAGTGAGTGAGTGAGGTCTTTGTGCCGTGCGTTCGGAGATGCTCGCTTGTACGATACGCTAAATCAAGGTCTGAACAGTTACACGCAGTCCAGAGCGCGCAGCGGGGCCCAGGCAAATGTGGCTTGATGTGAAGTACCTTTCTAATCGACCATTTAATTACTACCTTACTCCGTACACTAGTCTGCATGGGAGTGGCCTGATGAGACGGTCACTCATAATCTGCTTCATAAAAATGATCCATTGAGCTACTAGTCAGTTGATATGGTAGTACTTATAGTAACTCATATCTTAGGAGTTATGTCAATGTAGAAGGGGTATTGGTGGGTGTTTGGACGAGGATCGGAGACCTAACTAAAAAAAAAAATACTCTGTTCATGGGAAATCTTCAGTGACACAAGGTTTATAAATAAAAGAAAATAGTAATGAATAAAAGCTGATGTAATTGACAACCCCTTCTAAATATAGAAGTTTTCTTTAGGTACTACCTATAGATAAAACAATGCTTAGCTAAAGAAATACAATACAATAGGAACAATTAAGTAGGAATTCGCAGAGGAAGGAACTCATCAGGTACCGCTGAGCTACGAGTTAGGTAGGAGCTGCGTTTAAGCACACCTCAGCTTCCACACCGCTTTCCACATATGGATACAAGCTGGGAGCACCTAAACCCGCGACAGCTTCCCTTCGCGAACCCCAATCCCCGATCCCGAATTCCATCAGAAAAAACCCCCATGCAAGGCGTGGCGCATCGCGATTGTGCCTCTGCCGCGATGCCCGCCCTGCCAAGTCATTCCGTCTGAATGCGCTCGTCCGCGATCTAGAGAACCTTGGTCATTTAGCGTCACCAGTCATCGATTTGAGCCGCGGCGGACAAGGCCGTGACAGCGACAAACGATAAACCCGGCGCGATAAGAACCTCTCGACCACCATGAGCGACCAACAGGCAGCGCGCGACTCGCTGCAGAGCGCCGAACCGATCCCCATTGCGCAGCTTCAGCCAGACGTCGCCAGCTCACGTGTTGTGGAGGGCGAGGTCACCATCACTTGGCCCTTCAGCATCGTCACCAAGTCGATCGCATTCAAGCTCGTCGAAAGCGACTTTCGACTGCGACTCAACAAAGGGCAGGTTCGCGTGGACTTTCACGGCGCTGCCGCGAAAGCTGTTGCCGACGCGGCGATTGGCGGTGGTGATGAGGTTCGCATCAGTTTGGACGGTGTCGAGTGGATAGAATCTTCGACGCCTCCGCGGCCCGACACGTTGCAATGGCAGCTTAAGTTCACGAATCGCCTTTGTCTACGAGTTTACAGGGCAGATACCAAGGAGGAGCAATATGTCAATGTCGACGTTGAGCAAGATGGGAAAGTGCCAGAGGACCAAGAACCGCTTGTTCAAGCCATCCCGACAGAACTGCTGCGGCCGTCAACCCCCGAGCGCGACATCATTACAGATGCGATTCCTTTACCGAAGACTACAGGGCCATCTTTTCCTACAAAGCGCCTGGCCTCCTCCGCTTTCGATAGCGACGAATACTCTTCTCCAGCCTTTCTGAAAAGGGCTCGCGTATCCTATGGCTCGCTTTTCGAAGGGGGGCTTGACCCATTCGAAGATGAGCCTCAGAAGCGTAGCAAGAAGAGGAAATCAAGATTCAGCATGCATTCGAGTTGGAGATACACCAGTCGCTCACCAAGCCCAGAACCCGAGCACCAGTCAGATGATGACGAAGAAGTGGTGGATATTATGAATGGTGATTTGTCCGACAATCGACAGCAGCCATCGGACGCTGGGAATGAGTCGCCGACTCCCATGCCGATGGTTGATGAGGGTGTGCAGACGCAGCTTGCGACAGTCAGCCCATCCATACCTGCTCAGATAGCTGCGAATGAGCGAGCACCCAGCCCCATCATGGAAACGCCTGTGGCGCCGACACTTGCTACCGATACTGCGTCGGTTATCGAGGCAGATACATATCCTGTTCCGACCTTTATGGCCGAACCACAGGCAACTATCTCAGCCCCCCAGAGCCCTGCAGCTGGACCTTTCGACCAAGTTAACAACTTGCTACCGGAGCCTGAACCCCGGCCACCTCCAGGCCTTTTCGCATTGAATGAAACCGAAGAACAAGGTTCCCCTCCTACCGAGTTGCTCAACCAGGTCCCCTTGCCAAGCTTCCAGTATCATGACCAGCAACCGATCAATGAACACATACAACGGGACGATGAATTCCTCAGAGAACCGACACCCCCCGAGCGTATACAAGCACAACAAGATTTCAGTATCGAGCCAGATCCATCATTGACAGACTTCCCCCGCCACGTGGTTGACGGGCCAAACTTCGCGCCATCACAACTTGAACAAGCTCCTTGGTCGACTCTCACCTCCTTGCCGCCGCAGACAGCTCTATCTCAAACAAACGATCTAGACAATCCTGTCGAAATCATCGATAGTTCATCGCCACCAAGGGCCCCTAGCCCCGAAGTCCAGCCAGTTGACGGACAATTGGAAGATCAGCAGCCTGAAGTACCAGTCCACGCTGATGAAGGTCGGGAAGAGGAGTCAGAAGAGTCTCTAGAGGCTGGGTATAGGCATGTAGAGGCACCGGCGGTTGAGAGTGACGATGAGCCTGCCCAAAGTCAAGCCGAGCTGGCAGAAGATGATGACGAAATGCAGGATGGCGAGTCCGACGCAGAGGCAGATGCTGATGAAGAACCTGACGTGGCTGGTGAAGATTACGATCTACGCAATTACGACGATGCCCAAGATGATGATGTAGTTGATCCTGTCGATAGCTCGGAGGGCGTCGTCGATGAAAGCGACCCTGACGAGCAAGTGGTTGACTTTGAGGAAGAAGACGAAGCACAAAGCGAGGAAGATGATGACGGGGATGAGATAGACGAGCATCGTTATTCATCGGTCTCCCGGCACGTTGGCCATAACCAATACGCCGAGCCACATGACTTAGATGAAGAATCTGAAGAAGACTACGATGAGAATGAGCTTGAGGCTGAACACTACGAAGAAGTTGATGAGGATGAATACGATCAAGAGGAGGAGGGGTATGATGAGGAAGAAGATGAAGAGGAGGAAGAGGCGCCCGTCCGTTCCACTGCTCCGCAAGAGCCTGTTTTCATCTCTCTACTTTCGGACTCAGAAGATGAGGATGAAGATCAACAGGCTCCCCAAGCCGTGGTCCCTCCTGCGGACGAAAGAGATCCCTTTCAACCGTATCAGCCAACGGACGATAAGAAGGATGAGCCTATAGTTCCTGTTGATACTACACCACCAGAAGATAACGCAAATCTATCAGGCCCGGCCCCTTCGACGAGCGATCTGCCTGAAGCAGTGCGCGAATCTGTGGAGCCTGGTGAGGAAAGTGAGCATCTTCAACCAGAACCTTCGTTAGGTACAGAACCTGAAGAGGCTCAGAGCGATTCTAAGATCGCCACGATCGACTTTGCTCTGCAGCAGCCTACAGAAACCACTACAAGCAACCAGGATCATATGGACGTGGATGAACCTCCACAACAGGAGGACTCCTCGAGGTCCGAAAAAGCTGAGCCTGAGGTGGACGAGAATACTGTTAGTTTAGTTCCCTCTCCTCACGGTGATGATACAGCCGATCAAGAACAACCGCAAGCATCCCAACAGGAGGTGCAAGGTTCAGAAGGCGAGGAACAAGAGGACGCACTTGAGGTGGCTCCTGAAGAAGCCTACCAGGTGATTCAGACAGAGGAGATGATCGTCACTGATGCCAACGAAAGTGAGCAGCAAGTGACAACTGTCTACCGTGAGGAGCCTGCAGAGGACAGTGCGGTCCCCCATAGCACTGTTGAGATTGAGTCTAGGAAAACCATTCACTCCGAAGCACCTGGCTCGACCGAGAAGCTCATTACCGAAACCATCGTCGATCAAAGACGAGAAACAACTCCCCTCGATCGTGAAGCAGAGACAGCAGAGGCCTCGGAGCCATCTTTGGTGCCAGAGCAAGCAGCAGCTTCTGCGGAAAGGCAAACAGAGTTGCAGCCTGAAGAAAGCGTCAACGCTACAACAAACGAAAAGCTTTCTTCACCTGGAGTAGACCACACCACACCAGCTATTGCAACTACCATGTCGCCACCAGAAACACAACCTCGGAAGCAGCTCGTACCTGAGAAGCCAGAAATTGCTGAGCCAGAGACGATTAGCGAAGCCATGGCAGGGGTACAAACCACCCGACAGCTTCCTACGCCGAGCGAAACACAACGAGACGAAGATGTAGCCATGCAGGACCAAACTCACGAGGACCAAGACTCAGACTTGGAAATCGAAAACTCCTTCGCAGCAGAGCAACAAATCATGCAAGAATCACAAACATACGAAGCTTCACAAGAACCCGAAAAGGACACGATCGAACCCACCAAAGAACCCTCCGAAGCCGGCTCACAAATCACAACGCGGTCAAAATCCAGGGCAAAGTCGGAATGGGAGCCGCTTATTGGGCCGCAATCCTTGCGAAGCTGGGAACATAGGAGGAGTGGTGCTTCTTCCGTCGCAACGGACGATGATCCCAGTATAGCCTTGGCCAGAGCTACGCCTGAGACACCGTCGAGAGCATCTTTTGCTGCTGGCGAGGGGAAGGGGAAGGGGGCGAATGAGAGTCCGCCTGCTGTGAGGGTTACAAGGAGTAAGGTTGATGATGGGGATCCGAGTCTTCAGTTGGCGAGGGCACCGCGTACGCCTACGCGTAAGGCTCGAAAGGAAATGACGCCTGAGCCAAGAGAAACGAGGGCCATGGCGCATAATAAGGCACAGACTCAAACGCCCGAGCCGAGAGAAACAAGAGCAATGGCACACAAGGCACAGAGTGAAGCACAAAGCAAAACACCAGAACCAAGAGAAACTCGAGCCAAGGCACAAAAGGCGAAGAGTAAGACGCCAGAGCCCAGCCCAGCAGAAGTCTTGAAATCACCCTCGGCCGCCGGATCAACAACCGACAACACCAACAACGAACAAGCTTCGGAACTCAAGCTGAAGCTGACAAAATCTCTACGCAACGACCTCCCGGAACTCTCACCACTCAAATCCCTCCGCAGCCTTCTCAACAGCACAGCCGACTTTATGGGCGTCGCCACAAGAGCTCCCAAGCTCCCCTTTCGTCCTAAGGGAGGCGCAAGGGATTGGATGCTGGAGATACCCCTGACGGATCCCGCTGCTGCACCCGGGACAGTCTGCTCGGCGACGTTGTTTCGGCCGCATCAGACGTCCTTGCCGGTTGTGAGTGCGGGTGATGTCGTGTTGTTGCGTCGGGTGACGGTTGTCTCGCTTAAGGGCCGAGGATTCGGCGTTAGGTCCGGGGATGGTTCTGCCTGGGCTGTTTTCGAGAAGGGTGATACGGAGATGTTGCCGCAGATTAAGGGCCCGCCTATTGAGGACATCTCAAAGGAGGAGATTGCTTATGCGGAGGGGCTCCGAAGGTGGTGGGGTCTATTGGATGAGAAGGCTACGGCTAAGATAGACAAGGCTACGCAGAAGGCGGTACAGAAGGAGAATAGCAAGGAGTAGATCAACCATGTAGACGACGTTATGACACGGATAATTTGCTGTCACCTGTAAGTTAGGGGAGTTTAGCTGTTGCCGCGGCTTGTTGGCAAGATAATACCACACAATTTTTATTCAATAACATGTGCTCGTTGAGCTTCTCTTTCCTTTTTCCATGTGAAAGTCTATTGCACCCAGCATCAACGAAGAGCTTTGCTTGCCAAGAGATAAGAAATGTGTCAACATCATGATCAATAAGCTTAGTAGCCTCACAAGTCATGTGGACATTCTAACCAATCTCGGCTCGGGAGCTTCCCACGGCTAGTCAGATCATGTTAGATCTTCTTATCTAGCCCGGCTAGCTCCCGAGGTCGGCAAGGCTGGGAGAGGAAGAGTCATTAGATGATGTCTTGCAGGATTTCGTGTGGGGAAGTTGTTGATCTAATCATCAACTTCTTGATCGATCGCTAGCACATGTCACCATTGTTTCCTCCCATCAACGTAGAAAAGATCCGATATCTCCCGTAGATACACGCCATCTTTGCATTTTAACAAGGAAACCGGGGAAATAGCTCGTTGATCTAATGCAGCCATAGTCCAGAGCTATGAGAGTTTGTCGGTGTCCCGGGTGAGTAAAAGTTGGGGTAATGGACCAACTGCATTATACGCAGCTCAGACAATTACCTAAACAGAAACACTTGACGAATTCAGTACGTCTCAGTGAACATTTTGTTGGGGGTTATTATTCCCCAAACAAGGAACTTGTTCCTAATGCCTTGCTGTGCAGGTGAATGGTCGTTACGATAATATTCAAGATGGGTTAACATGCCCACATGAGGTGAAGTCAACCTGCAGATGGTCGCATGAGTCAAGCCGGTCTGGCCCCGTAGATCTCGCCTCTCCCCACACGTTGGCTCGGATAGCAGCCGGAGAGAAGTCGGAGTTGTCTAACGGCATGCATGTGAATGATTTCCCCATACAGATCCAGCAAGAGTGGGATGGGCCCCCCATCCTAGGGCTGCCAAGTTCGGGAAATGTTGGGTTTCTCCCCATCTTACCATACACGGCTGAACTTGTGCATGACGGTCCACGGCCGAGCGAATCGCTGCTAAGCTAACCATCTGGCATGAACGAGTATGTATCGGGCTAGTTCATGAGAGTAAAGCAGGAGACGATTGTCAAACCTCGTCCCCGACGGCAAAGTGTAGCAGTGCGGGAGGGGCGGCCGTCTTATTCATGCCGCTCATGCGGGAAACCCGCCCCTCCTTCTTTGGATGTCCCCTGGAAGGGTTGGAAACCTCATTCCGCCCCTGGTCGGGCAGAATGCCCCGACCAACAGTGTTTGACTAAGTCCTGAGCATGGCAAAATCGGCGGCGAAGAAGATGGGATTGTTGTTGATAGAATCCGAAACTGGTATCGACCTTGGCGAAGCGAGAAGGGCTCAAGGCTGAATGGCTAGAATAAGTTGGGGAGGGTCAGACATGGTTTCGACGCGTGGCGCGAATCGCTCTGTAACCCTGTCGAGTTGGAGCCCTGACGCATCCCTTGGGACCCTAACCCTCGCTTCTCTTGGCCACCATCCCTGGTCTAGACGTTCGGGCAAAGTCGGACAGGAGGAGGAGGAGGCTGCTTACAACTTGATATGGTGGGTGACTGATCCAGAGGTTCAGAGGTCCCTGAGGGATGGGACCGTGGCGGTTTGGGGTCACGTCGCATGGGTCGCGAGGGACGAGACCCGAGTTGAATCGGCAGCCATTAAGGTGGTTCATGAATGATGAGGACGTTTTACTGGAAGGAGAAAGGGTCCAAAGGGGAGATGTGAATGATTGATTACATTGATGCTGTTTGGATGAAGAGGGAACTACTAGGTCTAGTAGATCTACATGGAGGAATCCAGATTGACGAGTAGCACGCGACACTGAGACTGACTGCACTTGCCCAATGAAATATTGGAAGCAGATTCATGTAAGTAAGGCAAGTGCAGCAGAGAGCCCAGAATCCAGTGCCTTCCTTGCCGTCAGCTCTGTCCCCATTTGGCAATAGATTGCAGGTCACACTTACCTACTCCGAAATCGTCTGTACGTACTCGTACAACTCGCTTACATCAATCCGGATGGGAATCACCAATGCGCGGAATCGGACAGTCTTTCGGACTCATTCATCTCTATTGTCATTATAATCTTCATACCTACTCCGTACCTTGTCTGGAAAAGCATCCTTGAGCTCGCCCAACATTGCCTTTCTCAGGCAGCTGCAGGCAAGAGCCACATGCTAAACCATGCTCTACGTGCGCAGGCGGAGTAGGCGGGGATCCTTAGCGACAAACGGGGTATCAATTGATCAAGGCACAGCCAAGAAAGGAAGCCATCATGGTTGGCACGATAATTGCTTACGCCTAAGAGTGAGTGATAGCGCTGGTGCACCCGAGCCGGCCCCGGAAGTTGTCCGGAGGCGGTGGAGACGATGGCCGTTGAATGGTGAATTCGTCGCCGGCGCTGCTTGAGACCCGGGGAAATTCTTAGTCTGATAATCGTCTTTACTAGAGATTTGCTTAGGTAGCCACTTGCCAGAGGGGACTAGAATCCTGAATTGAGCTTGTTGAAGCGGCATTCCTCGATGCTGATTCGTAGATGGCCTATCCGTTGACTCCGCCCGTTGTCGTCCCACGAGGAAAGAAGCACCGGTGAGACGGTAAGACGGTGAGTTAAGCTACATAATATTCGTACATGTGAGGTAGGTATAGTACTACTTTGTGTAGGTAGTTTCTCGTAATCGTACTTGCCAATCTACATGTAATATGTAATGTGTAATATGTACGTTTACTTTTGTCGGGCATTGTGTGCTTCCAGTCTTTCCCAACAGTTTCAATACGGACGGCAAATCGGCATTGTTGCCTTATTCTCCTACTCCTGACAGTGATCCTGTCCTAATCACAGGTTGGGTTCGAGAAACTGAACGTTCAGTTAGGTTGGGTCTCAACCGATCCAACTAATCTCTTTTCTTTTTCGTCCCCATCCCGGGGCCTGATCTTTACCTCTCGGAGGTTGTCCGTTAGTCCAGTGGGGATTCGGGATGTCTGACCCCTGGTCGATGTCTTCCCCCAATTTTTTATCTTTTTTTCCCGCTTTGACTTCCCAACTGTCTGGGTTAGTATTAGTGAGTGACCATTGACCACTGGCACTGACACGGCGGTGGACCCTGGACAACGCTGAGAAATGGAAGCGCCGCCGAAGCTTCAGTGTAACCGTTGGGGGTGGAAAGGCACTGTCACAAGATGATGAGCTGCATCTCGATTGGGCATTCATTTACGAGAAAACAATAATTAATGCCTGTGACTACAGCTGACAGCGCTGTACTCGTACTCGTACTTACCTACCTAGGAACTTGAACTGACAAATTATACCTGTAATTGTACCCGCTGGCCTGTAATAATGTACTGTAGTGTAATACTGTCCCCCGGCATCGGGGCCCTTCTCCACACGGGAAAGCCCTGCAGCAAAGCGCCTAGCGCCTAAGTAGCGCCTTGCAGCGTGCAGCGTGCAGCGTGCCACTGGCTTGCCTTTCTTTAGTGAGTAAGTGTGCCCCAAATTCCGATTTTTTTGGAGAGTCACTCTCTCCGATTTCTTCTCTTCACCTCCAAAACTTCAAGTGCAGAGTAGCATCGCATCCAGATCTTGCAAGATCCTCAACCACAATCCGCCTCGCTCTCGCCCTCACCTTCACCCTCATCCTCGCCTCGCCTCGCCTCGTCTCGCTTGGCCTGGACTCGCCCCTTCACGTTCAAAACACGCTGACACTTTTTGTCCCCCCCTACCGTACGGCTTGGTTACGGCCCTGAAACTTCAGCGGGAAACTTGACACAGATATACTCTCGTACACTCAACTTTCTCTCACACCCCCCTGTTCACCAGTGCTTCGGGTTGCCCAGTCCTTGTTCCATCTTCGTCCCAAGCACCAAAGGAGCATGGGGCAGACCAACATGGTCGGCCAAGCCCACAGGCTCTTAAGGCCTTCAAGTCTCCCCACACGCCATCGATGCTTTTCGTCGACCTCGAGTCTTGCCGCTAATTCCACGCTTCAATTTCCATCCTCCCCATCGCACCCGGCCTTGGATACGTTGATCCGTACCGGCTCCTCCCATTCCTATTCTTCTTCTTCTGCGAGTACTCGTACTATTTCCTTATTGGGTACCCGTACTCCCCGACGCCGGCGTCGTTTGTCTTCTATTTCTTTTATATCTTCCCCATTTAATACGTCTCCCACCACTATTAATTACTACTACTCGACTACTACTACCACCTCTCCATCTCCTACCTCCCCGTCTTCTCCTATATCTTCCGCTTCAGCTTCCGCTTCTCCTCCTTCTACTTCTACTTCTCCCGCATCGTCAATGGCTTCGGCTCCTCCTCCCGCTCAGTGGTCTTCCGCCTACAGCAGTGCTTCCTCCAACTCCAGTGCTAGTAGTGCCTCGGACGTCCCCACACCTCGGTCTTCCTCCCCTTCCACCACCGCGTCCCCAATTGCCGCGGGACGCAATCCATTTGGTCCTAGCGCCACCTCTGCCTTCACCACCAGTGCTACAAATAAGCGTCGTTCCCTGTCAGTTCGCAGGATGACCGACCTCAACCCTCTCTCCTCAGTCGACCTCACTGCCATTGAGGAAGGTCTCAAGGCTGCTTCCTTGGATCAACACCGCGGTTACGCCCAGCACAACTTTGCAGAGGTCCGCCAACCGCGCGAGACCGAACCCCTTGACAGAGACATGGCTTCCGGCTACCAGGTCCTGAGAGAGCCCGAATGGAACAAAGGTAATTCATTCTATTTCTCATTATCAGCTGCCTCGCTATGCACTCTTCTATCGCTCCTCTCGTCTGACCATCAGCTAACACCCATACCTACCTAGGGCTCTCATTTACCCCCGAGGAGCGTGTCCAGAAGAACCTCACCGGTCTCATCCCTCACACCATGGAGAGCCTCCAGACACAATGCGCTCGTGCCATGAAGATGATTCAGAGCCGTTCCACCGGCATCGACAAGTACATGTACCTGTCTAGCATCAAGGCCAACAACGTAGACCTCTTCTTCCGCCTCGTCATGGACAACATGCGAGAGCTTATGCCTCTCGTCTATACCCCGACCATTGGCGACGTCTGCATCCAGTACTCTTCGCTCTACACCCGCCCCGAGGCTCTCTACATCTCCATCAAGCAGCGCCGGTCAATTCGCACCATGCTTCGCAACTGGACCTGCCGCAACCCCGAGATTTGTGTCGTCACGGATGGCTCCCGAATTCTTGGTCTGGGTGACCTCGGACTGAACGGTGTTGGTATCTCGGTAAGTAGCCGAAGCTCAATCTAGCATCCTTGCCCATTCTTTACTAACAGGCCATATTCAGGTCGGCAAGCTTGCCCTGTATACTGCTGCCGCCGGTATCAGCCCCGACAAGTGCCTGCCTATCGTCCTCGACTGCGGTACCAACAATGAGGCTAACCTCAAGGACCCTCTGTACCTTGGCCTGCGCCAGAAGCGCCCCTCCCTGGAGGTCCAGCAAGAGTTCATGGACGAGTTCATGGCTGCTGTCAAGGATGTCTACCCTGAGATGCTCGTCCAGTTCGAGGACTTTGACACGGAGAAGGCCTTCGCCTACCTTGACCGGTACAAGAACACCCACAAGTGCTTCAACGATGATGTCCAGGGTACTGGTGCCGTCGTTCTCGGAGGGTGAGTTTCGATCCTACCATAATTGAGGTACCTTACTTGATTGCTAATGTTGTTTGTTAGGTACATCGGAGCCGTTGGCCTTTCCGGTGTTCCACTCGAGGAGCAGCGCCTGGTCTTCATGGGTGCTGGCTCAGCTGGTGTGGGTGTAGCCAAGCAGCTCACAGAGTACTACACTCGTAGAGGTCTATCAGAGAAGCAGGCTCGCGACAAGTTCTGGCTCGTAGACACCAAGGGTCTCGTCACCAAGGACCGGGGTGACAACCTCCCCGACCACAAGAAGTACTTTGCTCGCACCGACAACGGTGGCCACCAGTTCCGCAGCCTGGAGGAGGTCATCGAGTACGTCAAGCCCAGTGCTCTTGTCGGTCTAACGGCCACCTTCGGCTGCTTCACCGAGTCTGTTGTTCGCGCCCTCAAGGCTTCCGTCGACGCCGGTGGCCTGGGTCGCCGCCCCATCCTCTTCCCTCTCAGCAACCCCCTCACCAAGGCCGAGTGTACCTTCGAGCAGGCCATCACTTGGACCGAGGGTACCTGCATCTTCGCCTCTGGATCTCCCTTCTCTTCTCTGACTGTGAAGACCAACACCGAACCCACTGGTTCCATCACCTACCACCCCAACCAGGGTAACAATGTCTACGTTTTCCCTGGTCTGGGTCTCGGTGCCATCCTGTCCAAGGCCACTCGCGTGACCGACGAGATGGTGTACACCAGTGCCGACTCCCTCGCCAAGTCGCTGACAGCCGATGAGATCCATGCCGGTCTCATCTATCCCCGCATCGACCGCGTCCGCGAAGCCAGCTTGGTCGTCGCCCGCGAGGTGATGAAGGCTGCCCGGAGAGACGGAGTCTCCGACCTGCCCGAGGAGCAATGGGTCGAGTGGGAAGAGTGGGGTGACGTTGCTCTGATGTCTTACATCAAGCAAAGGGTATATGACCCTGTCTCCTTTGGAGAGCCCAAGGTCAGGCTATAAGCCAGACGCCTTCGGCGAAACAAGAAAAAAACAAAAATAAATAAAACATCAAGAAATACAAGAACAAAAACGCACTTGTGTTTTTGGCAAGGGAGGTTTGAATATAGGATGAATCGTCTTCATCCTTGATGGATGGATATAATAGGCCAATTCCCCAACATGGGCGTTTCTTTTTTAGAATTAGACACCTCCTTTACACACTCGTGCAAATTGAAGACGTCATGACCATACAAAATATCCAACGTTGTCCTTTCGTGAGGCTTGTCTGCCATTTCTCCCCATAGTTTCCCCCGTAGTGGTGTATGCTAGACCTTGTCAGGCACAACTTGCCCACCTCCTTGATGTGTCTCCATCATATCCACTGATCAACACTTGCGATGCTCCACTGACGTTACTCCTTCTGTTCCAATAATAGCATTCGCTCGACATTATCAAGCAGAACGTGCCTATCTCAAGAATTTCCCTCGTCATGTCCACTGCAGAGGACAAACGGAAAGACTCGAGGGCAGATTGACTTGACGACAGCTTGATGTGGAGCGCAGAGGCAGGATGGACCTGCATATGCGAGGATAGGGTAGCGTCCGTGCTCTTGGCAGCAAGGCAAGGGCCTGGTTGAGGAGAAAGAAATAGATGCCTCGATTTATACAACGAGGGGAAACAAAAGAAAAGCGAACGTTTTCATCAGGAGTCTTTGACGTCCAGAGGAGCAGCAAGTGACTTCTGCTTGAGACGAGTGCTTCTCGGCTTTTACGTCGTTGGCTTCCTCGAGCTCCTCTTCACAATCCCTACCCTATAGCAAACTGCTCGGACTTGCGCCCTCACGAACGGAAAGAGGATTGGCATGAGATATGTCCGGATAGCTCAAGCTTTGAGGAGGAGTAGAGGCACTACCTATAATCCACATCCCCGACTTGTCACTTGACAAGGTCTCTGTTGTTCATGTGGTATCCAATTGTAGGGTAAGCAGGGTAGTAGACAGGTGGAAGTAAACAAGAACCGTGAAGCGAGACTACCAACGTGTAAACAGCGAACACGGAGAAAGTGAGAGATTGTGTTTGTCATCTGCGTGTATATGATTCACACAGTAAGAGTTGGATCAATAGCGAACGTATATCAAAGGAAGGTAAAGACGCCTCGATCGAGTGTGTATACACCCCTTCGGAATCACCACCCTGCAGAGCAAATACGCAGATCTGACGGCCGCCGAATGTAGGAATGGTTGTGAGTGTGTAGAATATATCCTGTTGTCGATTATGCAAGTTGGTCATTTGGACTTGCCTGCTTTTCCCCAAAGCTGTTAGGGTGTACACATGTTTAGGGGTCTGAAAGTGTTCGCGTGGTGGTATCACCGCATACGAGTATAAGTATGTTTGTCCAAGGCGGCGTGGTCGGGGAGGGAAGGTTATGCCGGACTGGCTTGCCTACAATAACCGCTTCAATGTCCGTAGTGGAAAATATAATGGGTCTATCTGGGGATAGCTCAACTGGAGAGCCTATCCGGGGAAAGTTCAAATGCAGTCCTCACGCCAGGTGGCTGCGCGTTGGAATACCAAGATGCGATGAATTCCGATATGAAGTTGTCAGCCCTCGGACGACCGACGGCGACCGACCGGAGGAAGTGTCGCTGGTCACATCCCTGACAGGATAGACTTACCCCTTGTGGTAAGGACAACGTGAACCTCGGGGCGGCACTGGTGGAGGGGAGGGGTCGTTGCATATTACTGCCCGTCACTAAATCCATACCTTATTAGCAGACCCTCATTGTATTCGCTCGATCGGTGAGTGTGACATTTACCGGGGCCTAGTTGTGGATGCCGAGGTATAGCTTGTACCAATTATGACCATTGGAGAACATGCAAGTGGCTCGACAGAGCATGCAATCTGCTGGCCTTCGTACTCGTTCTCTCGAATGTGTATTAGAAATATGGCTGTTTCTAGGAGCATTGCGGATGCATCGCACAGCTGCGGACGCTAGTCCGAAACGACGGGGTCAATCAAATGCCGTGGGTCCGGAGAGTGCGGTGTTCAAGATGACTATTACGAGGTATCATCATGATGCACGAGTATACAGGGTGCGCGCTGTGTGCCGGCTGTTGGCAACGGAGGTCGGATCCGAACCTGACCACTACCGCTGGGTCGGTGTGTCGCCGTCGGGACAGCGGAGGTGGTCACGCTCCACGGCAAAGGCTTCACCCTTGGTTGACTTGATTGATGTCAGCGTTAGCCACGACAGGGCACACCATGGCATCTCTTGCTCTTGAAATCTATGCCATACAGTCGCACCTTGATAGAGGACAGGATGCACACTTGGATGCGTCAGTCTGACAGCTCAGCCTAAATCGAGCACTACCAAGTCAGCGGATCGATTTGACGATGCACGAAGCCGGCGGCGGCGTATCTTCAGTCCTCTCATGACCCCTGGACCCCGAAAACCGCCGACCAGTCGCTGTTTTGGGAATTGCTGATTGGCTGCATGCGTTAGTGGCGTTGGGCGCATGGCCGTTGGTGCTGGCCACCGGCCCTCCGGTCGGGCGGAGGAGGCCTTGCGACGGGGGCGGAACTCTTTTCCGGGCTAAAAACTTTTTAGTATTTCTCTTTCCCCCCCGCTGGTAATAGTGCATCCTTCGAAAGAGGTGTAGACTTGCGAAAGACAAAATTGGTATCAAGATGTGAACTGTAGAAGAAAACAAGTTGCGTTGTTCCTTTCTTTTGTAGAGAATGATAGCACCGGGGATCCTCCACTAGAACGTATGCCGGCCTGTTGAATCTATTCCTCCTCTGTCTATGTAAGAGGCTGATGCTCCAGCGAGTACGTGGCCAATATTACCGTCGCCGAGACCTTTTCCATGCATGACGCATACGAGTAGAAGCTTGATGTGCCCTCCTTGCTCGATCTGGTGACAGGACTCGTTTGCGATCTGTGCCTTGCAACCCAAAGCCATGGGTAGTAGCTTTAGCTCTGTATTGCCATGTGTGTGTAATTCGCTTGACTCGCCCGCTCCGGAGACGGCGATTGTGGTCCTGGGAGTGGTCAACTCGGAGGTTGAGGCCGCTTTGAGCTGGAACTATAGTGATTGGCCGCTCCACACCTTGATGGGTGGACTCGTGTGGACTCGTGTGGAACGGTGCGAGCTGAGGGTCTGGAATCACGATGTGGTGCTTGGAGGCAGCGTTATCGATGGTTTGGGATGAAAACCCTCGCAAGCCTTGCAAGCCTCGTAGGCATCACAGGGATCAGTTTAGGTAAAGATTCCCTGGTAGATGCTTGTGATGGTCGCCAAACTGCACGCCATAGGCTTGGCTGGTCGTGACAGAGTTACAGAGCTGCGTTGTTGATTCTTGGCTCGTGATCACCCCGCGGGAGGCTTGGTAATAGCTGGCGAATTGTGTTTCTGCCGTCTCCAATGACTTTGACTACCATGATGATGGGAAACAAGGTGACACGAGGGACGGCGATTGTATGTACCTAGTAGTACTGAGCTATCTGCACTAACGAGAATCTATGCGCCTTCCCTCTTCCTTTGGCCTTCCCGTCACGCTTTCCGTTATGATTTTAAGTTCAGGCTCAAGCTCAGGCAATTGTTTCGATTTAGTCCACTTATAGGTAATAGCTTACGTACGAGTAGCATTGAAAGCGATGCAAGGCAGGTGCGAGGCTGGATTGTTTGCAGCACTTACCTAAGATCGAATTCTTCTAGTATTACTAGTAGTATTGCCTGCAGCGTGATGCACCAAGTCGTAATACATTCTGATTCGCGCCCTGATCATTATGCCTTCCTCATTCTCCAGCAGCGGAGTTAGTAGTCATCTCCAGTTAGGTAAGGTACTCTCAGTGATTCTTGAGGCAGGAACGATGATCCCGTGCTGGGTCGATTAATTAATTAAGCCCCGAGTCAGGTAGCGGCGGGCACTGCAGGACTTCCAGGTTGGCGCTACTGCAGTTCAGTTCAGTTCACTTGCTTCACTTCAACTTTGCAATTCCGCCCGCCGGAATTCTACCTACTAGTAGGAGTTAGGTACTAGTAGGTAGGTACTGGTAGTACTATCTTCAGTTTCTCTTCCTTTCAAATTCTTCATGCTCTCAACTCTCGACCTATATCGGCGCACTAGTACCTCGCTCTCACTTACCGCCTACGAACTATCTGGCAGACTACCAGTAATGGTATGCACTACGGCTTTCTCACCACCTTAATTACGCTATAATCGCGGACTCGTACTCGTCCGCATCATATTGGGGAGCTCCACCCACCCACATCCAATTCCACCCACACCTAACAAGCCCCATGGTCCCAAGTCCAACTTGGGTCCAAGGTCGGAAGTCCAAGGTCCAAGGTCCAAGGTCCAAAGGTCTCATGGATGGTCGTAATCCACACGCCCGTGGGCACGAACCAGGGCATGCCACCAGGGCCTCCAGCGCACCATTACCATACATGCACATGGCCTAATTGAACGTAATAGCCTACTAGACTTAAGTCGGCAACGGCAACTGTGGGCGCGATCGTGGCTGCATGGTCATGGATGTCCTGTTGTCGTCTCTAATAGGTACTACTACTACTACTAGTAATACTGCAGTGCCATTGGTACTCCGTACTTGTATTACTTTGGGTCTCTCTCGCTCTCTTCAAGTTTGGCACTAAAAGACTCGTCGACATGACCAATACCCACTCTGTCTCCATCAGATGGACCCCCGGACGAGGCTCATCGGCCTCTGTTAGCTTTCCCTTTTCTGCTTCTGACTCTCACTCTGCTTCTGCTTGGATTCCATGGGAATTATAAAGAAAAAGGCACGCCCCCACCCCCGGATTTTCTCTGCCCTCCCTTCCCTTTTGCTTCGGATCGTGAGCCCCTCCATTGTTGTTGTCGTTGTTCTATTCTCCTGGTTGTCGACCCTTTCTTCGCAACCTCTTCTCCTTGAATCCGGGCGGTGGCTTGCCGCTTATTGATTCATCGAGACTCCCTTAGTCCATAAGCTCCCTCCGAGTCACCGGACTCGTGACCCGCTTCATCCTGGACATTGGCCCGCCGTGCCCAACAACGGTCCATCTTTTATTCCAATCATACCTATTTCTTTCTGAATACCTTCATCAACTTGTACGGATGCTTAAGCAGTCCAATTCGTCTTTAAGACAATCTCCACTCAAAAAAAGAATATCGACATATTTAGTGCCGCCATTACCTTCCGTTGCTGCAAATTGCAAGTCTAAGACCGGACCAGACTCGACGATTCCAGTTCACAAGGGGAAACCACATTCCAGTACGCCGGAACCAGGAGGACAAAGATTCACTAGCACTCCGCGCATTTCGCTCAACGCGATTTGGACTGGGTGAACTAACGAGCGGGCGACGTCTTTGAATCGCTCGCACCTCGCTTCTCTATTTTTTGTGGTAATCCAGTATTACCGCTTTACTCTCCACTCTTCATCATGAACTCAGAAGGCTCCGACACGTCGGCCGCCGGCTCGCCGCCGCCAGCGGACAAGTCAGTCAGTAATTCGAAGACAAGCGACAAGACGGGCAACAAGACCAAGAAACGCTCCGACTCCAACGCTACCGATACCAACGCCTCTGCAAAGGTCACGAAACGCCGAGCTGCGAGAGCCTGTGTGTCTTGCCGCGCGCGTAAAGTGCGCTGCAATGTTGTCGAGGAATCGCCTTGTACCAACTGCCGATTTGACAATGTCGAGGTATGTCTCATTCATGTCCTTGCTCTCTTCCCGCGGCTGCTTCCTTCGGGTCGAAGGAAGCGACGTGCATCACTCATACAAATGTGCTGTAGATCACACACTAACTCCTTCGCAGTGCGTGGTTCAAGAAAGCCGTCGAAGGAAGTGAGTGCATTCTTTCTCTCTAATTCAATTGCCACGGGAAGGGCATGCAACTCGTCTAGTGCTACGTATTACGTGGCCTGCGAGCAGGAAGCCCGGACGCGATCGGGAAATGCGCTCCCGCCAACCCAATCTCATCCGTGGATCTGCGGCCTGTTCTGCCATGGGCTTGTATGATTGACGATTGATTTCGAGGGATCCAAGCTCCATGGCTCACGGGCCAGGATGCGGGAAAAAAGGCCGAGGACAGACCCTGCGAATAAAAATACGAGTGGGAGTGATGGGATGAAAATATGGAGACTAACAGGATGGCTTCTAGAAAACATCTTCTGACGACGAGCAACTCGAACGTGGGGCAGGGGCAGCAGACGCAACAACGCGGTTCGACCGAGGCCCAGCCGCCCCTGCGATCCAGCAATTCGTCAGCGGCGAATCATCCAGTGCCCATAACGAGCGCGGCGGAACTTCAGAGGCCGAACAGTGGCTCCCCTATTTCAACGAGCGATGTGGACACATCGACAATGGCCAACGGATCAGCGCTCGGTAGTGCCGGCAGCGATGGGCACATGCCTCATATGCTTTGTGAGTTTTTCTCAATTTCTTTCTCTCAGCTGGCCTCTATTGAGTTCAGGCCACTTTCAATTTCTTTTTTGGTCTTCCCTATCTATCAATGACTATTATAGTCATGCGTCACTGGTGTACATGAGCGAATCATTTTTGGGGGGTTTGTGGTGGTATTGGAGAAGTTCTCCGAATCTCCGCATTTCTGCACACTTTCTTTCCGTTGCCGAAATTCGAGAGGGTCATCAATTGGAAGTTCCCACCAGCGTGGCTGTGGGGTCACTCACATGATCATCGCCAATTTCCCCTTTCGACATCGACCATCATTGATTGCTGTTACACCATGCCCGATCCCCACCACAACCACCAAGCGCGTCATCAAGCAGCAAATGCATTTTCACATGTCAAATGTCGGCCATGCGGACAATTTGACAATGCTTTGATGCGGAATATTCCACCAGGAGCACATGTCAAAAAACAAATTTTCTAGCATTGGCGTTGCATTGGTCATTCAGGGTCCAGAAAATTTGGCTTGAGTTTTGAATAGGCCGGCTGACCACGTTTGTGTGCCAACAGACCAGCGAGTAGCTTACCGAAATATCCAATCCGCCGCAGATGGCAACTCGAGACAGCAACCCATTCAGCAGCCTCAGCAACAGTCATGGCCCACAACGGGCATGTCCCCCTTGGGTCAGCCTAGCTTGCTCGGGGCTCACAATCGGACGGCTCAGTTCTTGAACTCACTCGAGGATCCCGATGCGAGCGCCCAGCTGCCACCCTTTGTGCGACCTTTGCCCTCAAGGATCGCAGCGGAAGATGTCAGCTACTTGCAAGTCAAGGGAGCTCTGACCCTTCCCAGCGTTACCTTGCAGAACGCCCTGCTTCAGTCTTATTGCGAGTATGTTCATCCGTACATGCCGCTCATGGAGCTCCATGAGTTCCTCGGCATTGTGAACCGCCGGGATGGCGTCAATGGCCAGCTTAGTCTGTTCCTGTATCACGCCGTCATGTTCTCGGCCACGGCATTTGTGGACATGAAGTATCTGCGCGAGGCCGGATACTCCACACGGAAAGCGGCTCGGAAGGCCTTCTTTCAAAAGACAAGGGTAAGTCATATTTGATCCTCTATCTCCCCCCTTTTGTTGTTGGAGAAGAGGGGGCGACCCCACATTACCTAGAAAACCAATATTCACATGTCAAAACAATGCAGTTGCTCTACGACTTCGACTACGAGATGGACCGCCTCGTGCTTGTGCAGGCTCTCCTGCTCATGACGTACTGGTACGAGACCCCTGATGATCAAAAGGATACTTGGCATTGGATGGGTGTCGCGATATCCCTCGCCCACACCATCGGCCTTCATCGAAATCCGGGCTCCACTACCATGGCTATTCACAAGCAAAAGCTGTGGAAGCGTATCTGGTGGTCGTGCTTTATGCGGGATCGCTTAGTTGCTCTCGGCATGCGTCGACCGACCCGCATAAAGGATGAGGACTTTGATGTGCCCATGCTGGAGGAGGATGACTTTGAGATTCAGGCTGTCGCCGACAACATCACGGTTGTGCCAGCCGAGTGCATCCTCATGCGAGATGTTGGCATGCAGCAGGAACTGGCTACTATGTGTATCGCCAAGGCCAAGCTCTGTCTTTGCATTAGTCACATGCTCAAGGCTCAGTATTCCGTTCTCATTCGCGACAATGTGAAGCCCGAGAATACAACGAATAGCACCATGATGCTCTTCCCGAACAAGCAGCTTGACAATGTTGAGAGTGTCAATTCTGTGGACATGGAGCTCATGACCTGGGCCGAGTCTCTGCCTCAGTGTTGTCAGTACACAACCCTGACGCCTGTTGACCTCGAAAATGGCCGAGCCACCATTGCTGTTCAGCGGACGCTGCTGCATATGGTCTACTATACTACCATCTCGGCGCTCCACCGTCCACAGTTTCTCCCGTCCTCGCCGGTTCATGCCCCGACAACATCCAGACAGGCTCAGGAAATGTCTCGCATTCGCGTTCGCGAGGCGGCTATGCGGACTACCCGCATGGCTGGGGAACTACATCAGTTGCGCCTGGAGAAGTATCTGCCAACCACCGGCGTGACGGTCATTCTTCCTGCCATGATCATTCATCTTCTCGAGATGAAGAACCCGGTGGGCGAGGCTCGCGAGCGCGCTACCAAGGGTTTCCGACAGTGCATGCGCGTTATGGAGAAGTTGCGTGAGGTGTATGCCGCCGCCGACTACGCCACGGGCTTCTTGGACGCTGCGCTGCGCAAGGCCTCTATCGATATTCAAGCCAATGTTGCGCCATCAACTCTGGCCATGATGAAGCGCATGCCCGTCGAATTCAGCGCCCAGACCCCGCCACCTGAGAATGTTCCATACATGACGGCCTCAGAGTCACTATTCAACGAGAAGCTGCCGACAACGACGCCACCTCCCAACATCGCCAATGCTTCGGCTCAGGAGCAATTACGCCGGGCGGCCATGGCACCGGTACACACGATCAGTGCAGCAGATCTCGACCTCTCTGTCACCGGGGCCAACTCACCGCCACATACCGACTTGGGCAGCGGCGTGACGCCGAGCGCGAGTGGTGGTTCTGAGGAAGCAAACATCGATTTTGAGCCGATGGACCTGGACTTTATGCAGAGTCACGACGAGTTTGATTGGAATGCGGTGACCGGAACTGACTTTGATGTGGATCAGTGGTTGCAGTTCCCCCAGGATGGTGTTAATACCAATGGAGATGATCTGATGAATGGTGTGCTGGGAGGGCCTGGTGGTGATGACACTGGCATGGCGAGCACTCAGCAAATCCTTGGGTAGATTTCGATTCTCATCCTTTGATGGATGTTTGATTTTCTGTTTAGTTTGCCAGAGATGAGGAGTTGTTGTTTTCCTTTTCTGCTACTGTACCTTGGGAGTACTGTATTTGGCATCATATGGTGTTTAGGTGCTTTCGATGGGAAAAGTTGGATATATATGATTTATGATGACGGAAACAATTTATTGATACAAAAGTACACGCCATTGATAGGCAGTCCATATTATCAGATAATGTATATAGAGCACAGTAAGAATTAGACATGTCGAAGTTCGCTTACGTCTTGACTTTACGATGAGCTTCCTTAGGAGTATCTGTCGTGTTACTTCCATCTATTACTACGTGGTTAATCAGGGGTTCCTTAGAACTAGCAGCGCGTTAGTGTCGACTCCCCAGCTGCTAATTTCTGGCTGCTGTGGTTACGAGTAGTGCATTAGGGTGGCACGAGACCCCGATTTCCGTCAAGCGCGCCTTAGCGCCATCTAAACCAGACGCGGTGCGACTGATGTGCAAGTCTAGAATCACGGGTCGTTTGTCGTTCAGCCTCGCCAGTGAAGCCTTCTCTTCCCTTCGCCAGTCACTGCTGATTTGAAAGTGAAGACTGATATATTAAAAAAAAAAGACTGTTATGAGTCAAGGGTGTTTGATATGGGAGGCAGATCAGTCTGTCTCCCCGCCTGTTCATGCTGTGGGCTTGCTTCTTTCTCACTCTGAATTTGTTTTTTTGGGCTCGTATTTGGGCAAAGAAAAAAAAAAAAAAAAAAAAAGCAAGGGGAATCGACGGGCAGGATGACGCGCATGTCATCCCTGGTAAAGATGCATGCGCATAATAAAAGCCCAGAAGCATGGGCCCATTCATTTTGCGATATTACCTTAGTCACCAAAATTCAACCTACTACGAGTAGTACTGTAGTAAATAACACCGTCATTTGTTTGGATTTATCCAGGGCGGGATTAGCGGGATCCTAGATAGTAACCCTTGCGGGTGGGAAAAGGGCCCCTACACGGGACGGAGCGACGTGCTGAGTGGCTCGCGCCGCAATGACCTGAGTTGGAAAGTTCCCTGTAAATTTGTCATAGTGGACAGTGAGGTTCCTTGTAAAGTGCCTGCAGTGCCAGCGAAGCACCGCCTATTGCCCACTGACTGTGAGCCTGTCAACTATCGCCAAATCATCAAATCTCCAGTTTCCTTCTCCTCTTCCCTCCCCTCTGATTCTTTTCTCTACATACTAACCTCTTCTTTTTTCTCACCGCAGCTTGTACGTGCGTTTGTTTGATCGACCGGACTGTTCACTTGTCGGCGACTACATTCGTTCTTTCTTTTTTTTGTGTTGTTTCTCTTTTTCTTTCTTTTGCTGCTTCTCCCTTTTTCGCTTTGTCTCTTGTTTCGTTCGCCTTGTCTTGTCCTTCCTTTTTGGGGTCAGCCGTTTGTCTCAGCCTTTGCCGCCCGCGCTCCTCAACGCGTTTTAGAAAGCATCGTCGCTTTTCTTGCCTCAAACGCCATCCTAGCTCTAGCTGTCGCGGATCGAGCCAGCATCAATTCTGTCGGAAAACGCGCGTCTGCTTTGTGTTTGATACTATCGAAGGTGTCCATATCGAAACCCGCCGACTGCCATTCATCCATCAAATACAGCCAGCAGAACCACCTGTCTTAGAACCTGATGTTAGAAGATCGCCGTTGTCTCGCCTTCTGTCTTCTCTAGAACCCTACGAGCCTCCGCTTTTCCCCCGCCGCGAATACGATAGCGAATGATAACTGAGACGAGTTGCTGTTGAATATTGGAAGGCGGATTGTACACTCTTGCGCGCGTTTGAAGATCGACTATGGGCATCGAGGACGAGATACGAAACTCTGCTACCGCCTCTACTCCATCCTTGTGATTGGAGCACGCAGCGTCGCTTCATCGACCTTTCTGCAACGACAACCTGGGGTGATTTACGAGTGCCAGCATCATGAACGAACCACCTCTTCTCCGCCCAACGACGAGGCAAATTTCTGGCGGCCAGTCACCGACTCGACAACGCGTCTCGGACGATGTTCTCCAACATATCACGCCTGCTACAGCAGTGGAAGCACTCTCTTCGCCAACACCAGCGTTGAAGCGATGTCTGGATGATGCGGGCCCGGCTGAGAGGGAGTTTGCTATGCGCACTGCAATGGCTTCAAGGGCTATATGGGAATGGGTGGATGAGCTGGGTGAGTGGTCATGGCCGAGTGGTGGCGGTTCTGCCGGATTTGAAGCACCAGACAACTCGCGGAGGAAACTTTTCACGGAGCCGGACGAGTCAACAAGTACTTCATACGTGGGGAGTTTACCAGCTGAAGATGTGACAATGTACGAAACGCGCATCGAGGAGATTTACGGCGAGATGGAGGGCTTGGAAGTTGAAGAGATAAAAAGCCATGTCATGACAAATCACATCATGCCTTTGTCAAGGCCTGCCACTCCGATCGTGGGGCTTGATAAGAGCTCGGGATACAACAGGATGGAGGATTTGACAGCGGTTGTTACGGCGATTGTGATGCAGACACTGCCCAACATAGCGAGGCTGTCTCGGTTACTGCAGATATGGAGTATACGGGTGGGTGTGCTGCAGCAGGTTCCGTCTTTACTGAGGGCGATTGAGGATGCTGAAGTGGCACTCAGGTCGGGCTGGTCAGCCATCACTGTATCAGCCAAGAAGGTGGACGATGATTCGACCCAAAATCCGGAGCCTACCCTTTCCCGCAACGACTTTGGACTCATGAAGGCTGTCATCGAGAAGAAAGTTGCAACCCCGGGCCGGACGCTCGACTATATGCTGGATCAATTGGAGGGCATGTCAGACACACTACCCGAGGATTGGTTGGATAGAATGGAAGGTGTTGAGCGTGGTTACGCAGAGTGGGTGGCTGCATGTGAACGGAAGATTGGCGAGATGGAGTGGCTGAAGGCAAGCCGGTCTCATCAGCCTACGCGATCCAGTTCACCAGAGGAGCAGCCAACGGTGGCAAGCGGCCCCGACAAACAAGTACAGAAACGCACTTCACTCGACCCTAACGACAACCCTGCTACTCGCCTAGCACCAATCAAGACCGAAGGCTTTGAAGAACCATCCAAGGAGTCTAGGGATGCTAGGAAAATCTCAAAGTCCTCGGAGGAGGATCTTGTCAATAGGGATGCGCACAGCACACCACCGTCTAGCTCTCCTACTGAGGAGATGCCTAAGCTACAAGTCTCGACGGATGACACACCGTTGAGTTTGGATGGAGTGTATGAAGACAATGCTGTCCCGAGGGTCCAGGTGCCCACAACAATCAATGAGGAGTCAAGCCCCTCTCCTGACAAGACACAAGGAAAGCCGTGGACTGCGGAAGATGAAATCGACAATACAGAAGACGTCAGCGCCATCAGCGAACGCGACGAGCCGGAACTACCAGCATTACCTACAGAAAGGCGCGACAGCAACGCATCTCAGGAATCTACAATCCTGCACGGTGCCTCCAGTAACTTTGGTCTGTCGAGTGATGGGCCGGAAATTTCTGCGTCTCCTGACCTCCCAAGGACTAAGATCCGCGAGGCGGAATATGCTAGCCCAAGCCCAGATGCTAGCCCGCCTAGCTCACCACCTCTACCACAACCTGACACGAGGGAATCGTTTTTGGCACCGGAGAACCCCGCGGACTCCTCTATCAACCAAGAAGATGATTCAACTGCCCCGAAGACACCAATGGAGCCGGACCAATCTTTTTCAGAGTACTTTGACGATTCCTTTTCAGTATCTGAGCTAGCTAGCCCATCTGTTCGGCGCGATAGCACCGCAACCGACCAATTGCAGCAGCAGCTCAGCGAGATCATTGACAATATCCCAGCCAAGATCAAGCTGCGGCGTGAGCCTCCAAATCTCAACCCACCCGATTTGCAATTGCCGGCTCGAGTACCCAAAAAGCCTACCGCTGAGCCTTATAAGAGGAGTCTCTCAAGCATGTCGAGCATGTCGACGCGTACGGCAACGCCGTCTTTCACATTATCACCGGCTAAGAATTCGAGACCACGACATCAACGGGGCCAGCAGGAGATCAAGGTCTATCATCTCTCTAGATCTACTGGCGAGGCCCCAATTAAGCTCTTCATCCGCTGCGTCGGCGAGAATGGAGAACGCGTCATGGTCCGCGTGGGTGGTGGCTGGGCCGATCTTAGCGAGTACTTGAAGGAGTACGCCAGCCATCACGGTAGAAGGTCTGCCGGTTCAGAAAAGGCCAAGGTTGAAGTTCGAGATGCCCCTCGAGGTTTCCGTAGTTCGGAGCCTCGTTCGAGCCCGCCTAGTAGGCCGGCATCGGCACTTGAGACTTCGCCTATGACACCACTGACTGTGCGTAAGACACGCAGGAGCGTTGGTGCCATGAGTAGTGAAGCGCCTAGGTTGAAGCCTAGACCAACTACACCTGCCATTCCGGCGTCTCAAAACAAGGCGGAAGAGGCGACAGAATCGCCTGATGACCGATTCACGCGATCGAGGTCGAGTTCTCGCGTTAGTTGGGTGGAGGACGACAGCTCGTTCCTGGGATTAGCGGGCCCGTCAAGCAAGAAGAAAGAGATGAGCGAGGAGAACAAAGCCTGGGTGGAAAGCGTTAAGGAGAAGGTCAGGATTGCCAGTGGCGAGAGGAAGGTATCAGCACCACAGGACGAGTACAGCAAGAAAAAATTTGGAGAGCTCGGCAAAGTTGGTTCAACGAAGAGACTGTTCCGCAGGGCCGACGTGCTGGCCCAAGCCCAACAAGCTCAAGCCCAACAACAAAATCAAGGTCAGAGCTCCAAAGAAACGAACAAGTAGCTTGGAAGAAAGGAGAGACTACAATATTCATCATATTACCTCATGGGGGAATCGACAAAACCAGCATCACGCTACCGGGCATGACTCGGGTCGGAGTTCTACTACCAGGCGTGCACACGCACAGACGTGCCACAACGAAACGTTGCAAAGATACAGCTTTATCACTCTTTCACTACACGGATATGGCGATAGGGGGAGCAGGCAATGAGTGGGGAGGAGAGAGCATAGCATGCATGACATTTCTTTAGTTAGGACGAATTAGTACTTCGCTTAGGCGCGGACTACAGGCAGCAGAGCAGTGAATACCCATTTCTTTTTTTTCTTTCTCTTTTACTTGATGCTTGCCAAGCTTTGAGGTTGTATGTATTTACTTTTGAGACCCTTAACTGTTAAAGTGAACATATGCCGTACTCCAAACGATACATAAATAGAACTGAGATCAAATGCTTTTTTCTTCAGACTATGCTTCATCTAATCATCCTCATCCTGCGCTGCCTTCTTCTTTCCTTTCTTCCCTCTAGGTCCTCCCTTGTAATGTTTCTTGCTCGACACTACTTGCACATCCTTAGGATCCATCCCATTCTCCAATGCGACCATCGTTCTCGCTTTCCGGCCCGAAATGCTCTTCTCTTTACCTTGCTCCGTGTACTTGTGGTTGAAAGGCATAGTCATGTGGCCCTCGTGAAGTTTAGGCCCAAAGAAGCCCTGGTCTAGCTTTTCTGTCTTGGGTCCTTCAGGTAAAGCGATAAAGTCGTTGGCTAGAGAGGCGTCTTCCCCGTCGTTCTCTAAGGAGAGCGAGTCAACGTGGGAGACGAGGGCTGCGCGGCGCTTCTCGGGTAGGTGAAGCTCGTCGTAGAGCTCGTTGTTGAATTCTTTGGCGTCGGAGATACCTGGTGGTGGCTCGACGTAGAGAAGCTTGCCGCTGACGTAGTCTTTGAGAACGTAGCGAGCGGCGCGGGACTCGTCGGGTTGACCGAGGCCTTGGGTTTGGAAGCCACGGGCTCTAGCGTAGGCGCGGAGGAGTTCCTCAGCGGTGGGTACGCCGGTGCCGCCTTCTTCTATGGGGCGGGTCTTGATGTTGATACCATAGATAGCCTCGAGGAAGCCCTTGGGGATGCGGTGGGTGACAAGGCCGACTGGGCCTGTGTATTCTCTCATCTGGTCGATGGGCAGAACACCGTTGCAGACGAGGTCGGCTTTGGTGAAGGCAAAGTTGGGGAAGACGAGACCGGGGCAGTCGCAAAGGATGACACGGTCGCTGAGGTGAATGGTCTGGAAGTGCTTGGTTTTGCCGGGAGTGGCGGAGACGGAGACCTTTTTGGCGCCGATGAGGGCGTTGATGGTGGAGGACTTTCCGACGTTGGGGTAGCCTATCAGTCCGACTTGTAGCTTGTGATCCTCCTCTGTAAAAGCCAGGTTAGTTACGCTGTTGGGTGAAAAGATTAATTTTTGTATGTACGAACCTGCTTCTTCGGGTGCGTGGCTGAGGAAAATGTCCTCGAGTTCTTCGATGGTAAGAATCTTGGTGTCGTCGATAGTGGGAGTTGTTTGTACTCCGCCATCGTCGCTATCCTCACTCTCTTCCTCAGGCTCTCCTTCTTTCAATGCTTGTGAAGCAGCAGGTTGTTTTGAAGCAGCTTTTGAGGAGGGAGGCTGGTGGTATTCCACGTCACTTTCATCGTCATCCTCCTCGTTTGACTCTTTAGCAAGCTGTGCTGAGAAGAACTTGAAAGGAATCTTGGCCTCCCTCAAGTGCTTAGCCCATGCTGTTCGCTGTTTCTCCGTCAACATGTCGGCCTTGTTGATGAGCAACAGGTTCTCCTTTTTGGGATCGTTTTCTTTGACGTAGTACTCCAGATCTTCTGATCGGAAGAGCAGTGGGTTTCTGGCGTCCACAATCTGAACCACAAGATCTGAGCGCTCAATGACACGCCACAGTTGCCTCCAAACTTCAATATTCCTCTCAAATGGTGTCATGAGAAGATCATTGTTCTCTTGTAGCTCGGCTAGTCCACGCCTCCAATTCAAGAAGGACTCCCTTTCACGAGCATCCAGCTCCGCCGGCGTTGTCTTCGAATCCCACTTAGGCCTCCGGGGTACTGTCAGCCGAGTCTTGTGCATCCTGTGCTTCCCCAACACAACCCTCTCCTCCTGCGCCGAGAGCAAGTACGGATTCCGCTGATCGGTGTGAATGATCTTGACATTGTTCATTTTCTCGGCGGTAAAGTCGGTGCCGGCCAACTCGGCAGTGGCGAGGAACTCATCGAGGGCGCCCTGCTCGGTGACGGAGCGCATCTTAACCCACGCGGCATCCTGCTTCTCGTTGACGAGGTACGACTCTCCAGTGTTGTGGTTTGTTCGGGCGACGGCTGAGGCCTTCTTGCGATCGCCTCCTTTGCCTTTGCCGAAGCGGTCGTTCATGAGCGAGTTGCCCAACCCCACCTTGTTCTTGGACTTTGCCAGAACCATCTTGTCGGTATTGCTTTGTCTTTCTTCCCTATGCAAGTTATTTTTCTGGAGGATGTAAATGATTGAAAGGCCGTGTATGCGTGTGAAGTAGTATTTGAGGATGGTGTTGGTAAGAATAAGTTGCGATTGGGATGTTGCCTCTAGGCTGAATAATTCAAAGTCGAAAAGACGGAAATGGAGGGGCAAATCTTGTCCAGAATGTCCCCGCACTGTATCAAGGTGACTGATCTACCATTTTTAGGGGCGGTACTACAGTGCATTGATAAAGGATAACTGTGACCCTGACGTTGGAATTTTACGAGCCCCGCGAAAGTTTTCCTTGTGCCTTGATGGTCAAACAGTCGGCAATTTACGAAATTTACACTATCGCTTCTCGTCCTGTCGCAAAGCCAAGATTCGCCCAATATGCCGAAAGGAAAATGGATGTAAGTTGCTTTGTCAATCGAGAAAATCTTTGCGACAAGATATTGACCCATTTACAGCGACAAGCGCACGGCGCAACACTTCACCCTCGTCCACCGACCGCAGAATGACCCGCTCATCCACGATGAAGATGCGCCGTCGATGGTGTTGAACCCGACACAGAAGGCATCTGGTTCTTCAAAAGCGAAGCATCTCGATGATTTGGCCTCCGAGCTAGGTTCCGATGCCGAGAACATCCGTGCTAATGAGGGTGAGGCGGCCAGCTATGGCGTTTACTTCGACGATACCGAGTACGACTACATGCAGCATTTGCGCGACCTCAATGCGGGATCGGGAGGCGATGTGGTCTTTGTCGAATCATCGGCAAGTGGGAACCAGAATAAAGGGAAGCAGAAGCAAACCCTTGAGGATGCCTTGAAGGACTTGGATCTGGAGAAAAAGTCGGACGTGGAGTTTGACGAGGAAATACTGCCCTCCAAGAATCTTACAAGACTATCGTACGAGGCGCAGCAAGAAGTGCCCGACTCTATCAAAGGTTTCCAGCCGGACATGGACCCGCGCCTACGGGAGGCACTCGAGGCGCTTGAGGATGATGCTTTCGTGGACGAGGAGGGCGATGACGATGACCTCTTCAAGCAACTTACCCGAGACGGCCACGAGATTGACGACTACGAGTTCGAAGAAGCACAATACTACGACGATCAGGAGGATGACGGCTGGGAGACGGACGACACTGCGAAGCCCACAAAGGAGTACAACGACGAGGTGCCACAGCTGGTAAAGTCACTGGAGCAGCCCGAGGAAGGCCCTTCACAAGACTGGATGGAAGATTTCAAGAAATTCAAGAAGGAACAAAAGTCCGGGCGTGCCCCTGCCGGCGCTCCAGCACAGTCAGAACTCCAGTCCGCGTGGACGACAACGACAAACGGGGGTAGGCAGAAGAAGCGCAAGGGAGCGCTGACGAATGCTTCGAGCTATTCGATGACTTCCTCGTCCATGGTGCGGACGGACCAAATGAATCTGCTGGACTCGAGATTCGACAAGATTGAGGAGAAGTACAACGAGGATATGGATGATATGGCGTCTATGTCTGCGGCGTCGACGGTGTCGACTGTAGATGGGCCGGTTCGGGGAGACTTTGACAATATTTTGGATGATTTCTTGGGCAACTATACGAAACCTGGGAAGAGGACGAATAAGAAGAATAAGGCACAGACTGGGCTGCAGCAGCTTGATGAAATCAGATCGGGGCTTGGGCCGGCGCGCATTCGCAGCAAATGAGCTACGGGGAAAAAAAGAGAATAATGATAACGACCTAAATCCAAAAACAAGATAAATAAATCGTCAAGAAGTCAAAGGGACTCATCAAAGCTATTGTTTCGATTATAAGAATGAAGAATGTACATTGGGCGTGTGATAGTAAACACAGCAGTAGCGTCGTGATCAGAGTCTGGGTTAGAGTTTGTCCTCAAGACTGTTCGGAGTCTTTAGCGGTTCAGGTGTTGTAATATGGAAACATGTCATCATATTCCAATTCATATTAACATGCCAGTGACTATCCGATGGGTATATCTGTGGTCTAGCGATAGTATATACAGAAAGAAAACTCCTCATTTTATGAGTCTTCTATAACACTCTACACCTTATACAGACATCTTCATCGCGATCGACTTGTGCGGCTCATACCCCTTGATCACAAACTCCTCCGCCTTCCACCCATCAATGCTTCCCCCCTTTTCCCTTCCAACTTCCAGAGTCGGGAACGCACGCGGCTCTCGCTCCAGCTGCGTCTTAAGTGCCTCCACATGATCCAAGTAAACATGCGCATCGCCCATGACATGCGTAAGACTTCCCGGCACCAACTCGCAGACATGCGCAATCATATGCGTCAGCAGCGCGTAGCTGGCAATGTTGAACGGCACCCCGAGACCCATGTCGCATGATCGCTGGTAGAGCTGGCAGTGCAGATGGCCTTGCGGCTTCTCCTCCCCGTCTGCTGTCGAAGAAGGCTGCTGCTTCTGTCGCCTCGGGTAGGAGACGTAGAATTGAGCAAACATGTGACACGGCGGCAGAGCCATCTTCTTCAGATCGCGAGGGTTCCATGCAGACAGGATGATACGACGATCGTAAGGATTCGTCTTGAGTTTGTGAATCACCTCAGCTAGCTGGTCAACGCCCATGCCTGTGTAGTCAGTCTTTGCGTCCACGTATTCAGCGCCAAAGTGCCGCCATTGGAAGCCGTAGACAGGACCCAAATCTCCGACTTCACGGTGTGAGAGCCCAACGCTATCCAGGAACTCGCGGGATCCGTTGCCATCCCAAATGCGGACGCCAGCTTCGCTCAAGGGCAGTGAAGAAGTGCTACCCGCGACGAACCATAGCAATTCTGCGATGATGGCCTTGGTAAAGACGCGCTTGGTTGTGAGGAGGGGCAAGACGGGCGTGCCATCTTTGTTAAGGCTGAACTTTAGCGGCCTAGGAGCGAAGATGGAGTACGTTCCCGTGCCAGTCCTAAGTCTAAGTCAGCTTATTGTCCAAAGTTTGGTGCAATTATTAATGAAGGGGTGAGGGACTGGTGCTTGTTCATACCGATCAGGCCGGTGCTCTCCGTCCTCTAAGATCTCGCGCACGAGATCAAGATACTGGTACTCTTCATCATTCCTTGGAGCTGAAGCATTGCCATTTGGCTCCTCTCCATTTTGTGAAGTTGACATTGTTTTTCTGATCTCGTCACTTCCTTCTAAGGTTGACGGTGTAATGTTTGTGTAGAGATGGGTGGTTCTTGAAGAGACGCGTTAAGTGGTGTACAGTGCCCCGCGTCGGTGACAAAACCCATCGAGGGAGGGAGGGGCGCACTTGGGCGCGACAGTAACGCGCCATCATCGCTTATTAGAACGTAATACATGGGGGTTATGGTTAGAATTTCGGAACACTCCTCTAGGTAGCCCCAAAATGCGCGTATCCTACAATACTTACAAAATTTATTTTTGACTGTCTAATAGCCTTCTATGTTATCCAGCTAGGTCCTGGGCGTGCTGATGGATTTGCCATCGCAACTGG
The DNA here is from genome assembly GCA_022814615.1 of Waltergamsia citrina. Lineage (NCBI taxonomy): Eukaryota > Fungi > Ascomycota > Sordariomycetes > Hypocreales > Bionectriaceae > Waltergamsia > Waltergamsia citrina. The sequence continues at coordinate 189,025 of JAKLNE010000026.1, forward strand.
TAGTAGTCTTCTGACCTGTAGCTACTCGTCTAAGGCAGTAAAGAGACTATCTTCTTGACTACTACTACTACTATTAGTACTAGTAGGATATCAGGTACATTATTAAGTCCGGTAGAACATCTATTGGTAGGCCTTTTGGTACAGCTAACAAGGGTTAGGGTTATACTCATATTAAACCAAGCTAACCCTGAAGAGTCGTTTATTATGTAAGCGTTAACGGTGCGTTTAGGTAGCTGCACCCCTGCTATAAGGAAACGGCCTGGGGGAGGTTGGGGATCAACCACGTGACCGCCAGCAACAATAGCTGCAAGCTCTATACATCAATCAACAATGAATGATTGAATAGCGGAAGCTCGTCAATACGATTGCTTTGCACAGCCAAGCACCTCACTTGAATAGGTGACAAAGCTCACATATCTCTTTGTCCCTACTGTCACGGGACTTTTTTCTTTCATCCCTAACCGCAGCGTTCCTGCGCAATCTTTTCCTTCCTCATGCGCTGAACAGCTTGCGGATGAGTGCGACGCCCGTTGCACCATCATCGTCGGCCTCAAATGTTTTCCTCGTTCGGCGCGGCGACGCAGAGCTCGTCGCCAGCCAATAACCCGTTCGCGACCAAAACCTCGACAACCGTTACGAACCCGTTCGCTACTGCTGCTGGCAGCAGCTCCGCAGGCGCGACGCAGGGCAAGCGAAATAGCCCCTTCGCAGGACCGACCGACAATGAACCGAAACGAAAGGGTCGCAACTCTTTCACTGGTAGCGATGCGAACATGAGCGATGGAGGTAATGACAAGAAGAAACGAGGCAAGAAGAATCAGAACCAGAACCAAAATCAGAACCAGAGTCACGATCGCAAAAAGGGTTTTCCGAACGGCGATTCCAAGTTCCAAAAACAGCCGTCGAACGCGCCGCGAAAAGGCGTCTTCGGAAACGACAAGGCAGCCAACATATCTCGCCCGGATTCACCATCAAGTGTGAGCGATTACGTGGATTCGGACGAATCAAGTTCACAGGCAGCACCACCTACCGCCTTTCCTACCACATCCGACCCTCACGCGATCAAAGTGTATAGTCAACTTCGCAAAGATGGTATCGCACCGCCCAGCTGGCCGTCCCAGCCCGGCGCGCCTTCTAGCTCCGCTGCCATGTCCAAATTTCGTGACCAGTACGAGAAGTATAGGTCGCGGGTGCGAGACTCTTTGACGAAAGCTGGGCTCATCGACGACCCAAACAAGCGAAGAGCACTGAAGGATGCGATCGACTTCAGAGGTATCGCCGAAGACATGTGCCCAGAGTTCGAGAAGATCACGAGAATCACCGAGTTCGACGTACATCAGCCCGAAAAAGATCCGAAAACTGGACATGCGGTGACTTCGAAGATGGTCAAGAAGCTGGCGCGCTCTGCTGCTGGACAAGAAGCCCCACTCCCTATGGATGTGCGGTCCATTGCTACACTCCGGAAAACGCTCGACTATCTCATCGATGATTTACTTCAGCACGATGGCAACCTTCCCACGATGCATGGATTTCTCTGGGACAGAACTCGGGGCATCCGCCGAGACTTCGCCTTCTTCTCAACGATGACGCCGGAGGATCTCAAGACCCAAGTACATGTCTTTGAGAACATAGCAAGGTTCCACGTCACATCACTTCACCTACTTTCTAAGAAGGGTAATACGCCAGAGGACTTTGTCGAGCAACAGGAGTTGGAACAACTTGGAAAGACTCTCATGTCGCTACGAGATCTCTACAATGACTGCGCATCGCAAGATATCGTATGCGAAAACGAAGCGGAGTTCCGAGCTTACTACCTGATCCACTACGGTCAAGGTGAAAAGGATATCATGGAGGGTATACAAAGATCCTGGGACCCTCACATGTGGCGAGATTCGGATGCAGTTCGAACTGCTGTATCTCTTGTTGAGGCTCTCCAAAACACTAAGGATTTTCGGGACCCCATCAGATACGGTCCTCATCTTTCCGCTTCTGGCGCACAGCATGCGTACTTCAGGATAGTGGAGGATCCGTCGGTGTCATATACTATGGCCTGCTTTGCCGAAATTCATTTCCCGCATATTCGACGGTCAATCTTGAAGTCCTTGACAAAGGCCCTTTCGAGACCAAAGGGGGAATCAAGAGAACTCACGGCTGACACGCTTAACAAATTCCTGCGCTTCGATACCGACACTGAAGCCGTTGAGTTTGCTCAGTCTCATGGCCTTGATTTCGAGCCAAACGAAGAGGATCCCTCAGATCCGACCAAGCAGCGTCTTGTTCTTCAGCCCAACTCAAGATACCAGCTATCACAATCCAAAACATCACATCAATTCTCCCAGTCTCTGGTCGAGAAGAAGCGAGGCTCACGAAAATTACCGGAAGTCATTCACAAAACGGTCTTCGAAGACCCAACCTCTCAACGCACCGATAGCTCGGGTGAGGGCAGTCTTTTCGTGTCTGACACTCAACCCAAGCCCTCAATGGGAAGCGGTTTCAGCCAAGCACCAAAGCCGACGCCGAACCCCTTCTCTGGCTTCGGGCAGACTTCAAATTCTGCCGCTACTTTGTCCAACACTGCACCAGGTAAGATCACAAACCCCAGTCCGCTTTTGAAGCAACATCACATCGGCAGATTATGGCTACAGTTCAAGACACTCGAATTGTGATGGCTTGCGAGTCCAATATCAAACAACGTTAGAATGGAAAAACCTTTCCGGCCTCACTAATCATGTCGATATAGCAAACCAGGGCGCCCCGGCGAAGCCAAATCCGTTCGGCAGCCTTTCCAGTCAGACGACCCCAGCAGCCAACAATCCATTTGCATCTGCTATCAAGTCAGATACACAGAAGACGGCGGAAGCCCAGCCGCCGCAGGCTAGCCCAGCCCCATCAACCAACAATTTTGGCTTCCCTGCTCCGGCGAAGGATCCATTCCAGAGTGCTAAGATTTCCGAATCTCAAGAGTCTAGACCAAACCCTTTTGGCAGTATGTTCCAGCCGAAGACAGACAAAAACGCTATCGCCAAAGATGCAACCCCAGTGGCAACGAACAACACCAACGAGTCGGCCAAAGCGTCTCCCTTTAGCTCTTTCACAGCGGGCGCGTCTTCGAATGCTTCTACAACTACTGGAATCGATCAGTTCAAGTCAGCAACAGCTGCCACTGTGCAAAAAGGCCAGATAGGCACCGGCCTACTGAGCTCCACAACGGCGCCAGCAGGCCTTCCGTCACCTTTTGCGGCCTCCAAGCCAGCAACAGCTGCGCTACCGGCACCGACGACCGGCCAATCTTTGTCACCTTCTCCATTTGCACCAGCTGCATCAACGGAGAAAGATACTACAACTGAGTCAGCAACTAATACCGGCGGTATCGTGTCCGGGATCTCAGCATCTCCCTTCTCTACTCCCAAGGACCAGCCCGCTGATCAAGGTGCTGCGTTGACGCCAAAAGCACCACCCCGTGACCTCATGGGTGATTTCACTAAATGGTTTGTCAAGGGTGACAATGGTCTCCTTGATGATTTTCAGGTTTACCTGGTGGATGATATCTTGCAAAGAGTATATAGCGACTGGGTGAAAGCGGAGGAAGAAAGAAAGCGAAGAGAGGAAGAAGAAAGGATTAATGCGGAGGTTGAGACTTTCCGTGTGTACAATTTAAGGGTGAAGTTCTTCTACAGATGGAAGAACAACGCTCGTACTAAGCGACTGAGATTTGTGCGACAAAGCGGGCGCGAGCAAGCTCGTGCGTACTATGCTGCGAAAAGAGAGGAGGAAAAGCAGGCAGCTCGAAGGGCAGCAGAAAAGCAAGCACAGCTTGCTAAGGTGGATCGTGCTAAGGAATTTTCGGAACATCTCACAAGAAAGAGGGCAAGGCGAGACCAAGCGGAGGAAGATTTGATTGCGACTGGTGTGCTTTCAGGAGTCGACAGTCCAGGGGAACATGCGGCAAAGATCGTTCGAAGGAATCACGACTCGCCATTATATTCACGAGTGGCCACTCCTGATACTTCTAGACCCTCGACAGCCGGCTCTACCACAAGGAGATCTGGCGGGAAGACGCAAGCTATCCGGGAAAAGTTGCTTACCAAGAAAAACCCGGGGTTCCGCCAATCAATGTCCTCGGTCGCCACCCGAAGTACTGCCAGCCCCGAACCGTCTCGAAGAGCCAGTAAGGTCTCTGAGAAATGGAGGCTGAAAGCGATGGGTATCGTTCAGATGCCTGACGGAACAGCTCTGCCCGAAAACATGGCTAATGAGATCCTCTACAACGGGAAGCAATATCCAGGCCTGGGATCACGTCCAAGGGCCTCTTCGTACAGCACTTCCGAACGTCGTATACCGTCGACCGAGATGGGTCCTCCGGAAAGACGCAGTAGCCTGCTCTTGAGTCGTTACGGGATTGGAGAACCTTCTCCTGCTGTCAATAAAAGGAAGAGGCCCAGGAATGAGGACACGGGAGATGCCGACAACAACGATGCAAATGACAAGCCACATAAACGCGTTATGAGCGAAAATGAGGAGCTCATCAGCGAGCTTCGTGCTATGCGCGAGGAGCTTGAAGAAGGAGCCGCTTGGTACAGGACGCAGACAGACAAGCTTCAGAGCGAGATTGGAAGCAGCGGCACGACACCATGGGATGACAGCATTTGAAAATGGCGTTTCAGGGAAAGGGTATAAAGCATGAGGCGTCCAAGCCGGCACATATATTTCTTGCTAAGCCACATATTTGGTTTCTTCGGTTATAAGAGCCTGTCATTGTTCACATTGGTTTCTTGTTTTTTTCTTTTCTTTAGCTTTCATACTCGCTCTGGAAAACATGGAGCGAGGTCGTCCTGCAGATACCCATAGACAATTGGATGGGCGGCACTGCCGATACAAGACCACTTTGACACTGTCATGATGACTATACTTGTGCTTCTTCGTAGACTTTACAGTAAACAGGCTTGGTGCATGATTGCAAGAAGTAAGGTCTCACTCGCTCGGTAATGGTCACAGATTGAGCTTATTGCTTGTTTTGATATTTATTAAATGCATTATATACGAATCAAATATGCAAAACACCAACTTGAACATTCAATCATTAAAAACCTCCGTTGCCCTGTCAATCCTATTTCTTTGAAGAATTTGGAGGTGGCGGGAATGAGGTCTGTATATGACTACTCGCCACTGGACCGCCAATCCTCGGCGAACCTCTCTTGTACATGAGATCTCTGGCGGGATTTACAGAAGGCGGCTGCTCCCAGATCGTTTCCTGCCTTGCTTGGTGTATACTAAACTGATCCGAATCATAAGAGAAGGGTCTTTGAGTCGAAGCACTCTGCTGGTTTGAGTCAGAAGTGGTGTTCAGTGTGGAGATGGCCAGGCCAGGAAGACCTGATCCTGTCCCGTGGTGGTAGCTGCTGCTGCTGTGGAAGTCCGACGGTTGGTATGGTTTATGAGAAGATGCTAGAAGAGGCGCGTTGGAGTTTGTAGAGGTAGTGGATGTGGGCGTGGTATAATGATTTTCTGGCGGCGATGGGAACCCTGACCGAGGAGAGTGAATAGGTCGGGGCTGAGGGATCGGCGAAGTCGTTATGAGGTTGGTCAGCTTTGCTGGACCGCCACGGGGAGCCACAGGGTTGGACATCAGCGCAGCACTAGGGTCAATGTACTTCTTCTCCGTCGTCTCCTTTTCAACTTCCTCGCCCTCTCGTGGGAAATTTGGCGTCTTGGGCGTAACATGGGTCTGACAGCGGAAAGAAAGGGGCGAGGTGCGGCGGAGGCGGGCCTCGCGATTTTTGCGTTTGCGAATTTGCATGTATGTGCATGCGGCGACGATAAGGATGGCGACCAAGCCGCTAATGGCGATGGCGGCGATAATAGGCGGAGATAGGGCAAGATTATCGGAGTCGTCGTCGGAGGTCGAAGGGTTGATAACCTCGATGCTGTAAGAGGTAAAGACGGTATCATTGAGGCCAACAACAACGCCAGGCTCTGGTTGCTGCTCACAGCCTGCTCGGATGGCTACCATGACTATTGGGTTGATGGTTAGCTAGGGTACGTATGTCTAGGTCGCAGAGGGTCAAACGTACAATTGGAGAGATAGCGTTGAGAGTTGCCGGCCCTTATGCATTGCGTGCATATCTCATGATACTCGGAGAGGATGACCTCTCGATCCTCCTTGCAGAAATCATAAGGTTGAGAGGCGTCGGGGTCAAGAAGCTGGTCCTTGAGAGCGACCTCGAGATGACCGCATGATTCTTCGGTTGAGCAAGGGGAAGACTCAACATCAGTGGCATTGGGATAGCCCAAGACGCAATAGTCGAAAGCGTACCTCAGATTGTCTTGATACAAGCGTGTTAATCATATTATATTTGTGAAACAGCAGGCGTTTGTAACTTACAGATGAACCACTGCTGATCTGTCTCGTCATCTTTGGAGTAGTCACTGTCCTGCAGGCAGGACAGACACCGCTGGAACTTTTTCCCTTCAGACTCAGAGTCAAAGTCCTCGTCGTCGCAGGTTATGTCTTCTGGCCTTGTGATCCACGTCTCCGGATCGGACTCATCGAGGCAGAAGGACGAGCACGGGGACTCAGGAGCCACTTGTAGCGTACTGACATATGGAATAAGAAAGGATAGGAGGAAAAGGCACGGCCATGAAACGACTCGAGCGGCCATCTTTAAGGGCTGAAACGAGTGATGCAGGTATCAATTAGCGGGTGAGGATGATTAGCATTAAGTAAACGACAAAAGTTAGGAATAGAGGAAAAAAGACAGTGAGCCAGCCACTGGTTGATTGAGTAGAATAGACTCAAGGGAGAATAGAACATGAAGCACGACACGAGTAAACACGTAGCAAGAGAAGCAAAAAAAAAAAAAAAAAAAACGAGAAGATGGAGAGGGTGAAGAAAGCGTAGTGATCCAAGCGTGTATGTATATCTGCAACAAGAGGAAATTACCGAGCCCATCCCCGCTAACATCATCGCGCTGCACAGAATAGAGCAAAATGTGATGTGACGGCGGCCGCTGTTCATCTGACCTCATCCGAGCCGCTGCCGCCCTTGCCGGATTTGGTTCCGCATCACATTTCATCCAAAATTCAATCGTTGATTAATTCCACGGGGAAATATGAGCGCCCACCGACCATCCGGCGGCTGCTTGCGTACTGGGGCAGCCAATCGCTGACGAGATGGCGGGTTGGTGTTTTTAGCAAAGGTTGCTTCGTCCCGAAGCCCGGCGCTTAAATCGTAACTGCTGCTCCACTATGTCGGTATCCACTTTCCAGGTACTACCGTGACTAGTACTAATAGGTAGTAGCTTCGGCGCTTAAAATAAACTTACATCCGCAAATCACGCTGCTTTGGACCGAATTGTATGGGGAAAGCCAATGTCTTTGAAAACTCTTGGTCTCTCAGGTCTTTCTTCTCTTCTCTTTCTCTCCTTCTTTTGGGTGGGCTACATTCTAGTTACTCCAAGAAGATGGCTATCATCCGATGCCGTAAGTCGAGCTAGCCATTGGCAGTGAACCAAACGAGGATCCTCAGGCATCGAGGATGAGCCAACAGACAAGCTAAGGAGCGCAGAGGATAAGTATAGTGCTTGTTTTCATGAGAGAAGAACTAAAAAACACAGCAACATGTTATTTTGGGGGAAACCAAACCTTATATACCCTGCATAAGGCTGAGGGAGCGCGATCTACCAATAGAACTACAGACCGCTGTTGGCGCTGCCGGCGGCTGACAAGATCGGTATTACTGAGCCTATGTGACGGCTCAGCATGCTCTTTGAAATTGTCACTGTGGCAGTTTTCGTAAAATACTTCAAGTATCTGGATCAAAGAGGCTTAGAAGAGGTCGCCATTGACACAGACTACGTCTAATACTACCACTTGTATTTAATTGCAGTTTCTATTTCCATAGGTTTGATCCCAGCTTCTTAATTATCGTTAAATATCCCATATTTGTCATTTAAATTACAAGTAAAATCATGCATCCGACTAAGCCTTGCAACTTCATCCCACTCTGACGTATCAGAATTTTGTCAACGGCCAAAATCGCATAGCCTTATCTTCAGCAGCCGCTCTGAATAATTTGAATGCGTGGTTCCCGGTCGGAAGCTCGGCCGTTGTTCTACTACTACCAATAAGAGGAAAATCCCAGGCTTTGAAATAGAATGACATGCATGTCACTTTGTGACAATTGGGCAATTTCGTCTAAACTTGATCTTTGTCTAACTTGAAATCTTTGTTAACTTCAATTTCGTGAGGCTCATCCCTGATCTAATATTCTTCTCTCTCTCTCTCTCTCTCTCTTTTTTTTTTTTTTTTTTTTTTTTTTGTCGACAAGCAAAAAAAATGTTCCAAGCTTAGGAAACTTTCTTGCAGTGTAGTAGCTACCTCAGCTGCGCCGTTTAGATCATTGTTCAGTACCCCGAGAGATAGACCAATGTTCCGCATCTCCTTAGCGAATCTTTTATTTGTAAGCTTGCTTAGCTCCGACATGCGATAAAGTTAGAAAAACGAGCACCAAACTCGATTATATTATTGTAAAAGTTTTATTTCCGTGAACCAGTGTGAAACACTCACTCTAGTCCTTTTTCCTCCGTTAAATCTCGGGTTTGTCTTGCATATGGCCGAGGGATAGCGTGGGGAAACGAAAAAGTATTCGGTACAGCCTTGAGGGCGAAAATTCGAGACTCTTGAATGTTCGGCTAAAGCTTTTCTCAGTCTTCGCGATGACACATGAAGGTGTTTATGAAGCTAGTGTGGTTGGAAAAAGCTTTGGTCAGTATCTTCACAATTGCAAAGATAGTTATAGTACTAACAAATCTGTAAACATAGTTTTAAGGTTACATTGCTCGTTCCTCTATAATTTTTGTTTCAGGTGGCAAACTCGGTAAAGCGTGGTTATTCACCGTCCCATGAATGCTACACTATGGAACTTAATGAGAACTTTTACTGAAATAGATTTTGTAACGGGCAATGATGTTCTTGTGGGCTTTTAGGGCTGCTAGTAGATTGGGAATGCTATTATATTTGTATACTAGCTAACTTAGTGTTTACTATACCAAACCGAAAGCCAACGACGGTATGACAGCCTATTGTCGAAGAACCACTTCGGAGCATGTGATGGCTCTAAATTATGTCTCCAGAGGCCAACCGCCGTATGGAACTTGGCAATGTCTTGCGAGCCACCCCCTAGTCGTCCAAAATGTGCTGGGGAAGTCTAATATTGTGTATAGTCCCCCGGGATATGTCGCCCGCAAAGTAGTTCTGAGGAGCGATGGCGATTGACGACATGGCGGTGGTGGTGACTGTATTCGGCAAATCTGCTGTGTTCGGGATATGATGCATGCCTAGATTGAAGTAGCTTCAAGGCGTATTAGCTTCACGAACGTCTCCTAGTATAGTATTTCGCGGACATACAGAACAATATCTTCCTGGTCCAAACTCTCTCCATCGAAGAACTTATTAAAATCTACGGCGGGCTTGAGTGGGTCGTAGCTGTTGAATGCGTAGGCGCTCTTGGGCTCAGTGTCGTGATGTTGCACGGCGAAAAGGTTGTGGCCCGCCCAATTCGTAGCTTGACCAAGAGCATTAGAAGACTCTACTGTCAAGTATGCCATGTTGCCGCTGTCTGAAGATGTGTCAGCTAATAAACACTTTACAAATGGTATTCAACATACAAGGGAAGACATGATATCCGGGCGCCTCGTCGTAAGGATTGAGCTTGTCCTTATTTACAACGGCATAAGCAGCGGCTCCATTCTTGGCCCAATTGATCTTGCCATCGTCCTCATTGGTAATGTATGAGCGATCGATCTTCATAGTATTGATCTTCTGACCATCGGACCAGGGATAACTACGAAAACATTAGCATAGAACCACGCAAAGGGGATGTCAGAACTTACACTTTAGTAGTTGGCACGAACTCCGTCTTCGACAGGCTGTTATTTCTGCCTTTGATGTCGAGGTCCAATTTGAAATTGATGACATGGTCATGCATAGAGCCTGAAAGGTTATCGTGAATATGGAAACCGTAGTCAGCGTCACCAGACCAGAAAGCGCCCTGAATATATCCTGAGGCGCGGACAGTGACAGTAATAGTACCATCATAATGGAAAGAGTATTCAAAAAGGTAGTCGTAGTTGCCAACTGTTGAGACAGCTCGAACTATAAAGGCGATGTTCTTTGTGGCAGAGACGTAGGTCGCTGTAAGGTGCCGCTGAATCGGATAACCGGTGTCATGTTCGAAAAGACACAAGCTATCTGGGCGAGTCTCAGATTTTCCTCCCATGTAAAACGAAGTGTTCAGGTATGTTGCGTGGGACGGGCAATCAAACCCGTTGACGAGGCTCCACTGGGTGACACCAAAGCCATACGAGGAGTCGAGGTACGCCGAAGAGGCATGCAATGGATCTTGAGAGGCGTAATGTGACATGGCCTCTTGTAGACCAAGCTCATAGATCAGACGTTCGCCCTTGTAGCGAATATCATGAAGCTGCAGTCCCACTTCACCGTGACTGGACAGGTAAAAGCTGAAGTCCACTACATATCGAGTCAGTCACAAACTCTCTGCTGGGGCTTTGATGAACACTCACTCCACTCAACGTAGTTCTCTTTCCTGTCAATAGCAAAACGCGGGCCGTCAGGTTGGATTGCGACTGGGGGATGTAAGTCATCGTGCGGAAGCTTGGCGCCTTGTTGGTCTGTAGCGGCCCAAAGACCATCTACTACTGGGCCAGGCTTTCGCTCGAGACTCTTAACTCCCTCCATGAACTCCTCTGTGCTCGACCAGTAGTGTCCATCGTAATACCAGCCGACGACCTTCCATTTGGCTGGGTCGCGACCAGTAATATCGATCTTGAACTGCAGACTAGTAGGCAGTATCGTCTCGGACCAGAATTCACCAGTATGGGCAGAATAGAACTCATTCCATTGATAAATTCGGTCGCCGCTATGAACCAAAGGATCATTGCCGGCAATCAACAAGCTGTCGTCTTCTTCACCTGTTGCCGTCTGCCATGTGAGTTAGTGTATGCTCACGGTAGTCAGGGTGGTTAACGATTGAGTATACTAACACCATTGAGCAGTTGTTTTGTGATGTCTTTGATTTGTTTTCCCACTTTCAAGTTGAACATGGCAATGGCCTCTGCATCAGCGTTGTACACATTGGTGCGACCGCGGCCCGACGTGAATATGTAATTCAACTCCTCGCATTTTGTCTCGCCGTCAGCCAGAGGCAGCGGGCCTACCATGTATTCTTGGATGTACGGCTGTAAATTGGAGTTAAATTGCAAGGTAGCCCTTGCAAAACGTGGCGGCGGCGGCGCATCATCGTCAAGGTACGCTAGGGCGTCAGTTTTGTTCGGCTGCAAGACGTCCAGCTTAAGGATAATATTGTCCCAGCTATAGGAAGTTAGCTAAATGATTGGGGAGGATATAGGTTTGGCTGTGGAAGGGGGTTTGGTGGTGTGGGAGCATTACGAGGTGGCATTGGCTGCAGCGGTCAAATTGAGCTCATTTTGCTCATAGAGGTAGGCAGCGACGTCGGCATATTCATCGTCTGTAAGACTTTGAAATATGTTCCTTTTGGGTGCAACGGTCGGGATATCGACGCTGTGATTACTGCCGTGCGTTTGAGGTTCAGCGTTCCGACGGCGGTTCAAAGAGTGTGGTCGAGACGCTGGACTGGCTGTACGAGGAAGAGTGTATACCTGGCCCAGTAGAACTGAGAGGTAGATCGCCAAATACCTGCTAATGCGCATTGTTCCAACTTTCTCGTAAAAGAATTGTCCGAATTTTTGAACATATTCCAAAAGCCCGGGACCTCTTCTTCAATATAAGGAACCAGCACATCGTGGCTTGCAGGGTTCTCGATGGTTGGCCTCCTGGGGCTAAACAATATTTTTCTTGCATAAATAAATGTATGCGTGCAGTAAACAGATACGAGATCCAATACACAAAGAAGATCCATATCGGAACTGCAGCCACAGCAGCAAGGTGATCGCACCTTTCACGCTAATCCAGGGTCCGAGCGGCTGAAATGCACCTTGCTTTGGGGGGGAACTAATGCGGATCTAGGAAAAGAAACAACACATATCACATCGGCTTCGAGGACGCCGAGAGTTCCACTTTGGGCTTCGAGTCAAGCACGATGTGCGATCACTTACGTCAAAATCCTCACGGCCAGATTTGGTCTGCATCCGGTGGCGTTGTAAGTGGGACGGCCTACTAGTAGCATTGGATCGGCAAGGGTGGGCTGGACTCTCAGGCCGGCACAAGAAAGCCGGGATTGACACCGGCCCGCTGCTCGGGTAATACTGGAGAGAGATCAGGCTGCCCTAAGACTGGGATCCATTAGTCAATATATTGGCAGTCCGATTCAGGTGGTTGCACATGGAAGGGAAATAGTGCTGGCGTCTTGCACCTTTATTGAGGCCGAAGATAGAGGCTGGAGAGAAAAGCGCAACAAAATCATGACCATTATAGTAAGCGAGCCGGGTTTGTGACCTGTCGATTGATGAATATTAATCTACCAGCTGAGAGCCACATCAGGCTCCCACGTGCAGGGATGTTCGACTACCTCCATTCAAGCTATACGCCCGCCGTGGTCTTATGGAAGTCTTCGGTCATGCAGAGTGCATATGCGAGAAGCTGTAGACTTTCCTAGTTCAAGTAATAGATGCAAGGTTGCTCAATAGTTCAACTACGGTGGATAACCCTTGAGAGACGAGTAGGTTCTCGCTAACTGCGGTAAAACTTCTCTCCAGCCTAAACACTGACCGCAGAGTCTCATCGACCCGTCGGTAAGCGAGTGATCCCCATTATACGATTAAGTTCGCTGTGAAGGTTAAGTGAACCCATTTTACTTCTCCTCTGCTCGCGCCTCTGATCCCATTATTAGATTTACAATACTTGAATTGTTTTTCTACAAGGAATCTAGACCGTAAAACATATGAAACCGTCGACAAAACACTCTTATTGAAGTTTATAGTAAGAAACAACAACGCCTGATTCAAACTTTTGTTAAATGAAACAAAGAAAACATGTAAACTAGAAAGAAAGAAACTATGGCTGACTTTTCTCCGGACAACATCTTCTCACCATACTTTTTCTCGCCTCCGAGTTTGTACGGTGAGACTGCAATATCTTAGTCTACCCAGCTTGGCTGTAGTGAAGATGATTAGCTTCGCTCATGCTAGCAATAGAATTAATCAATACATACCTGGCTGGATCAGCTAAGTTGGATGAGTGCGTGAGGATCTTTAGTAAAGTCCTCTATAGCCTGACAGAGGGAACCCATCATCTGTTCTGCAAATGGGGTGTCCACTGCGCCGTCTTGCGCATATATCAGACAGACCTCGGTCGTGTCCGCATCTTGTGGAGTCGTGACAACACTGAAATCGGCTGCATCTTCTTGGGCGGCCAAGGCTCCAATCTGGTAACTGTTGTCGCCAATGCTGAGTTTGCTTGTTTGGGGCATACTCTGATGCTGAACAACAGTAGAGAACCCACAGGCGCCACGGTTGTCATCCCAGTCGCTACATTTCTTGATAATCTCCCGGAACCCCAGTGATTCATATGGCATGTTGTCGACTTGCTGGCTTTGGATGTATTGCAGTAATTGCATTACAGTCCACGACTCTTGTAATCGGACTCGTACTGGTACCATGTTTAGGCAAGGACCGACAATGCTCTCGATGCCAGGAACGCTGTCAATGTTCCGACCGCTAATGAGATGGCCAAATACAATATCGGACTGGGCTGTGGTCTTTGCCAGTACGATTGACCATGCAGCCTTAACCACAGTGGCCCCTGTGATGTTCTGAGACGCAAGCGAGCGCGTTGGTATAACTCGCTTCAGTACTTGAGTGGGAACAGTCTGAAGAGAGCGGTGCTCTCGAGGGATCACATCAGTCATATTTGATCCCTTGAGCAATCCTCTCCAGTACGAGTAGTGCTCTGTAGTGATTTTGCCCAAGGCGCCGCGGACATAACTCGCGTACGAAGGTGTCGGGAGGATGGGTTCTCCTTCGTAGCTAGCTTTGAGTGATTCAAGAATAGCAGGGAAGCAAACTCCGTCGTATTGAGCGTGAGAGATTCTCATGAAGATCCTGTGCCGCTGAGACGAGTTTTGGCGGGCTACGCAGAATCGAACAAGCGAATCTCCTAGGCGTAGCGCCTCAGAGCGGTGGTGGAGCTCAAGCTCCGATGTGAAGTGCTCAATGTCATCAACATCGCGAATATCAAGATCTAGATTGACTTGGCGTAGAATAATCTGGAGGAATCTGTCCTGATGCTGGATAAAAACTGTACGCAGAACGTCGTAAGATGCCACAACATTAGCGATGCTCTCTTGCAGGAGAGGGATGTTGAGAGGTCCATTGCCATCGAGGTAGAAGTGGTTCAGCATCCACCGCGACTCAAGCTGGCTGCCCTCAATGGCTTGTGCTTGGAAATCTGTAGTAGGAAGTACGTCCAAGATGCTAGCGCGAGAAACTCCAATAGCAGGGCAGATATGAACACGAACAAATTGCTCAGGATCAGTTTCTCCCAGAAGAGAGAACGGCGCGTACAAGTCTTCCTCTATGCCCACACCGCTATTCTTCTTAGAGAAGTAAGTTTCGTCGTCACTTGAAGACGGCTCATAAGTTTGGGCCAAGTCTTCTAGGAGGCATTGGAGTAGCTCGCCGAAGGTTGGGTTCTTGAAGATGTCCGCAACCGTGAGATGAAGGTCCATCTCTCGCGCATTGCCAACCATAGACATGGCGACAATTGAGTCACCACCGAGTTCAAAGAAGCTGTCTTCGTAAGCAACTCCAGAGTCGCCAAGCTCAAGAGTGTCTCTCCAAACGCTCATCAACTTATTGGCCAGCAGTTCTCGGAGGTGAGCGGAGCTCGCCGGTTTCTTCGTCGTCGAGAAACCAAGCCCATCACTGCTGTTGGCTGCGGTATTAGGCGAACCCTTGTGAACGTGCTGATCACTCCGAGTAGACCAAGTCCCAACTGAATTGGCCGTAGGAGAGTTGCTCTTGCTTGTGATATAGGAATGCGAATGCTGGAAGAGCTGCAAGTGGGAAAGGGCTTCCTCGCTATGGTCGATGAAGTCGTCCAGTAACTCGGACATGGTTATAGCGAGGTCTTCCGCCTGGCTCTCGGATAGCACATTGGTCCAGTAGCGGAACACAATCCCTTCATCATTCCGAGTAGTGTTAACGTTCAAGGTGACTGCGTATTCGCTGGGGTCATGAGCCTCAATTGACTCAAAGCCTAGCTCGGCGGGAGACGAATCGCCCGCCGATCCGGAGTTTTGCAGTGACACGGCGGTATTGAAGAATCCCTTCATTCGACCCAGGGCATGATTGACGCGAGCTAGAGAGCAGTGCTGGTGCGGCAAGCTCGCGAGATAGTCTTCCTGTGCATCCCTGAATAGACTCTTCAGGAGCATGCCAGGGGTGAATTGGAAGCGGAACACGAGCATGTTGATAAAAGGCCCCACGATCTCATCGATGCCTTCCACATCAATGTCGCGACCGGAGGCAAGATACCCAAAGCAGACATCCTCGGACTGAGTGTAGCTTCGCAACACAAGAGCCCAGGCAGAGAGAATGATATTTGCAAGGGTCACTCCGCATTCGGCACTGAGGGAATGAAGACGAGAAAACCTGTGGAAGTTGACTTGGACCATTCCAAGACGTCGTTCCATTTTAGGATCCTCATTGATGGTAGGGAAGCTAGTAGGGGTAGCTCCCGAGAGGTAGCTCGTCCAGAAGCTTAGGCTTGCCGCCAAAGGTTGAGCCGAGATGTACTTGATGTACTCTTTGTATGACGGCGGCTGAGTGGATGGCAATTTGTTGGTGTAAGCCCTGGAAATATCTTGCAGGATCAAAGAAGTCGAGGCACCGTCTGTGATAGCATGATTCAACTCAAGCTTCATGTACACATCACCACGGGTTGTCTGGCAAATGGTTATCTGGTATGGTAGTGCCGGACCTGAGCCCTTGTTGGTCTTCTCGAGAGATCGGGCGTTCATCCTGGCAATGACCTCAATCTCTTTGCATTTGACCAAGCTCACTCTGGGGCCACAGGCCCTTGGCTTCAAGACAACCTGGTCGAATGACCCGCCTCGGTAGGCGCTGTTGATAAAGAGAGTTCTCATAGAGGCGTGGCGATCGACAACCTGAGAGCAAGCTTCAGAGAGCTTCTGCGCATCGACAAGGCCCCCCTGAGCAGAGACCTCAAGAACGGTATAGAAGAGATACCGGCCAGAATCTTGGAGTTGGCTGAGGAGCATGCCGCTCTGGATTGGAGAGCATGGATAAATATCTTCTACCTCATCGAAGCTGCCAATTTGGGCTGCAGGAAGTGACTTGTTTACAACGTTGCTGAGCTCCGTGTAATTGATGGGCATCATTGTGAGATCGCTGAGCGTTGGCATCGAGGCTGCCTCGCTCAGAGTCTTGCAGATGTCAACAAGAATAGACTGGCACCGTGATACCCATTCATCAATACGGTCTTGATGAAGCATATGCTTATTGCACATGAAGTTGAACTCTATGCCATTATCTCCAATAGCGATCGAGATCTCAAATAAGGCAAGACGGTTCGTCTCTGGCGCAACATCTGAAATCAGGCCGGCCTCTTCCTCAGACTTGGAGTAGTCAAAAGACTGAAGGAGAGCTTTGTTGTTCTTGGACTGTTGTGTCTTGCCAAGGTAGTTCACCAAAAGCTCCATTGGCTGATGATCATGGTACATCTGCCTCCCTGACTCTGTGAGATATCGGTGTGCAAAGTACGGGCGACCATTGTGCGGCACACTGCGTCGAGTATCCTTGACTCTAGTAACAAAGTCGAGTGAGTTGGACGTGTCGTTGGGGGATATATGAACTGGCGATAGCGCAGTGAACCACCCCACGGTTTGGGAAAGATCAATCGATGGATCCCAAAGCTCCCGACCGTGACCCTCATTGAACAGAGTTGGTAGTTCTCGTTCTCTAAATGTGAGTCCGAACGATTGTAGCAATGCTGAGATAAACAGGTCAAGCGGCTCTGTTCTCAGGGGCTTGTGGGCGCCACCAAACGCCAATGAGGTGATATGAGGATTTGATTCGACAAAGGATTTGCTGATCATGTCGCCATATGTATTGTGCGCTCCTTCCATTCCCCAGAAGGCAAGGTCGGCAGGCCGCACGTTGAATGGAAGAAGACTCTCGCCACTACTCTCAAGTGATTTGGCGTTCTCGACTTGGGCAAGGTTCCATCCCTGGAAAGAGAAGGGCTTGCCGATTGCCGCCGAGGGAGAAGTCAAGAATTGCTCGAGGTCTTGGATAATGTTGATCCAAGAGACAACGTCGACGACCAGATGATGAGCAATAAGGGACACAAATTGAGATTGATCAGGCTTTTCGAAAATGTCCACAGCCAAGAGGGGCCCGGAGATGCTAATGCTGTTCTGGCTGGAGGCGATAGCAGAAGTCATTTCTGATTCAGTGGCAATTTCGTGGGATTGGAAGCTGTAAGAGCCATCAAGGTCGTGGGATATTGTCTGGCTCCACTGCCCATCGGCGCTTTTCTTGAAGCGAGAGCGGAGCATAGAATGCCTTTGCACAAGTTGTTGTACAGCAGCCTCCAAGATACTCGTATTGAAGTTCTCCCTAAGAGAAAGAAGTTGGCTTTGGTTGAAGCGGTCTCCTTCGTCCTTGTTCAAGCTGTTTTGGAAATAGAGCTGCTGGATAGGCGACAGCTCGAAAGCTTGGTTGACCTTTTCATCATACTCGC
Organism: Waltergamsia citrina; assembly: GCA_022814615.1. Classification (NCBI taxonomy): domain Eukaryota; kingdom Fungi; phylum Ascomycota; class Sordariomycetes; order Hypocreales; family Bionectriaceae; genus Waltergamsia; species Waltergamsia citrina. The sequence goes on from JAKLNE010000026.1 coordinate 206,785, forward strand.
GATCAGGCTCTGAAATATGATGACCAGCGGATCTTTCTACCACTCTGGCGAGCTCGGCGATGGATTTGCTCTTGATGATGTCCTGTAATGACAGCTTGATCGCGTGGTCGCGGCAACGGGTCATGACTTGCATCGCTGTGATTGAATCACCCCCGACGCTAATGAAGGATTGATTGACAGGCATAGTTTCTTCTTCCATGTCAAGAATGGAAGACCAAACGTGTCTGAGGAGCTTCTCAGTTGAAGTCTCAGGCTCAGTGACTGCCTGGCTGCTATCAACGCCAACTGCAGCGTTGTATGTCTCCGAGTCCATAGATGTCAGCCATGATTTGGCCCGAGACCTATCTAACTTCCCGGAAACTAGAAGCGGGATGGACTCCACCACAAGCCAAACGGTTGGAACCATATAAGGAGGTAAAGTGTCGCCTAGAACCTCCTTGACGGCAGAGATTTGTGAGCTTGCCGCTTCCATTTGATCAGGGGAGATAGCGACAAACTCAGAGGACATCACTGCAGACTCGTTCGGCATGAGATCGTGGAGAGACACGATGGCAACGAGACGCCCCTTGAAGATCCCCGACTTGGGTAGATCCATAAGAGCGTGACAGATGCGGTGATCGGACTCGAGATGAGCCTCGATTTCACCAAGCTCCATACGCTGGCCATGAAGCTTGACCTGATGATCCTTACGACCGATGAAGGTTAAGCTCCCATCGGGGCGATATTTGACTAAATCACCAGTCTTGTACAAGCGTATGGGATCTTGGCTTTCCGTTTGGAAATGAGTCGCCCACTCGGGGTTATTGACAAATGACTTCGCTGTGGCGTCGTCGTTGTGAAGATATCCGCGAGCCACGATAGGGCCGTCGATGAGCAATTCACCGACACAACCAAGAGGTACGAGGTAGTTGTGGTCTCTGGGGTCAACTACCCAGGTGTGACCACCCTCCATAGCACGCCCGATATGACTAGAGTCTTTAGTGACGGATACCCCATCATTAGCGACACAGAAGACAGTGCACTCTGCCGGCCCATAGCCGTTCATCAGAGTGATTTTGTCACCCCATGTAGCAACAGTCTCAGGCGTCATTGCCTCGCCACCACAGACCAAAGTCTCGAGCATATTGAATTGTGAGGGATCCTGGATACTGGCAACGGAGGGTGTCAAAAATGCCCAAGTTGCACCCAGACTGGTTATGGCGCCAGGCAGATCCCCGATTCTCATCTCTTCGCTGGGAACGCATAGGCATGCGCCGCTTGTCAGAGCTCCAAATGTCTCTCCAATGGCAATATCAAAAGCATATGAAGAAAAGTGGAAGATTCTTGAAGTTGGTAGCATATTCATGCGCTTTGTGAATGCTTTTGAGCTTGAACAGAATGAGTGATGCTCAATGACTACACCCTTGGGTTTTCCGGTGCTGCCAGAGGTGAAGATCACGAATGCAGCATCACGACTGTTGTAACTGGGCAGGCTGTCAGAATCGATTTCATCTCGAGGCAATGCCGAATTGAACAGCTCGCTATCTACAACTATTGTCGTTTCAACAGATGTAGCGAACCGGGACTGGTGCTGAGCGGAAGACAAGACCAGGTGGGCATTGCAATCTCGTACCATCTCGACGTGGCGAGCTGGAGGATGGAGAGGATCCAAAGGCACAATCGCACCTCCGGCAAGAAGTACAGCAAGCATGGATACTGTGGTCCAGAGTGACTTATCCATACAACATGGCACAGGAGTCTCGGCGCGCACCCCCTTTCGCACAAGGAGTCTAGCAAGTTGCAGAGCGTGGTGTCGGACGGCATCGTAAGTGAGCGTACCATCCCAAGCGTCAATGGCAGTTTTGTTCGGCTGCCTGCTAGCTGCTTGTAGGAACAACTCTGGAACGGTGTCATTGACAGTCTTGGACTCAAAGTTGTTCCATTCTTTGATGGTCTGCAGATCTTCAGGACTGCAAAGACCCAGCTCAGCCACCTTTCGAGAAGCCTCACGGGATGTGTTGATGAGCTGTTGGATCAAGGTATCGAGCTGGTGAGCAATGCGCTTGACCTGCCACGTGCTAATTGTGCTCTCATCGTGATGGAAAGTAACAACCAAGTTCTGAGCCTCGACGGCGCATTCAACGACCAGTGGATATGTGAAGAAGCTTGCTTGTTCGAGCATGTCTTCCACTGGCTGCATGATGTGATCTGTGTCCGATGACTCTTCTGCGGGTTGGATAACTAGCAGGTTCTTGAAATCGCAAGCAATCGCTATAGCATCTCCGAGGCGTTTAATGCCTTGAAGACCGGCGTGCTGGTATGGAATGGCTTCCGCGGCTTGCTCCTGGAGATTTTGCAAAAAGTGGCCCACGGTGACTTGTCGATCAATATTGACTCGAGTTGGTACAGTGGTCAGAGTAGGTCCGACTATATCGCCAATATTCTCAACAGCAACGTCGCGTCCTGACAGTGTTTCGCCGAAGACTACATCGTCTGAGCCGACTTGGGATCCCAGAACGAGTGCCCATGCTGCGCGCACCACCGTAGAAATAGTAATATCTCCACCAAGATTGCGCTTGCTGTACTGGATTGCATGCTTGATAGATACCCGAGATTCCTTCCCTTGTGTTGATGCGGAAGTGTCTGGTGGGAAATGTGATGCCGAGGCACCTTGGAACCTCTTCCTCCAGAAATCATCAGATTCCTGGTCGTCTCTGTCCGAAAGATACTTGATAAAGTTGGCGAATGAAACACTAGGAGACAATGTGACTCCAGCAGTGTCATTTTGGTAGAAGTAAGTCACCAGTTTCATCATAGAGTTCATGCTCCACGCGTCGTAAAGTGCGTGATGAATCGTCCACACGAAGTATCGTTTGTCTGTGTTGACAGGAGTGACAATTGTGAACCGAGCAAGATCACCTCCATTCCTTTCAGGCAGAGTCTCACCGCTGACCACAGCCTTTGACAGTAGATTGCTCGTTTGCCAACTAATAGGCTGGGCTTTTAGAACCACCTGGTAGGATTTGAGAGATTTGGCATTGACAATGCGCGACCTTAGAATGTCGACCCTGTCAACCGTCCGCTGCCATGCCAGCTTGAATAAATCGAGATCAACACCATCTGGCAACTGGAACACATTTTTGGCGACATAAGCACCGGGCTGTCTCAGAGACAAGGTGATGAGTCCTTCTTGGAGAGAGCTACATGGGTAGACATCTTGGATTTGACTCGATGTGATGTCGCAGCATCCAGCCAGCTCCTCCAGTAGAAGGGCGGGAGAGGAGATGTCTTTCAGCAGCGACAGGCTCTTTACCATTCCAACGTTGGTATCATCTGCTTGTCTGCAGATAGTCGCCATCTCTGACAATTTGGGATGTCTGAAGACATTGAGGACTGTCAAGAGTATGCCTTGCCTCCTGGCGGTAGCCACAAGCTTCATTGCACCGACTGAATCTCCTCCCAGTTTGAAGAAACTATCATCTCTGCTTATGGCACCAGAGTCGAGGTCCAAAACCTCTTGCCAGACCTTTTGGAGCTGGCGCTCTGTAGGTGTACTTGGCTTCCGCTTCTGACTTCCACCCACAAGCTTATACGCACCAAGCTGCTGTGCTGTCATGTGCTGCACAATCGATTTCAGCCTCGACCGATCCAGCTTACCAGCCAAAGTCCAAGGCATTCTGCTCACGGGGATGTAGATACCAGGCACCATGTATGACGGCAGAGCAACGCTGAGAGCGGCCTTGAGGGCTCTGGCTAGACTTGTTGTCGATGCTGACATAGGCAAGAGCATACCATCGATCTGGGATACATCCTCGTCGCTAGACGACTCTTCGACAGTGAAGAAAACGGCGAGTGCCTTGGAAGAGGTCTTGCTCTGAGGAGTCACCAAGTCCACGACAGACTGCACGTCTTGGTCCAAATTGACTTTGACGTGGTGCTCGATCTCTCCGAGCTCGATACGCTGTCCGTTGAGCTTGATTTGTGTATCCTTGCGCGCGATGTATTTGAGAGAACCGTCTGAGTTGTACGAAACGAGATCCCCAGTCTTGTACATGCGATCTTCTCTCTCGCCCTCTAGTGTCATGTCTCGCCTCCAACCGGGCTGATTGATAAATGCGTCTCGCGTCTTTTCTTCATTGTTCAGGTAACCCCTTGCGATGATAGGACCTTCCACGACGAGCTCACCGATGCTGCCAATCGGCATAAGACGGCTATGGTTGCGAGGATCAACGATCCAGCTACGGCTGCCAACTGAATGACCGATGCTGGAAGGATCTTGGTTCACAACGGCACCTTGCTCGTCAACCTTGGTGCCTGTCGCAGCAATGACAGATGTCTCACTGGGACCATAAGCATTTATCAAGCATGCCTCATTGGCCCATTTGGAGATATGATCCTTGGACATGGCTTCACCACCAGTGACAAGCACCTTTAGTGAAGGAACACTGCCTGGCTTGAGCACGTTGGCTACTGATGGTGTAAGGAGCGCCCAGTTCACATCGAACTTCTCAATAGCCAGGGCCAAATTATTGAGGCGATCTTGATCGCTGGGAATACAGATACAGCCTCCTGCTAGCAGCGTAGACAAGATCTCCATGATGCTGGCGTCGAACGTGTGCGATGCAAACTGGAGGACCCGAGATGTAGAGGTCATCTTGATAGCCTTTGCATGAGCCGTAGCACCAGTGCTGAAAGGCCCATGCCCAATTATGGTACCTTTAGGAAGGCCAGTGGTTCCCGAAGTAAATATGATGTATGCTGGGTCACTGGGTGAAGCCAGTCCTCGTAGCAAGTCTGCCGACGCATTCGGCAGCTCCCACATGGTTTCAGAACCGACAGCTAAGGTCTGGACTTTCAAATTCTCGAACTTTTGGGTAAGAGAAGATGAACAGAGAATCAGTTTGGCGTCCACACTCTGCACAAGATAGTTGACTCGCTCGGGAGGATGAGTTGGATCAAGCGGGACAAAAGCACCGCCGGCCTTTAGGACGGCAATCATGGCCACAACTGTCCATGCTGACTTTTCAAAGCAAAGCGGAACATATATCTCCGGCTTTACACCAAGGGATACTAGGTGCTGAGCAAGTCTCGAAGCCATCGTATTGAGCTCCTTGTAAGTAAGGCTCATGTCCCATGCATCGACCGCCATCGTCTCATCAGACTGTTCCTCAGCATTTTTCTCGAATAGATCATGAACACACTGTGGAAGAAACTCGGGCTCCTGGTAGTTCCAGCACGCGAGCTGTTGCGATGAGTATTCGCTCAAAATATCGAGATCTCGTATAGCGAGGGACTTGTTTGACGAAGCGATGGAGCTGAGAACCTTGTCGAACGTGGAAGCAACATTCCTGGCTTGGGAATCAGAGAGCTTGTCACTCCAGTAGCAAAGTTGGAGTTCTGCGTTCGAGTCCCAGACTTCCACGTTCACAGTAATATCGTACTCGCTGGGGTCTTGAGCGTCGCTCACGTCAAACGACAATGATCCCGTGGACATTGTCTTGGAAACAGATCTTCTCTGGAAAGAGTAGGCAGTGTTGAAAAGCGGTGCACTGGCAGTGTTCATCTCATGCTGGATATCGGCAAGAGATACCTGCTTGTGCTGCATACCATTCCAGAGATCTTCCTGTACACGCTGCGTGATATCGCCGAGGCTAGTGGATGGATCCAACCTCACGCGGCAAACAAGCATGTTAATGAAGACACCGACTGCTTGGTCGATATCACGAACCGGGACATCTCTACCCGCGATGAGGTAGCCGAAACATACATCGTCCAACCCAGTATATGCTTGGAGCACAAGGGCCCAGGCTAGCTGAAGAATATTGGAGAGTGTGGCACCTTGCTCTGTGCAGAACTTTTGCAGTTCTGAGGCATGCGTGATCGTTTGGTCGAGTGTTCTCAGTACCCTGGGGGTTTCGAGGTTATCGGTCAAGCTAGGGAAATGGCATGGCTCGACTCCTGTGAGATAGGTCTTCCAGTATTCCATGGCTTGTGGATTTTGGCCCTCTCGCAAGTACGCAATGTACTCTTGATAGGTTGAGAGGGTAGAAAAGGGCAAGGTGCCGTCATAGCCTCGAGCAAAATCACTGAAAAGGATCGGCATGGAGGTTCCGTCGGCTATGGCGTGACTCATTTCAAGAAGACAGAACACACGATCTTCAGGTGTTTTGCAAATTCTGAGACGGTGTGGTGGTTGATTCTCGGGCAGGCCTAGAGCAGACTGCGCACTGAGTTTGTCCGCAAGCTCATCTTGACTGCATTCGAGGCAGACAATATCTGCGGGATGCTGTCTAAGAACCACCTGATGAGTTGATCCTCCTTGTAATAGGCTGTCAACGAAGACGGTTCGAAGGATGGATTGACGCGCTACAACAGCTTGCCAAGCGTCCGCAAGCCTTTGTATATCCACGACGTCGCCCATCTGTGTGCACTTCACTTCGAAGGTGATTGAGTAGGCATAGTATTTGGGATTGGTCATCTGGGTGAATAGAATTCCTTGCTGAACTGTGGAGCACGGATATGCGGTCTCGACATCGTCCAAAGATGTTACTCCCACGCTTGACAGAGTGTCTTGGATCTGTGGAACACCTCTGTATACGAGCGGAAGCATAGGGAAGTCGGCCATTGTTGGCTCAGCCTTGACATGACAAAGCTTCTGGACAGCCTGCTCAATTGAAGGCCGGCAAGCTTTGATCCATGCCATCAAAGTATCCTGATGATGCATGTGACGGTTGAAAGAGAAGTCGAAGGTCAAGCACCCACCAACAACAGATGCAGAGATTTCGATGAGTCCCAGTCGTGGCACGTCATCTCCTACATCTGTTTGAGAGTTGATAGAATTCACCAAGCCCCCACCAACAGATTTGAAAATGGAGTCATCATTGTCCATATCTTGCATCTGACCTAAGTAATTGAAGGTCATCTCCACAGGCAAGTCTTGCGCTGCCTTTTGGCCATCCTGGGATAGCAGGCTATGAGCAAAGTATGGACGACCCTTTCCAGGGACCTTCCGTCTGAAGTCTTTCACCCATCGTACAATGTCAAGAATGTCGACATCGGCGGGGAGTGACTCGGGAAGATAGACAGGGCATAGAGTGGTGAACCATCCGATCGTCCTAGACAAGTCTATACTTGCGTCCCAAGGCTCTCTCCCATGGCCTTCGTTGAAGATGGTAGGAACCGATAGGCGACCTGAGAAGGTTTGGCGGAATGCACTCAAAAGCCCAGCGAGTAGGACATCTACGACATCCGTCTTGAGTGGTTTGTGACAAGGGCCAAGAAGAAGGAGTGTATGATGTGTGTCGATCTCCAGAGTCAAGTTGATAGCATCCTTATGGGCGTTTGATACGCCTTGCATACCCCAGTATGAGAGGTCCTGCGAGGGCACAGGGACATCGTGGAATACTTGATCGAAGGGGCTATTCCGGGCTCGGTCCGCCTGAAGGGAGCTCCAAGTTTTAAAGGAAAGAGGTTGTGGGAGACTGCATGTGTCTGATGAGAGGAGCTCCTCAAGGTCCTGGAGAATGATGTTCCATGAGATAACGTCCACGACAAGATGGTGTGCTGCAAACAGAACAACTTGCTTGCCTCCCTCTTCGATTTCGAAGATATCAGCCGCAAACAGGGGCCCTTCGACAATATCTAGACATTTCTGGCTCTCTTCCACCAGGGGGGGAAGGCCAGATGCCTCTATAGTACTGTGATATCGTAGCCTATAAGAGCCGCGGACATCATCTGTTACACGTTGGGACCAGACACCCTCTGTCTCTGAGAAACGGGCTCGGAGCATGCCGTGCGTTTCGATTACAACCTCGATGGCTGTCGAGAGCTCTTGGGATGTCAAAGTCCGAGACGTTTCTAAGAGCATGCTCTGGTTGAATTGACCAGAATTGGCGCCAATGAAGTCAAAGTACACCTTTTGGATAGGAGATAACTCGAAGGATTCGAAGCTTGCGCTCTCGGTCTCAGAGCTGTAAGCAACATCTTCAACCTCGATAGCGTGCGTAGCAAGCTCCACAATCGACTTGCTCTGCATAATTTGGGGAACGGTGATAGCAATCTTGGCAGACCGGCACACAGACATTAGCTGCATTGCTGAGATGGAGTCGCCACCAAGATGTAGGAAAGACTGGTTGAATGGAACTTTTTCCGCCTTTAGGTTGAGAACCTTAGCCCATGCAGATCGAAGACGATTCTCCATGTCTGATGCGTCTCTGTTCAAAGAGATTGAAGTTTCTTCTCCTTCAAGCACGTCTTGGTAGAGTTCTTCGCTCATTTCTTCGACCCAAGTCACAACGCGCCGGCGGTCAAGCTTTCCAGAAGGCAGTAATGGAAGGTTGTCGACCACAATCCATCGAGTCGGGACCATATACGAAGGCAAATTCCCTGCCACCCTTTCACGAATGCCGGGAAGATACAGTGCAGAGGCTGTCTTGCCCACAAGCTGCATGTCGTCATCTGGCTCTTGTCTCTTGATCTCTGCCAACGACTTAAGCGACAGAACTGCAACCAGGCGCTTCTTGCAATGGCCTTTCAATGGAGTGGCTGCTAAGCCGTAGTGTACGGCAACATCTGCGCCAAGATGGTGCTCTACCTCTGAAAGCTCCAGCCTCTGGCCATTTATCTTGACCTGGTTGTCCTTGCGCCCTTGGAAGAGGATCGAACCGTCCTCAGACAGCTTAACGAGATCGCCGGTCTTGTACATTCTTCGTTGGGCACTCGGAGCGTAACCAGAGAGCTGGTCGCACCACTTAGGATTGGTGATGAATGACTTTTCAGTCTGTTCGGCGTTCTTTAGATAGCCTTGAGCAAGAATGGGGCCTTCTACCACAAGCTCGCCAACAGCTCCGATTGGAACCAACCTGTCGTGATTGTCCATATCGGTGACCCAGCAAAGACCACCAACTGCTCGTCCAATGTTGGAAGGGCCTGAGGCGAAAGTGACATCGGGGTTCACCGTAGCAACAACAGCTGTCTCACTTGGCCCGTACGCATTCATCAGATGAATTGTTGTCGACGTCCACATGGAAATGTGTGCCGGTGTCATCGCTTCGCCGCCCAATACTAGAGTTCGAAGACTAGGAACGAGAGATGGTTGGATGAGCTGAGCGACAGAAGGTGTCAACAGCGTCCAGTTAACATCCATGCGGTTGATAGCTCCAACGAGGTTATCAAGACGCTCTTCGTCGCTGGGGATACAGACTGTTCCGCCATGAATCAGAGTGGTGAGAATCTCCATGATACTTGCATCAAAGGTGTGAGAGGCGAACTGTAGTACTCGAGAAGTTTCGCCCATCCCCATTGCGAAGCCGTGAGCAACAGCGCCCGTGCAGAAGGCCGAATGGCTCACAATTGTACCCTTCGGCCTTCCGGTGGTACCGGATGTAAAGATTACATAGGCCGGGTCAGTGTTCTTGAGTGTGGTAGTGGTCTGCTCGTGTGGTAGAGTGTTGTCAAACAGAGCTTTCGAAACTGGAATGACTCCGAGTCCGAAGTTCCGACATCTCTCAGAGTGTTTGGGGGAGCACAGAATGACTGTAGACTCAGTGTCTTTGATGATACCGTTGATTCTTGCGTCAGGATGCGCTGGGTCCAAGGGGACAAAGGCAGCACCTGATTTAAGAATGGCAAGCATCGAGATCACCACATAGGCCGACTTATCCATGAGGAAGGGAACAATAGAATTGGCACTGATGCCGCTGTGGACCAAAACAGAAGCGAGACGATCAGAGAGCGACTCAAGCTCGGCATAGGTGACATTGCAATCCCATGCGCACAGAGCCAGTTTGTCTTGTACCTGTAAGGCGCTCTGCTCGGAGATCATTTCGTGCACAAGCTTGTCAATACATGTAGGCGGAGGGCCGTTCCAAGATACAAGTGTTTCCTGATCTTTCGGACTCAGCATAGCCAAGTCACCAAGCTGCTGTTGGCTCGTCTTGGAAGAGCTCATTAATTCAACCATGTAGGCAAAGTGGTCCATCATTCGCTTCATCTGGGTCTCCGAGATTACTCTCTCGTCAAAGTGAACGACTGTTTCGAGTTGCTCATTGTCGATGTGGCTTGATAGCATGATAGGGTACGTATAAAAGTTTGTGCCTGCCATCTCATTGTTCTCTTCATGCCAGAAGGTATCGGAGGCTTCTCTGGGTCCGCTTTGAATGGCAATCAGGTTTTGAGCGTCACATGCGATAGCAGCCTCGGCGCTTAGACGCTTGATGCGATGAATCCCGACATGTTGATGCGGCATGGCGGAGGCTGAATCAGCTTGAATCATTTGAAGAAACTCTGTAACCGTCTGAGACGACTCGAACACGGTACGCGTGGGCACAGTTGCAAGCGTGGCACCAATCATGGACTCGATGCCTTGAACCGGCGCATCTCGCCCAGTGACGGTTTCCCAGAAGACGACATCGTTGGATGATGAGTAGGCAGAAACAGTCAATGCCCAGGCTGCACGAACTCTGCTTGCAGAGGTAATCTCTGACTCCGGCTGCCGATTCAGTCGTGTCTTCGAAATCAAGAGGCTGCTAGCACTAGCTTGATACTCGGGACTCGGCAAACGAGGGAATTGCTGAGCAGAGAGATTTGAAAGACGGGATCGCCAGAAATTGTCCGTCTGATCCGAGTCAATCCCAGTAAGATAGCGAATGAAGCTGGCATAGGAAGGACCAGGGGTTTGATCAACTCCCGAAGTAGACAGCTTCTGGTAGCACTCCTTGACCTTGTTCAGAATGATTGGTAGGCACCAGCCATCATATAGGGCATGATGAATATTCCATACGAAATAAACTGTGTTGCTTGTTCCGGCGTCGCCCACAATGGCATAGTTGATCAACCTTCCGCCATTGTGAGCCGGCAGACGACGCTCAGAATCTTGTATACCGCTGAGCCTGGTAAAGGTGGACCACTCAATAGCATCGTCAGTGACCACCTGTACGAATCCGGCGTCTTCCGTATGGACAATTCTAGTCCTCAGAGTAGCCTCTTCTTTGACCACAAGGTTCCAAGCCTCTTTGAACCTGGAGATATCTATCTCATCTGGAAGATGATAGACAAGCTGAGCCACGTAGGCGCCAGGTTCCTTGTTGGAGAGTGCTATGAGGCCCTCCTGGACGGCAGTACAGGGGTAGATATCCTGGATTGCATGAACACTCACACGAGCGTGCGTAGCCATCTCACGTCTGAACGAATGCAAGTTGGAGATCCCTGACAAAAGCGAGAATGGCACGACAGTGGTCTCAGCAGTCGCCGTTATACTCATAGGCAGAGAAGATTGAAGCATATCAATCAGGGAAGGCCTCTGGAAGATGCTAGCGACAGTCAAATGAACGCCAGATTTTCTTGCCAATGTGACTAGTCGCATGGCACCGACTGAGTCACCTCCAAGCTTGAAGAAGTTATCTTCTACACCGATAGAGGTGGGTTCGATGTTCAGCACAGAAGCCCACATGGCAGCGATCTGCTTCTCGGCATCAGTAGACGGAGCACGTCCACTCTTTGTGGCAAGCTTGTATGTGACCAATAGTGGCGCTTCCACAGCTTGTGCCTGAAGACGCAGAGTGCGGCGGTCTAATTTCCCAGAGGAGGTGAGTGGCATACCGGAGACCGGTAGCCAGACTGTTGGGATCATATAGGCAGGGATCTTGGTAGAGAGTGCAACTTCAAGGTCCTTAGCTCGCGCTTTGAAGGGCTCTGACATGGGTAAAATGTTCTCGTTGTCGCTACTCGTAGGCACAGGGACGGAACCGTCAAAGTCAGCACATACGAAGCAGGCTAATGCCTTCTTGCCTGCGGATACGACGAGCTCCACGGCGGACTGTGTGCCCTCAGGTAAAGATAGCTCAATATGATGCTCGATCTCTCCAAGCTCAATTCTCTGACCATTGAGTTTCACCTGGGTATCTTTGCGTCCGAGGTACATCAGTGTGCCGTCGGTGTTGTAGCGAACGAGATCTCCAGTCTTGTAGAGGCAGCGACCAGGATCAGAACTGGCGTCAGGAAGAGTGCGTGACAGCCATTGAGGGGGACTTATGAATGACTGCTTTGTTCTCTCTGGAAGATTCAAGTATCCTCGTGATACAATTGGGCCATCAATGAGAAGCTCTCCTGTGCATCCAACTGGGAGTAAGGTGTTGTGGTCATTAGGGTCAACGACCCAGGTGACGCTTCCAACAGCCGTTCCGATGTTGGTAGCCATACCCGGCTCCGCGATATTCCCAGAGTAGGTGCTATTTACTGAACACTCGGAAGGCCCATAACAGCATTGGAGGGAAACAAAGTCGCGCCACATGTCGACACACTTGACTGTCACAGCCTCACCACCCAAGGCCAGCGTTCTCAAAGTCGGAACGTCCTGGGGGCTGAGGAAACAAGCGACCGTGGGTGTGATATCAGCAAGAGTGACTTGAAGCCTGTTGATCACTCCAGCCAAGTCATTCAACCTCTCTTGGTCAGAAGGCACACAGACACAGCCTCCGCAGATAAGTGTAGTGAAGATTTCAGCAAGACTGTTATCGAAGGTATATGAGGCAAACTGCAATACCCTCGAGTCTTGTTTATACCCCAAGCGTGCACCAGTGTACCTAGCGTTGGTTGCGATTCCTCTGTGCTCCAAGATCACGCCCTTGGGCCTTCCCGTGCTGCCAGATGTGTAGATTATGAAGCAGGCAGTGCGAGGATTGGCTTGCGGCAGTTCAATCTGAGCATCGGTCAAGTTCTCCAGCAAGTCATAGTTGACAGCTACCGTGCGCTCGACAAGGGTGCTGAATCTATCCTCAAGGCCTGAGGATATCAAAGCAATGGAGGCGCCCGTGTCCTCAGCCCGAAGTTGTAGCGCCTCATCTGGATGTGCTGGATCTAGAGGTACACATGTACCTCCCGCTTTCAATATGGCCATCATGGCCACAATTGTGTAGGCGGACTTTTGGAAGCAGACGAGGACAGGTGATTCCAGACCGACGTCAAGGGAAGCAATGTGACCGGCAAGTCTTGTCGAAGCATCGTCTAGCTCAGCATACGTAAAGTTCATATCCCAAGACGCGATAGCTGGGGCATTGGGGCGATGGATTGCTTGCTGCTTGACCATATCATGAATGCAGTTTTCAATCGCTGCAGGCATGTTTTCGTTCCACTGGCAGAGCGTTTTGACTCCATGATGGCCGAGATGCTCAAGCTCAGCCACCGGTTGGTCGGAGTGATGCAAAATGTTGCTGAGGGCTTTGGTAAAGGTACTTGCAACATGCTCGGCTTGACCGTCAGATAGAGTATCGGTCCAATATGTCAGGTCGACTGCTATGTCCTCGTCCCCTGCTTCGATGTTGACGGAAACATTGTACTCATCCGGGTCATAAGTTGGACGACATTCTTCAAAGGAAACGTCAGGTTGATCGGGCCCAGCAGTGGGCAGCTTTCTGTAAGACAGGGCTGTGTTGAATAAGGCTGTGTTCGAGAGTTGTAGGGCGTGTTGAACCTCTGCCAAGGGAACGTGGCGGTAGGCTAAGCTGTCTAGATAATCTTTCTGGACAGTAGCCATGACTTCTCCCAATGTTGTGGAACTGGAAAAGTTGACCCGGCAAGCTACCATATTGATGACTGGTCCGACAACATCGCGGATACCCTCGATTGGCGCATCTCGCGCTGAGGTCAGATATCCAAAGCAGACTTCGTCTGAGTTGATGTACAGCCGAAGAGTCATTGCCCAGGCAGCGTAGATTGCATTGACCAGCGTGACTCCCCGGCTGTCGCATAGGCTTTGTAGATCTGTTAGCTCATCAAACTTTACTCTGACATACCTTAGTTTCTTCTCTTCTGCAGTGTGTCCGTCATCAAGGACGGGGAAATGGCAAGGCTCAATTCCCTTAAGGTATGAGGTCCAATAATCAATTCCGGGTTGAATGATTTGGCTTTCCAAATATTGGATATAGTTGCGGTACAATGGGCCTTCGCCGGATTGCAAGCTTCCGTCGTAGGCCATGGCAAGATCCCGGAACAAGATCGACATGGATGTGCCGTCCATGATAATATGACTGATATCAAGTCGGCAGAATACCTTGCCACTCTTTGAAGTGCAGATGGCAAAGTGATGCAGGACGTTGGTATTATCCTCTTGATGAACGGGGGGTACGCTCAAGGCGTCGACCGCTTCCTCATCTGTGCTAGTCTCTTGGTAGGCCACAGGAGCCTCTGTGTCTTTCAGTACGACTTGGTCGTAGAGTGAATCATGTTGGCTTACACTCTCGATGAATATAGTTCGGAGGATAGGATGATACTCAACCACTTGTTTCCATGCAGTGGCAAGTCTAGCTGCGTCGATTCGCTGATCACTCCTACTCTTCACCTCGTGGAGCGTGTAAGCAGCATAGAAGGCATTGCTCTTTTCATGTTTGTTGGTGCTGACCAAGAGGCCGGATTGCATAGGAGAGCATGGATAGGCATCCTCGACGAGATCAACAGATGTAACCCCAGCTTCGGGAAGCTTTTCGTTGGCTAAGAGCTGAAGACCCTCGTAACTGAGAGACAGGAGTGGGAAGTCACTCAGCGTAGGCTCGGGAGCTATGTCACAGAGCTCCTCAATCATGGCACTAAGGTTCCTCTGGCATGACGTGACCCACTGGCGGATTCTCGGCTGGTGCTTCATATTTTGATTGAAAACAAAAGAGAAGCGCAATGATCCCTTGAGGATGACCGCAGAGATCTCGAAGAAAGAAATGCACGTCGTCAGGGCTCCAATATCTGCTCCTGCAGCAGCACCACGGACCTCGCCGGCGATACCCCTGGCGGGCGTAAAGAGAGCTCCTTCGCGCTCCAGCTGCTGGTATTGGCCCAGGTAGTTGAAGGTAATCTCCAAGGGCCAGTGGCGTGCAAACGCCTCTTTTCCGTGTTCTGTCAGCCAGCGGCTAGCAAAGTACGGCCTGCCATTATCGGGAACTTTGCGCCTCCCATCTTTCACCAATTTTACCGCATCTACAAGACTGTTGATGGGAGTCATTGATCCGGCAAAGACAGGATAGATCGTCGTAAACCATCCAATAATATTAGATAGGTCAATGGATGGGTCCCAAGACTCTCTACCATGACCCTCAGCGAAAACCGCCGGGAGTGGTCGGTCTGTGAAGGTCTGGCTGAAAGAAAAGATCATGGCGGCAAGGAGAATATCTGGTATCTCAGTGCGCAAAGATTCATGGCACTTTGATAAGAGCAGAGATGTCAGACGAGGCTCCATTTCAAAGCCATCATGCTCCATCTCGCCATATACATTAGGCGTGGACTCCATACCCCAGTATTCTGCGTTGCCATCAGGAATGCCTTGAACAGGCAGAACCTGCTCTGCTGAAAGAGCTTGCGCGTGCTCTTGTTGAAGTTTACACCATGTCTGAAAAGGTAGAGGGGGTTCTACACTTGATGCAGACTCTGGTCGCAAGAGGAGTTCCTCTAGTTCCTGAAGAATGACTCGCCAAGAAACCAAGTCAATCACCAAGTGATGCGCAACAACAAACAGAAACTCTTCTTCGCCATTCAGATCAATCATATCGGCAGCCAACAATGGGCCTTCCGTCTTATTCAGGCAGGTCTGACTGGCCGCAAGAGCCCCGTCAATCTCCTCTTGAGAAGAAACCTTCATAGTGCGCAGTCGATATGATGAGGCAACCTCGCTCGTTATCCGCTGGCGCCACTGTCCATTGGCATCCTGGTCGAATCTAGCCCGAAGCATTGAATGCCTTTGAATGATGGATTCAATAGCTGCACGCATATCTGAGGCTAGAATGCGGCGGGTTGTACGGAGTAGGAAGCTCTGGTTGTAGTGGCCTTGGGAGTGGTTGGGCCGGGAAAAGTACAGCTTTTGAATCGGCGAAAGATCAAAGGGCTGCTCCAGTATCTCTTTGTGGAATAGAGGAGTCTCAATGTTCCTCACGTGCAAAGCCAACTCGCTGATTGATTTGCATCCGATGATGTTGCGAACGGTCAAGCCAAGTCCACGCTTCTTGCATTCGCTCATAACTTGCATGGCCGAGATGGAGTCGCCTCCAACGCTCAGGAATGATTGACGAAGACCAAGCTGCTCAAAATTGAGGTTCAGCACATGGCTCCAGATGCTGTGGATTTCTTGCTCTGTCTTGCTGGCAAAGGTCATATCCTCGGAAAAGCTTGTGGCAGTGACAGGGTTCAAACGACGATACAGGGCCTCTTCCATGTTGTCAATCCATTTTGCAGTCTGCTTGCGGTCAAGCTTCCCAGACTGCAAACGTGGAATGAACTCGACGGCAATCCACATAGAGGGGATCATGTACGGAGGTAACCGCTCAGTGAGCAGCTGTTTTGCCTCCGCTACTCGAACGCTCGCTGTTTCCTCGAGCTGTTCATCAAGCAATTTCAACTCCTGACCCTTTGGTACAAGATCTTGATTCAGAGCATCACAGAGCTGGATTACAGCAAGGAGTCGACCCTGACAGAAGCCTTTGTTTGGTAAAACGACCATGCCATGTTTGATGCTTGGGCTGATATTGAGATGATGTTCAATTTCGCCGAGCTCGATGCGCTGACCATGGAACTTGATCTGAGTGTCCTTTCGGCCCACAATGTGAAAGGTGCCATCATGGTTGTATTTGACTAGATCTCCAGTCTTGTACATGCGTCGGGGGGCAGTCTCTTCAGGCAGGGCTGACGCCCATTCAGGATCAGAGATAAAGGCTTCGGACGTTCTGTCTGGCTCCTTGTAGTATTCTCTGGCCAGAGTATGGCTTTCGATGATCAACTCGCCGACAGCTCCAGTTGGCATGAGTCGATTGTGATTGTACCGGTCAACAATCCAACTGTGAATGCCAACTTGGTTGCCAATGTTCAACGGGTTCTTCCCGAGCTTCATGCCCCGGTGAACATGAGAGACTACGGAGGTCTCAGCAGGCCCGTAACAGTTGATGAGGTTGATGTGTGACCATGACCGGATAATGTCCTGAGTCATGGCCTCACCACCGGTCACCAGCGTTTTCAGGCATGGCACATCGTCAGGATTGATAAACTTGACGAATGTAGGTGTCAATAACGCCCAATTAGCTCGAAGTTGAGTGATGGCACCTTCGATGGCGTTCAGTCGAGCCTCCTCGCTAGGCACACAGACGCACCCTCCGAGCACAAGGCACGACAGGATCTCGGTGATGCTGACGTCGAAAGTTGATGCTGCGAACTGTAATGACCGCGTATTCGAATCCATCATCATGGCCGGCCCGTGGGCGAAGGCACTAGACAGGAGAGCCCCATGCTGGATCAACGCGCCTTTGGGCTCGCCTGTCGTGCCACTTGTAAAAATCATGTAGGCCCCGTTGCTCCATGAAACACTATCCGCATATTGGCTTCTCTCGGGCAGATCCGTGAACAAGTGGTCATCCACGGGAATTCGTTCGGAAGCTACTGTCTCAAGCATCCCAAGATGAAGGCGAGAGCATAGGAGAGTCTTTGCTCCAACCTTGTGTACCAGGGCCTGTAATCGCGGGACTGGATGGGTTGGATCCAGAGGCACGAAGATGCCACCGGCTTTGAGGATTGCAACCATTGCCACAATAGTCCATTTGGACTTGTCGAAGCATATGGGTACAAACACTTCAGGCCCGACTCCGGAAGATACCAGTCGTTGGGCCAGTCGATCTGAAAGAGACAAGAGCTCGGAGTATGTGAAGCTTCCGTCCCATGCACAGACGGATTCAGCTGTAGGTCGAAGAGCTCCTTGCTCGGAAATGGCTTCGTGAATGCATTTCTTGACATTGCTCTTCTGGCTGTTGTTCCACGCCAGGGTCTGTCGTAAATTGCGTTCACTGAACCAATCAAGCTCGGATATGGCTCTGTTCGGCTGAGAAATCATCTCACTGACGATCTTCTCAAATGTACTACTGACATTCTCTGCCTGCTCCTTCGTCATAAAGGAGCTTGCATAGGAGAAGACAGTGTCGAAGGTGGAAGAATCCACCGACATGTGAATCTTGCACCAGGACGGTGGGCATTTTGGATTTATTATTTTGGAGGTTTCGGTACTCTCGTCTTCATTTGTGCGTGTTTTGGATCGCAGGCTACGGATGGAGAGTATAGTGTTAAAGGAGGTGTTGGTGTGGGTGTTGATGTCGGTGTTGTTCGTGTGTAGTGTGTGTATGCCGGAATTGACAGCTTCTATGATGTCCTGCACAGTTGCTCCGCCTGGGATTTGAACTTGTGCAACCCTCTTCACCCCAATGCTGTTCTCAGAGTCGTCTTCGTCGTGCTGGTTGAGTCCAAAGCACAATTCTTCAAGCCCAGTGTAGCATCCAAGGAGTACTCCCCACGCAGCACATAGTATGCTCTGTACGTGGTTCAAGTCCCCGTTGATAGCCGGGCTCAGCCTTGCACTGATATTGAGAAATTCCTCTCGGTCATTCTCACCCACATCGAATGCTGGGAAAATACATGACTCAAGGTCCTTCATTTCGAAAGATCGACGGGTGACTCGCATGTTGCTGCAAGATAGAGACATGTTGACTACTCCAGAGTGATGACCAGCTGGTTGGGACAAGACACTATGGCAGAACTAAGAGGAGAAGAAAGTGGTCAACATTAAGGGAGTATCGGTGGAGTGTGATGGAGATGGGTTACATGAGCATAGACGACTGAAATCAGAGATGCATAGAAAACCTTTCTTCTTACTGGATATCATCTAAGTACAACTCGAGTCCGCAGTGTGTCTCCAGAAAAGGGGTGTTAGCCCATTCAACCCAGGTACCATGTCAGGCACGACAAGAAACAATTTCGCCTCTAGCACAATACTCTTCCGTCCAGTGATCAAAATATTTTGTCATAATGCAGGAAATACAAATGAACGTTCCCATGGACTCGACGCCATTTCCTGATAGCTCACACGGCTGGCCAGGAACTCCAATCCACAGACGCCTCGCTAGCTGCAGCTTCATTTATTCATGGTAACATGCAGGGTGGAAGTACACCGTAAGGCGAAACTCAACCACACCATGGCGTCTATGTACCGGATAAATCTCCTCGTATTGACCGAATTCGAGCTAGGGACAAGGATGTCCAGACTGGCCTCGAATGGCTGCTTTTGGTCGGCCATTGGACAGGAAGAACGGGACGTCAACATCGGGGCTCTAGCTGAAAGCTCAATTTTTACATGAGAAAATATTGCCCCAGCCAAGGCCGTGAGAAACATGCAAACAAAAAAGCAAGAGGTTGCATAAGGGGCTCCTCCTGTAAGAGACGTGGGTAAAAGCTGCATATGGCTCAGTTGCTGGTCCACATTCGGGCACCTACTATGAGCTTTGATATCCTTGGTACACTCACTTTTGACTTGTCTAAATTATACTTTGGAAAACCATAGTCCTAAGCATCAAGGTTTTGGTAACACAAATATCCCTAACACGCAAAGCCAATTCAAAGATTCCAGATAGAGGGTGAATACTACTAGCTGGGGTGTGTTGATATCCTTATTAGGCACTTGAGGGTTCAGTGCTGCTAGCCGAAGACGGGCATACGGAATTAATGCTCTCTCCATCCACACCCTTCTGGAAATGGAGTTAATCTGTCCTATCGCCACCCTCTGGGCACAGCTTTCCGGTGACGGGATCGATGCTGGTAGGGCAACCCTTAGCGTCTTACCCAGCGGGGGATCAGATGGAGCCGAATCCCAGCTTACACGCAGCCACTGCATCTTCCCGTCCATCGAAGGCGCAAACCGGTATAGGAGACGGTCTGGATCTAGATATAGATCCGCAAGCTGAACTTTCCAAAACGATCAGTCTTGGCTAAATGGATACCAAGTGGACCGGAAACAGCACGGTTGCCCGGCCGGTGACTGGGCCGGGGAGCGGGAATCTGAATCGCCTCATTGCCTGCCGTCCCTAACCTCTCTGCCGCCATTGGTCGTGGGGTGTGGTATTCACCGATCTAAGCGGCGTCGGATCTTCAACCCCGACGGTTATCTGTCCGGGGGCACGCGGCTAAGAGCGAGCTAAAAGGGACGTGCCTGATGAATCCAGCCTAGATGCCCCACTCACATTACACATTACACGGGATTTGATTTGGCGCGCTAACCGTATTGCGTCTCGGCGCCGCTGCAGTCATATATATTGGCGCCGGCATAGGCGGTATGTGGGTAAATGCAATATATGGCAGGCGAGCTGTCTTCCAAGCAATGTTTACGTTGGCGTGACTTTTGGAAACTAGAGACTTTAGCGGCGGTTACAACCGGGAAATCGGACGAGAACGAGCAAGGTGGCGCTTGCTAAGCGGTCAGCTGAAGCAGTTGACGATCTTTATTCCTATAGAAACATTCAGCAAGCCACAGCAGCTACATACACGTCATGAAGGCTTCATGCAGGGTGATTCAACGGCACTGTCTACATGTACAGTTGCTGACGGCTTTGGTGGCTTCAATCACATCATAAAGAGAGGTCTTCCACCAGTTGGCAACATGTCAGCCATACTCCACTTAACCAGTGCATCATGTACTTGTATGCTTCCTCTTCCCTCTATCACGCGCCCGCAGCATCGTGCAGGGATTGATGCTAGGTGTCAGGGATCAGGGCCTAGCGCGTGGTAGAGGATCGATCTGTCGATTGATCGGCGAGATATCATCGTGGACCCAGCCCAGCAGCAAGCGGACCTCGTACTCGGTATTCTATTTTCTCTTTCCCCCCCGTATTCCCTCGATGTTAATACTTGTACACCCACTAGTTAAATCCACCCATCCAATGATCCCGACGTGTTATGGGACCTGATTTCCATTGACTACATGTATCCATGCTCGCACTCGTTTCTTCCTTTGTTCTTCTTTGGCTTTTCGCCTTCCCTGCATTGCATCCCACTATTACCCCTGCCCACTATTTGAAATTTTCCGTCTCATGACGAATCCGCGTCGCCAGCATCGTGGGTCTGGGAATCAGCCTCGACCTTTCGGACTTCGATTTGAAGCCAAACCAATATTTGCTTTGACCTCAAGTCCGAACCCACTCTGTTGCCCCATTGCCTGACTCGTAGTGCCAAGTACGGACCGACCCGCGCACTAACAGACTTGCTGGCCTGAAAACAACGTAAAAGATGGCAAATATTGCCCGGTAGCGCGTCGGCTGGCATCCTTCGATTACTACCCTAGTCTGGCAGACTAGAAATGCCCGGACTTTCCGTAAGGTAGGGTCCTCGAGGAATACACAGCGAAAAGGCCATCCTTGCATGGTAACATTTGGTAAATTAATGGGCCGCTCTGTATGGCCGCCTCTCCATTATTAACTCCCCACAAATGTGTTTTCTTTGCGGCGCGACCTGCAATGCGATGCGCTGTATTGCACTAGAAAGCGCCTTCATTAGTAGGCAGATTTGTCAGTATGATACCTCACATACGCGAAACGTAACGTTTAGTCTGCCACAAAAGAGACGAACGGGCGTCTAGTGTAGGCTATAACACACGGGGCATTTTGACTATCATAGACTAGTAGTTCGGATGATCAGACATCCGTGATCCCCCGCCTTGGCCACCATCCTTGTGCCTGTCCCTGCTGCGCATCCCACACTCGATCTCGCCAAAGAGTGGGAAGAGTCCAGGCTAAGCAAAGTATTGTGTAAGGCGTTCCACCCGGCCACGGGTACATGCAAACATAATGTTACACACCCATGACAAGGCACCAACCAGAGCCCAAGCTCAAGACTAAGCCTAACAACTCTAAGCCCAATCCAATCACAGGCGTAAACGTGCCTGGCAGGACTCTTGGGCTCAGCTAATGCAAGCCATTCTGCAACTCCGCGTAGCCCAGATGCAAGCCACTTTGGCTCCTATAACTCTTCGCACCAACCGTAGGGCGACAAACTAGTACACCCATTCACGTCTTGCAACTACACCCACCTTGTTTCGTTCTTAGTGCTCTTATACTACACTATGAATCCCGAATTTGGCTTTCTTTCCGCATTTTTTATTGCTATTTTTCCCCTTTGCACGATCGTGGAAAATTTTTCAAATCAGCCACCTCGCTCTCCTTACTCCGGCTCCTCCCTTTCCGGTACACTTCCATTCTGTGGCGTCTGGGCGTACATAGCACCTTTCAGCCAATTCATCAAAGTGACGTTTCTGTCACGGCGTTTGTTTACTCGTTCCCGATCTAAAGCTGTACCTTCGGGAAGAGAAGATCCTTTACCCCACGGTTACACTTTCATTCAGCCACCCCGTCAGACAGGTCAGCTTTCACTGACCCAATTTTAGATGTGACCTGCACTTGGCACCTCTGCACCTAACGAAGAAGCAATTTTTTCTAGAGACTTCGAGTCAATGCCGAAATCTCTCGGGTAATGTTGCTTAGAATTTCCTCAGCAGATTACTATCCGATTTGCCTTGGATCACTTCATCCGCTTGGCGGTTTGTAATTTGGTTAGTTGACGCTAGCTATCCTCTTCTTTGACCGCCTAGATGTGCTCTATGAGGCGCCTCTAATCGTGCCCGTCTCTGTGTACTGTATGCAGCTTCTGTAGTTACCCCAATTGTCCTTTTTGTCTGTTTGTACGGCAGCGGACCATATTGGCAGCATCAAGAGTTCACCCACCATGGCCTCGTCGTGTGCCATTGTTGACGACTCCTGGGGTCCTCACGCGAGTGACTGTAGAGGTGGCTTCGACTTGACGCTTCTTTTCCAGGAGTCTATACTTGCCATTCCTGTGGCCTCTCTGCTGCTTCTCGCGGCTCCTTGTCGGATTGCCTATCTCCTCCGTAAGGGAAATGTGAAGGTTGATCACACATATCTACTATACTGCAAAGCTGTAAGTCAAATTGTTCAGCATATTTTTTTTTCTCGTTTGCCGCGTTGCACAGCATCAAAACATTGTGGAATAATAGAAGCTAATCTTTTTCCCTTTAATTAGATATTCTATGTCCTTCTGATCGGATCGCAAGTTAGCGCTCTGGTTTTCTGGACTCAATCGTCCTCCGTCACTACGAGAGCCTCGTTACCGACCGCCGCACTCTCCCTCGTCAGCTCCATAGGGCTTTTGATGCTGTCCTATGTCGAACACTTATACTCGCATCGACCTTCGACAGTTCTCAATCTTTTTCTACTATTCACAATTCTCTTCGATGCTACCCGTACACGGACATTATGGCTCCAGCAATACAATCGGGCGAATGCCGGTGCAACATTGGCTGCGACAATAGTAAAGATTATTCTCCTTGTGATGGAGATGATTGAAAAGCGCAGTTTCCTACGGGAGCCGTTTAAGACACTTCCTCCAGAGTCCACAAGTGGTGTATTTTCGCACTGGGCCTTCTCGTGGTTGCTGCCGCTTTTCCGCACCGGATACTCCAAGTATTTGGTGATCGAAGACCTTTTCGGTCTCGATAAGCATCTCAAAACTCCATACCTTCAGAATCTGTTGCAGGCAGGATGGGAAAAGTGTAGGTTTCTATACCCTCCTTGAGACTCGATAATCAGTGAGCTAACATTGAAGACCAGCATCCAAGAAGGGAAGTTACGCATTGCTCTTCACGGTGCTGAAGACGCTCAAGCGACCAATCCTTGCCGTGGTGTTTCCACGTCTGTGCTTCATAGCCTTTACCTTCTGCCAGCCGTTCCTCATCACTGCCACCCTTGACTGGGCGGAAAGAGACAGCGACTCTGACGACAAGGACCAAGGCTACGGACTCATCGGCGCTTGGTTTCTTGTTTACATCGGCATAGCAGTAAGTATATCACTACCCATCAAATCATACAGCGCTAAATCTAATGTTTGATACTTGTTTACAGGTCACAATGGGGCAACACCAACACCTAACATATCGAGCGATCACCATGATGCGCGGCCAGCTCATCTCGATGTTGTATGATAAAGCTACAGATATCAACATTACCACAGCTGATCCTACGGCTGCTCTCACCCTCATGAGCGCTGACATTGAGAGAATCGATATGGGCTGGCGCACCGCCCATGAGATATGGGCCAACCTCTTAGAGATTGGCATTGCTGTGTATCTTCTAGAACGTCAACTGGGTGTTGCATGCCTTATTCCTGTTGCAACAGCTATTGGTAAGTTACTTTCCCGACCGGTCAAGCCCGTTCTGCCGGCTTTCAACTTCCCGCCCCCAATATATGAAGAAAGAACTCAGCTGAAACTCGTATCAACCTGCATAGTCTCCATTGTCGCATCAATCATTGCCGTAAGCTTTGTCATGGCGCGTCAGGCCCTGTGGCTGGAGGCCATTGAAAAGCGGATCGCCGTAACATCGCAGATGCTAGGCGCCATGAAAGGTGTCAAAATGTGTGGCCTGACAAACGTGCTCAAGACGCGCATTCAAGACATGCGTGCAGAGGAACTCCACATTTCGGGGAAATTTCGCAGACTATTGATCTGGAATATGGGTCTAGGTAAGTGTTCCCAATGTCGCCTGATTCCTCGCATGATTGCTTTGTTGGTTTCCAACTTCAAGGTGTGGGCGGGTAGACACATGAGATAAACCAGCCACTAGAGAGACATGTCTTTGCTAATTGAGCCCCTCGCCTTGCAGCCTACCTTGCCCCCATCTTGGCACCTATTTTTACTTTTACGGCGTACAGCTTGCTGGCGCGGGCGCAGGGCGATGGCGGAAGTCTGGACACAAACCGGGTCTTCACGTCGTTGTCTCTGTTTGCTTTGCTTCAGGAGCCCCTGACTTCTTTCGTTACGTCACTGTCTTCCTTGGTGGGCTCGGTCGGGTGCTTTGTGCGCATTCAGGCATTCCTGGAGTCAGACGTGCGCGTTGACAACAGACTCCTTGATACTGATGGTGGCAGCAACGGAGGCTCTTGGGCTCCCAAATCCCAATATGATGCTTCAGAGAAGAACGTCTCCCAAGTTGAAAATAAGCTTCTGGAGAGTCCGCCATCGCCTGGTTTCTCAAACACCAATGCTGTAGTCGTTAAGTCCGGGGCTTTCGGCTATGACACTACCAAAGAACCTACACTTCGCAATGTTCAAGCCGAAGCTCCCCGGGGCAAGCTGACGATGGTTGTGGGACCAGTTGGCAGCGGCAAATCCACTCTTCTAAAAGCGATCCTTGGCGAAGTGAGTATCATGGAGGGATCGATCCACATGTCGACTTCTGAAATTGCATACTGCGATCAGACGCCATGGCACATGAATGGCACTGTACGAGACAGCATCATTGCTTTCTCGCCAGTTGATGAGCGTTGGTATCAACGGGTGCTTGAGGCTTGTGCCTTGAATCAGGATCTTGTTCAGCTCCCCAAAGGGGATTCGACAAGCATCGGAAGCAAGGGTATTGTTCTCAGCGGAGGCCAAAGCCAACGAATCGTAAGTCGTCTTCACCCTGATCCCTTATCCTTCCGACTGCCATAAGATTATTCCAGCATGCTGACGATGAGGTAATGCAGAGTTTAGCTCGAGCTGTATACGCCAAAAAGAACACCATCATTTTGGACGATGTGTTTAGTGGACTGGACGCTCATACCGAGAATGCCGTCTTCCACAATCTGCTTGGTACACATGGGATCTTGAGAAGCCTCAACACGACCGTGATCATTGCCACGTCGCGATGTAAGTGCAAGAAGCTAGCCAACACTAGACTATCACCGGAGACTTGGGCTAACTTGAACCCAGCCAAGCGACTTCCTTATGCAGACCACATCATCAGCCTTGATGGCACCGGGAACGGTTGCGAGCAAGGGAACTTCGAAGAACTGAATAGCTCTGGCGGCTATGTCTCCGGTTCTCTCGAAGGCGCTGCAGATTGGTCAAACAAGCAGCCCGTACCTGATTCGCAGGGCTCTTCGACTGACTTGGTCGCTGCCAGTCCCGAAACGGCGTTGCTCGAAGATGAGGAAGACAAGGAGGGCCGCCAAAGCGGTGACCTAGCAGTCTACGTCTACTATGTCCGAGCCATTGGTTGGATTCCAACTTTCATCTTCATTTTTGCCATATGTGCCTTCATCTTCTGCCAGTCCTTCCCGACCATTTGGGTGAACTGGTGGGCGGCTGCCAACGCCAAGGAGCCCAATCAGCGACTCGGCTACTACCTTGGGATCTACGCCATGCTAGGTGTGCTCGCTCTATTCTTTCTTGTCATCAGCTGCTGGCAAATGATTGTCACAATGGTGCCGCTATCAGGCAAGAACTTTCATTGGAACCTGTTGAAGTCGGTACTTGACGCGCCCATGTCCTTCTTTGCCGCCACAGATGCCGGTGTCACCATCAACAGGTTCAGTCAAGATCTTCAGCTCATTGACATGGACTTGCCCCTTGCTGCCCTCAACACGTTTGCTACTTTCGTGCTGTGCATTGCCCAGCTGGTGCTGATTGCTGTTGGCTCGTATTATACGGCGGTGGCATTCCCGTTCCTGTTGGCGGCCTTGTGGCTGATCCAGCACATTTACCTGCGAACATCAAGACAGCTCCGTCTTATGGATCTCGAGGCAAAAAGCCCGCTTTATGCTCTCTTCACTGAGTCAGTCGCTGGGTTGGCAACGATCCGCGCATTTGGCTGGCGCAGCGCCCTAGAGAAGAAACACCACCAGCTGCTAGACCGGTCTCAGAGGCCCTACTATCTCCTCTATGCGGTCCAGCGATGGCTGACATTTGTCCTGGACATGTTTGTCGCAACCATCGCCGTGCTTCTCATTGTCCTCATCACGCAGCTACGAGGCGTGCTGCCTCCGGGTCTGATCGGTGTGGCACTTGTCAACGTCATCTTGTTCAGCCAGAACCTCAAGCTGTTGTTGATGTTCTGGACCAACCTAGAGACGCATATTGGGGCTATTACTAGGATCAAATCTTTCACCGCCGATACTGCATCAGAGCACGAACCACAAGAAAAGGAGGAACCGCCGTCATCGTGGCCCTCCCAGGGTTCTATATCCTTTAAGAACGTCTCTGCTGGATACACGTAAGTTGGTCTAATCCGTTCCGCTGGCTTCATGAGCGCTGATAAAATTATCTCCAGTGAATCGGAAAATGTCCTGAAGAACATTACCATGTCAATTGAAGCAGGCCAGAAGATTGGCATCTGTGGCAGGACTGGAAGGTAACGTCCCGCTTGCCTTTTTACATCTTCCTGGTGATTCTTTAACTGACCTTTAATGTGCCGATGCGCACAATCTAGTGGCAAAAGCTCCATGGTCTCTTGTCTGTTTCGTATGATTGATATCCACGGCGGCCAAATAACAATAGACGGACTTGATATCGCAACACTTCCTCGTGAAGAGGTGCGCGGTCGGCTCATCGGCGTGCCGCAGGATGCCTTCATTATCGACGGAAGCAGTGTGCGTTTCAACGCCGATCCTGCGGAGACAAGTGCGGACTCGGTGATTGAGGACGCACTCAAGGCCGTTGAGCTATGGGACACAGTGACAGAGAAGGGCGGACTTGGAACGCCTGTCGAGAACCTTCACTTGTCGCATGGCCAGAGGCAGCTCTTCTGTATTGCGCGCGCCTTGTTGCGGCCTTCGCCTATAGTTGTGCTCGATGAGGCCACGAGCAGGTATGTCGACCCTTGAACCCCTAATCTTCCCTTTCCTTCGATGACGCGTGCGAGTACTGAACAATTGCGCTAGCGTTGACTCGCGTACGGAGGAGCTCATTCAACGCGTTCTTCACGACCGGTTCCCTGATCGCACCATACTTTCTATCGTTCACAAGCTTGAATCAGCTTTGGACAGCTTTGATGCGGTGGCGGTGCTTGACGCAGGGACCCTACAAGAGTTTGGTCACCCAAAACAACTCTTGCAGAAGGGACCAGAAGTCTCAGCCTTCGCCGCATTATATCAAAGTTTGACGTCCAACAAGGGTAATGCTAACAACACAAAAGAGGGCGAGGCGTCAGATGCAAGCAAGGGATCTAGTGTCAGTGGAAGCACAGAAAGAGGAGACATATAGAGCAGCTAATCCAACAAGCACATAGAACATGCTTTGCAGAAGTCAAGGCTCCTCAAAGTCTGTCTAGACACAAGTAATATGAGGCATCTAGTAGTCAAATAAACTATGCTCCATACAATGAGCTGGTTAGCGCAATGTTGCAATTTCTTAAGCCGATCGAGAAGCAAGACGCTAGGCTCTGACTTGTCACAGTCGCGAGGCGCGTCTCTGTACGAGTACGTACATTGTAAACAACCCACACATCACTTACCCTGTACACGAAACATCTATCGTTGTCTTTAGTGCAATAACCTTAAAGCCAGAAGGCGTAGAAGGAAAAATCCATGTTGGTAAATTCTCAGATAAGATTTTCTGTACACGCTATTGTTTGAGTGCTTTTCTACTTGCGCGTTGTCGGACGAATTTCGCTGGAGGTGTAAACAAATCCCACCGTCTAAGTGGATGATAGATTTGGATCATGATACAAAAAAGCACAACTAGTACTATCTACGAGCTAAAGGAAAAAGTCTCATGGCGAAAATTCAAGAAGCTACATGACAGCTTAAGGCTGGGAATCTATAGTCTTTAAAATAAGGAACTGCCTTAATAAACATTGCAGGGAAACTCTAACGGGGCTTTGGTGATCTTTTTTAATCACATTAGCTGCGATGACTGCGACGGCGGCTTGCACGACGCTATGAGAAGCGAGACCCTGAGACTTTATATGGGCATTGCTTGTGGCCTTGGAAGGGATTGTTAAAAGTTCCACTGCACTATCATGAGAAAGCTGTGCTTACTCGTGTTAACAACGGTTAGTATGTTGTGTGGTTGTATAATTACTAGATTAAGGTTTCGGACGATGGGCGCCGTTGTACACAATCCCAGTGGCGCTGAAGCCGATACCTCGTTGGCTCAGCATTCAGTAGTGTGTGATGACCGCCGCTAATAAGGGGAAATAAAGAACATTCTCCGTCTGTGCTTAGACGGTACACTCGTATGGGTGTGATGAGCCCAGCAAACCATAGCAATGTCCGTCTTCTTGAGATATGCCGACGTATGGGGAAAGCCTGCCTGACAAACTAATTACCGTGAGCAACGCCGCTGGAGCTCTGTTCATGACCTTATAGGGCCTCCCTACGAGAGACTTTATGTCAATATTTCCCCGAATTATAGCATCTACATGGGGACATAAGCTATAGTTTAAACCTAATACATTAAAATGAAACGAATGTAGTGCACGATGATATGTTATATTTATAGCGTTACTCATCGTACATAGCCACAACACGACCAAATCGCGAAATAAAGAGCCTCCCGGCTGCTCAAAGTAGAACTGGTTATGCGCCCTAGAGCCTGGCACGACTCTTCTGAAATCGATCAAGCCGGTAGGGATGAAGGAATGGATCTTCAATACCATGTAGAATCTTTTTGGAGAGAAGCTGGCCAACAAGTGCAGCATTTGTTACACCGGAGTGCATCACCGCCACGTCAAGCCCATCTAAGCCTGTTGAGCCGAGGATGGGATATCCATCCTCAGGATCCGGTCGTACACCAACGGTATAGCCTCCATACTCGAGCTCATTTCCTGTCTTGAATATCTTTTGTAACTGTGTGAAAAGTTCCTTCGCTGTTGCCTGCGGGTCATCCCCTGGATCACCTCCCGCAAAACTAGCTGCGAAGCGAATGCGCCCATCCAGTGTCTGGCGCATATGTAGTTCTGGTAAGCGGAGTAAGGTATTCAGGTATCGCTTCTGTGTTGGCGCAGTGTTAACAATTAGACCCTCAGTACTCTTCAAAGGGAGTTTGATGTTCTCTGTTGCTAACAAGGCAACGCTGGCAAGGCCAGCGGCTACAACAACATGGCTGCCACGCACGTATCCAGAGCCCGTCACCACCCCAGAGATCCGCTTATTAGTATCTCTCAAGAATCCGGTGACATTAGTTTTGAGTACCTTTGCGCCCAGGGATTCGGCATCGCCAATTAGTTGAGCTGCGGCGTCGTGTGCTTCGATAGTACCCTCCTCGGGAACATGAAGGCCCCATTCGACAGAGGAAAAATGCGCGTCTTCAACTTCAGGCTCGATCGCAGCAAGATCAGTCTGATTCAGACGCTCGATCTTTGTACCCCATTTATGTTGGCGTTCGTAGTATTCAAGACGCTGGTCGGGAGTCTTGTCGCAAGTCAAAGTACCTCCCCAGTAGATTGGGAGCTCGGGTATCTCTTTGCTTATTTGAGCCCAACGTACCATCGACCGGCGTCGGAAATCATAATAGAATTTCTGGGTTGCACCAGCTGCATTGAGCCAGGCGAACGACTTTGGAGTCACGACCCCGCCCACTTGTTCTGCGATGATGATGACATCCTTCTTCTCCTTAGCCAAGTGCCAGGCGATTGAAGCACCGACGATGCCGCCTCCTATGACGATAACCGGGCCAGATTGAGTGCTCATGTTGTCTCCTTCGTTAAGAACGCTTACCAGGCAGATGACGCAAGAAGCGGTGGGGTATTATTAGGTGTGCTTGTATTCAATACTGCAACAGAATGTATTCCTGTCCCGCATTGATCTTTATACTTAGATTCAGATAGCGATGAAATACATCTTGGTCACTATTCGTGGGATGGTGTCTGGTTTGGTTCGTTTTAGCCCGGAAGGAGACGCCGGAAGAAGCCATGGGGGCATGAAGATCGTGGTGTGCGGAGTCGGAAACTTCCGAGCGTCGGCTGGTAGCTCCCGGTAGCTTAGAAGTAATGAATGAAGAAACACAGTGTAATTGCACCCAATCATCACGGAAGGACTACAGCAATGAAGTTCCTCAACAGCTACTACATGAAAAGGGCACCAGGATTGGCCCTATTTTTGCCTCGAACTTGAAGTATGTATCTGAAGATAGTAGAACTAAATCTTTATTGGCATAAGATTAGGTCATCTAAGCTGTTGCATCCCATTGTTTAGACATTCCTACTATGCTACTTATTATTCCACATACTCCGAGAGTACCGCTGTTCAGAGAAACCCATTTTAAGCTACTGCTTGCTAAGGCTAAGTCGCAAAAATCTGACAGAAGCTGTACTCTGGCCCATCTAAGTTCCCTAGGGAGAGGTGTTAGTGTATTATCTCCGTACAAATATGGGCTATAATAGCTCATACCGGGAAGCCTGCTCGTCTTTCTCTATATCATGCCTAACAGGTAGCGACAGTAGAAGATTTGATGTGCGTAAAGTGTAAGACTGTATGAAAATGCCAAAAACAATAGCGGCGCACCAGGAACGAGTGGCTTCTCTGCGGATCAAGTTGGCCTGCCTCCACTTATATACTCCTAGAGAGTCGAGTAGGGTCGCCGCGTCTAGAGTCGAATAACCAGCAAATGCCAGAAAGCGCCCAACAGTAGCAAAGCGAATCACCAGATTGAGTGATTTAGAGTGTATAGCTGTGGAAGCTGACTGAACTTGGCTGATAGTGCTTCCTACACGTAGAAGTTTCCGTGCCAGAACGATTTGTCTCATGAGAGCGGCTAACGCCTCAGCAATAGCTGTGCTATGCTTAGTGTGAGTGCGAATGGCAGCCCAGACCCCAAAGCGAGAAAAATATTGTATTAGTCGTAGAACCTTATCGCGACCAAGAGTAGAGGATAGGTATCGCGCTATTTGGGACACAAGCGACTGGTATGCGTAAGCTACCATCGTTAGGCTTCAAAGGAGACAGAAAGTAGGCGATGGCCGATCAATGTAAATTGGCGGGCTGAGTATTGGGGAATAAATGGAAACGCATCGCGACGTTATAAAGAGGTCGTGCTCTCTAGCTAGCTTCTTTGCAAGGAGGGTCATTAAACGATTGCGGACACACCGTCGGAGTTTGCCGGTGCCATGGGATTAGCTAACAGACAAAGTGTGCAAATGTCTCGATTGGTAACGTCTAACGCACGGCCACAATAGGAACATGATATATAATGCGAACAATACCAACATACAAACGAAGCGACGACAAAACTCGGAGGGAGAGTAGTTACGTTTCCATAGCAAGACGAAACATCAGGCGTGAAGTATCTCGCTTCGGTACGCTTGGCTTTAGAGTACATTAGGTAGGTAGGGCTCTTAGCCCCATATTTGGAGACTTTATCTTCATGCCTGAAGTGTTATTGTACCTGGAAAGCAATGCTGGATAAACCGACAGCAACGTGTTGCTGGTAAGAATTGCCTGTAATGACCGCGTTTTGCCAGCCCACTGCCCGACCACTTCGAAGTAGCTCGGAAACTGCCCGACACGTCGGAAGTATACGGTAAGCCAATCCTGTATATAGGATGACTAGCAAGGTGGAACAGAAACACTTTACTACATTGACACCCAGCCCTCTTAAAAGGCCAATACTGCGGATACATCACGGCTAACGTCGGGTCTGGTCATAAACGCCGAACGTGAACCTGTAACTTACAGGAACAATAATGGCCTTGGATACCTACATCTCTAACGGTGTTGATTACTATGATCTATCAAGACTTCTGGAATATCATCATTGGAGATAGGCTCATCGGATTGACCTCCATCTAATAGCTCCCTTATTCTGGGAAGAGTGCGAAGACCCATTGACACAACTAATGCATTGACCCTTCTAAATGACTAGAAACTGACTCAGACCATTTGGCGCGTCCAAGAATCAGCTACAGCATGTTAAAGGACAGTTCTCCCCGCTTTGAAAGTGGCGTAGCGCAGAGTAACAACCCTCGGACAGCCGTCCGAGGAGGGGCACGTCCTAGAAATGTATCTCAATTTTCGATGGCTCGTCGTAAGTATTTTCCAGATTATTTGAACATTTTTGATTCGTTACCGACGTGAGCGTCATTCTATATAGAGAGTGGCTTTTTTTGTTTTGACTTCCGGGTATTGAACAAAGCTGTGGGAGGTTGTATATCGGCCGCTCATTAAGTCGCTTTTGTATGGCCGTTTGAGGCTAGGGTTAAGAATTGGGAGATGCACATTTGAGAAAGAGAGGCATTGTTTTATGCTCTCAAATCTAGTGCAGTTCTGCGCGAATCGTACATGTAGATTCATCAACCGCTATACGTCCGAGTTAAGCGTATGAAAAGACGAAGATTCGTCCACATATCCAGCCAGCAGGTCGTCAAAACTGTTGAGCATGCCCATCTCATCCATATCCGTAATCCACCTAGACATAGCCTGCCTTTCCGAGTGATCGGCCAATGTAGAGTCTTTTGTATCTGTTTGCTCTTGGGAGTTGCGATTTGCGACCATGGATAAAGTATGGTTAGCCAGGAGATCAAAGATATCGCGATACGGCGCAGCGCTCTCCCATGCCTCAGCTATGGCTACAAGCACCATTGTGCAGTCTGTACAGGTCTTACTAACCTCAGGAAATTGGACTGACCGGCATGCAGCTGAAGATGTCCAGAGGCAGTGGAGGTATGTAAGACCCGCTAAGAAAAGACAATGGAGGGTGCCCCAAGTGGCTCTAATCATCGTACCAATGTACTGTCGTCTGTATTCTCGACAAACAGTGCTGGCAGCTTGCATACACTCAATAAAGATTTCGTCTGGGGTGGTCTCGTCCCCTAGCTGGTCTCGATATAACAGTAGAATAGTTCCACAATGATTCAAGTTGTACCATGCCTTGGAACAAAATAAGGACAGCACGTTTCCAGAACGAGGAAGGGGCTCAGGAGCTGTAGCTAGCCACTCATCCAAGTCCGCGCGTAGCTGTGTAATATGAGCTTGGCGGTTTTCGTGGTTAGGCCCGTTTGTCGCCGTTGCGGGATAAAGGGATGTGTGTATTCGAGCCCAGATGCAACGAAGTCGCATCACATGGATTGGGTTAGACATTATCGATGGAGGCTCTTCGCGAGACTCTCGAGGGCGGCCATGTACTCCGGTGCTAGTGATAAAGGCATCACTGATATCCAGCGGTAGCTGTTAACATGCTGTTTTAGCTTTCTCTCAAGCTCTGTCTCTATCGTCTCCAAGTTTTGGCGTGAGAAGTCATACCTCAGCATCAACTTCATTCAGCTGTATTCCTAAAGGACGACCAAGTCGCACCGCATACGCGCAGTCTATGCCCTGGGCGCACCAGAATGCTCTTTTCCTTAGTTCCACCTGGAGAGCATTCCAGCTTTGCCGGAGATGCTTAGCACTACGGTGATATCCCAGCTCTATGCATTGGCGCAAAGCCAAGCCCGACAGTTTCCTACGTGGTGGAACGACATTAGCAAAAGACGAAAAAAACTTTGTTTCTCAGGACTTACCAGAGCGATGGGCCCTTTTCAGACCGTAACGAGTACATAGCATAGCATAAGATAGCTTGTATTGATTCCAAGTTATCCAAGGAGAGAACCTCGGGGTTCAATTGTGCTGAACTATATAGTTGCTTCGGTGGTGCTTAGCAACTACCATGGTTGAAAGAACATTTTGTACAAGTAGTCAAATATACTTACCTCAGCCAGGTGTTGATATCCGGGAACCAGGAGAGCGCCCACAGCGTAGACCTTATCCGAGTAAGCGCATGATCAAACGACATATTCTAAGCATAGAACTTTCAGTTATGCATACCATATTCACAAAAAATAGAGGAATAGATAACGCGCGTAGATCATCAAAGTCACAATTAGGCGCCCACAACTGCTCCTCGTAGCCCCTGAATGTCGGTTCATACAAGAAGGGGTATTGTGTGTGAATATTCTCAAAATACGCAGACCTAAGCAAAGTAGCGACTTGGGGGTCTGGCAAAAGACATGGCAAAGGAGGAGAACTTTCGACAGGTGTTGGCCCACGCTTCTCCAGGGCGGGCTTTCCCGGTATCATTCCTCGCAGAGACGCATTGAGAACATGCGAAAACGCAAAAGCTGAAGATGAGCCCAGGTATTGGGGGTCAACCTGGTCAGCTTTGACATCGAGTAAGCCAACGCGAGAGGGCAGTTCGCTTGCTGGGCTCGTTGCGTCATCGGATACGAATATTGGCTGAGATGAAGCGCTATTGTTGCTATTCCCAATGTTGGTGGACGTGGGTGTTGACTTGGGACTGGCATTAGACGGTGGCTGTGATTCCCGCCGCTCGACAAGGGCGAGTCGTTTCTCTAAAGTTTCGAGATAATTTCTTGGGCGAAGTTGTTTTGTGTTGGGATCCTCTACAAGGCAAGCTACCACTTCCAATTAGTTTTCGGACGACGATCTGACAGATGGCTCGACGGTGCCCTTCGGAAGGCAGCATACATAATTGTAAACGTTGGCAATGGGTACACGTCGGGGTTCTCTCGTCGCACTAGTTTTGTAAGTCGTGATTGCATTGGGAAAAGGTAGAGGAGTTTTTCTTTCTTTTCTTTCAAGCATGGTAAACGATAGGAAGACCCTGAATTACCTACTTTGAGCTTCTTTTCCTTGCAATTTGCGCAGGCGCGATTGGCTCTAGTGCCAGGTACTCGCCGACGTCGAGAAACCCGCTTCATGGCTCTCTACAGCGCCTCTTCACAATGCGTCTCTAAACTAATACACGATTGCGTGAACTGGGAGAGGTACGACGCGCGAGACAAATCCGACAGAACGACTTGACGTACCGGAAGACCTCGGCAAGCTTCGTCGAGTTGCGATTGTGGGGTATGCGATGGTATCGTGACGCTGGACATGAATCATGCTCCCCCCTGGGGCCCACCCCGCTCATATCATGGGATAGCAGGTTCACTAACACTAACAGTGAGACTTTCTGGTGGTTTTGCTCTGAGCGAGGAAATGCACTAAGCAACATTCCCCGATAATGTCAAGCTTTCCGATTGGGCGTCGTATTCTTCCGACTATTATCTACCAATCCTACCTTGGCTCTTTTCCACATTTAGTCCTCTGCCAGGTATATCAAGTTTTCTACTCGCTGTGTTGAATAAAGGCAGATCGTATACTTCCGGGCAACTACCCCAGGTAATTGATTTGGGCCTTCCCCAGAATTTCCTCAAGTGACGCCAATCCAGATAGAGATCTTTCAAACATATATAAGTTCTATCGACATCGACTATACCTACTCTGTGAATTTCTAGCGACATCAATCGTTTTATTGAATCATTTACTGAAATTGCACGACTTACAGTCATGAGTGTTAAGGAGGCATTTGATCGCTCTTCCTTCGCCAAATATGGCCGCTCTATCAAGAGACTACCTCGGAAGACTATCTTGAACAGCTCTCTTCTTTTCTCCTGCCTGATATACGCATTTGCTTCTATTCCATTGAGTATATTGCCCCTCTGTCTGCCCTTCCAATAACTTGACAAGAAGGTTCTATTAACACCTTTCTTTGAAAGCATATGACCAAGGTTCCGCCGCAAATATCCCATCGCTTCCAGGCTTCGAGAAACAGTTCAACATCTCATCCGGTGCAGACGCAGAGGCGATATCAACATACATCTCTATTATCTATATCGGTTATGCTGTCGGCTCGGCCTTGTCATTCTTCGCCAATGATAAAATTGGCCGTCGGTGGTCGTATCGTGCTTATTCGCTCGTGTGCATCATTGGCCAACTCATTGTCTGCTTTGCTCCTAATTTAGGCGGACTTTACGTCGGCAGGATTATCACCGGGATGGGCATTGGATCACTAAGTGTGACGGGCCCGATGAGCATTGTTGAGATCTCGCCAAAGGAGATCCGTGGTCTGCTTACTGCTTGGTACACTGTTGCTATGGGTATCGCCTTGACTTGTGCCAGCTTTGGCGTGTTGGGGATTTACAAAGACATACCATCTAGTAAGCTACAGTACCAGATCCCGGCCTTCGCCATCTGCATCTGGCTTGCTATGTGCATTGCAGCCAGCTTTTTCATATCCGAGTCTCCCCGCTGGCTTTGCTTAGTTGGCCGTCAGGAAGAAGCAGTGCAAACCTTGGCCGACCTGCGAAGGCTATCCACCGATGATTCTCGCATAGTCGCAGAGCTCGAGGAAATTCAGGCTTCCATCGCCTTGGAAGAAGGAGATGTAGAGGGCAAATCAAACTTATGGCTAATCGTCAAGGAAACTTTCACTGTCAAGTCCAATTTGCGCCGCCTACAACAGGTTTTAGTCTCCTATGCACTGGCTCAGCTTTCTGGCGCCAACTCTGTTACGAGCTACTTCATCCCTATAATGGAGCTCCTGGGTGATACTGGTGGAACAGAGAGACACATATTTCTCCACGGAATGTATGGATTTGCTAAGCTCTGGTTCAGTGTTATTTCTGCCTTTTTCTTTATCGATATGTTGGGACGTCGGCGATCTCTCTTCATCGGGATTACCGCACAAATGCTGTCGCACATATATATCGGCGTTTACATTAAGTACCAACAAGAGGGTCCGGTGGCAAAAGGGGCTTCGGCCTTCGCTATTGTAGCCTTGTTCATCCATGCGTTTGGATACGCTGTTGGTAAGTCGATCTCGGTTTGATTTGTGATGAAAAGCATGCTTCATTAGTTATATTCAAGCCTCCTTCGAGGCCAATGCAATCTTGGAAGCTAACAGCGCACGATGAACAGGTCTTTTTATTTTGCCATATGTTTTCGGCGGTGAGCTGTGGCCAAATCGCATCCGCTCTTTTGGGGGAGCAGTTGGCCAGACCTTCCACTGGTTGTTCATTTATGCGATCAAGTTTGCTTTCCCCCATATTCTCAGCTCAACAAACAATTGGGGTGCCTTCATCTTCTTCGCTGGTTTCTGTTTTCTCGGGCTGGTCTATGTGTTCCTAATCGTACCAGAAGTCGCAGGCCTCAGCGTAGAAGAAATCGATGCAGTCTTCGAAGGTCCATGGATGCAAGGCGTTCGAAGATCAAAGTATAACTTTGGAGATGTGGACAATAATAGTATCGTTCCCGGGAACGATATTATTTCCATCAAAGGAGAGTCTAAAGCTTAGATTAAGGGGTGAATTATTATAAGCAAAATAAAAAATACTATGACAAACAAAATAAAAAGAGATCTCTATTGACTTAAATTCTCTCAGCACTAAGTATCGATAATTTAAGGTTCAAATAAATCTTTCAGAACTAATGTTCATCCTTAAATTCGATGCATATTGCTTCTACGATATAATAACCTAAAAACTATAGTCGGTTTTCTTTGCATCTCACGTTCCACTGTATTGAATTCAGTATCTCGACACGAGGTTTTAAAAATAGTATAACAGAAGCAGGCAAAAATAGCCGTATATTCATTGTTCATAAAGTATTTTATACAATTTATTGACCGAGAAATATCCTGTCAACACAATTTTTGCGGGTTGGTAACTACTTTCTCGCTTGGCTAGGTTAGTAGTACCTGTTCTTATCCATATCTCCTCATCTTTGCTTGTCTAGAGCAAAGCTACTCTTAAAGCCTATTATACCTAATATTACGTACCAATCACTGCCTATGGAAGGTTGCCTAAGATAAGCAGTAGTATCTTACGAGCTATCTATCTTACACTATCATTATAGTTGAAAGAGACATACAGTATAGGAATAATCATTAGGAAGCCCGCGTTATTGGCTTTGAACCGTGCGGGATGGCTCGCGTAATGAGGGAAAGGCAGATGTAAGAAATTTTAGGGAAGTTTCGGAGGAGGGATAAAGGGATAGCCGGGGAAGTCAATTAGCGAAAACGACAGCGACCTTCATACATGGAATCTCCCCCAGCAATTGCAGGATTAGTGAAGTTTACGAGCTTCTAGACTTGAACTTGAATCGCCCCGTATATCCACTTTACGGGTTACGGGAAAGGAGCCTTTCAGCTTGGTGGTGCTTAATTAGATTGAGTAACAGAGTAACCCTTATGAGACGAAAATCGAATGCTTGCAGCTTTGGATTATCTTAATAACTAGTCAAAGGACCATAGCGTGCCGTTTGATATCGGTCTCACTGTCTACCGCGGTAGTGTAGGGTCAGTTGAGAGCCGGTTGAGCTGCAGTGGCGGTTATAATAGCTTTCATCTAAGCCAACGTGTCCGGATAGTCCCGTCTAGATCTCTCTATCACCTTTGACAAACAGCTCCTAGACTTTTCCTATAAACCTTTACTCAATCCTAGGCTCCGGAGTCTGAGCCAATGAACCAGGCGAGTCAGGGTGAGGCTGTATCATGAGCACAAAGAGGTACTTTCCACTATAGCATCAGGATAGAAGGTCAGGGTTAGGGTTAGGGTTCATGAACAAAGCAACTCCAGACCAGCCTCCTCCCAATCTTTCATCCATCGTCTTAACTACATTTCATCAAGCGAATAAGCACCCTTGCCTCCATTGTACGGCATATACTCACCAAAAAAGTAGCACGGTCCGGGAAAGGCCTAACCAATTATTCAATCATTACGAGATCTCGGCGCGTATTTCGCCACATACATACACCGTCCATCCTCACAGTTCCCATGAAACGCCATAAAAGCCTCCCCATCCTCCGTCCTCGCCGCCGTCGCGCCTCCGGGTCCATTCAGCCCAAAGTCCGGTGTCCGTAACATAGACGTCCAGCCGCCCCAATTCGCCCTCCGATAAGGCCCCGTCACATTACCCCGACTCCACGCATACTTTATGTCGTACCGCTCATCAAAGAAGCAGTGACTGCTGAAGAAAAGCACATACGTCCCGTCCTCTTGTACAGCTAAGCTCGGCGCTTCGATCAGCGCGCCGTCTACCCAGGGTATCCGATCTATCAGCTCGATTGCGTTGCCTATCTTGGTGGCTCCGTCGTCCGTGTCCACCTCCTGCAGCATCAGCGGCGTCCGTACGTCCGGGTCGTCGGCGACCTCGCCGCAGGTAGTGAGTTCGCCCGCCGACTCGCCGTCTACCTTGTACGTTACGAAGCGCCGCCCAGTGTTCGGGTCGAGGAAGCCGGAGGCGTCAATGGCACCACCTTGCTCCAAAGGGCATACCCACGGCCTTTTGTCGGGCTTGTAGGGACCGGTAATGTTCTCAGAACGAGCAACGCCGATGCAGTGCTGGTGACTGTTCGGGAGCTCACCCGTGAAGTACATGATGTAGGAGTCGTCAGGCAGGGCTCGAACATCAGGGGCCCACGTATTCTTGCCACTCGTCCAAGCATTTTCCGGTAGGGCATCAATGTCGAGTACGCTCCATTCTCCGAATGGGTCGGCCCCGTCCGTCTTAGCCACTTGGATACTGTGGCCGCCAGAGTTGGTCGCAAAGGCGTACCAAGTTCCATCCTTGCCTTGAATAACGCTTGGGTCGGGGAAGTCCACTGATATAACCGGTTGCATATCCCCTTGCCCTTCGTGGATGACGTCCAGCCTCGGGCCATCATTGATCAAGACTTGTAAGGGGTGAGGCCGATTGTTTGCTATACGAAAAGCAAAGGCCACGAGCTTGAAAACAAGCTCAGCCAAGGCCATTTTGCGGGAAGCAAGGGAATTCTCAAGGCCTCCTTCTTGCTCCTGGGTTTAGAGTCTGAGGCTTGACAGGTAGATGTTGATTTTCGATTACTCCTTGGTCTACTAACTCCCATATACTGAGTGCCGGCTCCATCAATCGTAGAGACGGATGTGTCCGGCATTTTATTCTATGCGCCTCAAGCCCTGAATCATCATGCCAAATCAAGCAACAAGCATCCAAGCGTAGGCATGAAACGCAGCCAAGCCCTTGTCCACGACGACCAACCATCGAAGTTCCTGCCCAGGTGGAATAGGCCAAGCTAGGATCCAGCGAGTTGCAACGGTGTAACAACTACAACTCAGGGAAACCAAGACTATTAGATACGGGTTCCTGTGTTGTATGGTTTCCTCCCCTCTACTGCCAAGCTCACCGCCACCAGCAGCGACTTATTCGTCATTTAAGACCCATTATTCTCAGCATGTGCCGCGTAACCAACATTCTAACCTCCGTCGTAGCAGGCAAAAAAAGAAGAAAGAAAAATATGGAGCAAGGGACCCTAAGGTAGGAAGTGTTGCCATAGTCAGGCTGGTCCCAGGATTTGCGAAGGTTACATCCATCTTGCATAGAAGCGAGATGGCTTAGCTTCACCAATCATCCCATCATCGTTCTATATCGGGTCAGTTGAGACAAGAAAGTGACATAGCATAAAGATCCACCACCAGCTTTCCTCCATGATTCTCTGTCCTTCCCCTAATTAGGTTCTTATGCCGCTTGTACCAAACCACCAAGAAAGCTTAGTCGCACGAACAGACTAAAAAAGCGGGAACGCTGGGCGCCCGGATGATCGACATGGCATCTGCCGGCACATCGTTTTTTCTTTCTTTCGATAGCATCTGTTTCACCGGATCAGCGGGGCGTCATCTATTGCCGCACGAGGGAAAAAAAAACCTACATCAGGATGAATATCAGTATCACAAATAAACCTTTGTGCCTCTGAACAAATAAGAACTCATATTAGCGCCCAGCGGCCCTGCATTTGAGACACGAAGACTGGTGAAACAGGGAATACGCCGAAATCAACCATAAACACGTGTAAGCCATGTCAATGCGCGCCACGTCGCTCCCATCGGGCAAGACCTGGTGGAAACCCGGCACTTTTCAAGTACGAAGGTAGGGAAGCTTCTTTTTGTTTCACATGGTTCGATTTTTTAAAACCCCCAACTACTTGCATAACCCTACCAAACATCTGAGCCAAGAAACGCCGGTTGCCAACTAGAATGAGAGAAAAAGCCAGCCACACTTTATGGTACAGCCAAGTGCGCAAGGGAGAAACAGACAGGAACAAAGATAAAGAGAGAAATCAGACGACAAGTTAGCCCAACAGACCAAGAGATGTCACCATGGTACTGGGCACAACTTGGACAGCCTGACGGTGATGTGAATGTCGTCTCAACATCACAACTCGTATGTGCCTTAATCACTCTCATCGTCATCACTCCCCTTGCCCTTCTTCGCTGCTTTGGCGGCCTTCTTCTCGGCCTTCCGTCGTTTCCGCTCGGCACGCTCCTCGGCTGTCTCGCCATCGTGCTTCTTCTTCCTTTTCTTGTCATCATCTCCATCGGCCTTGACAACCTCCGTCTTGGTCACAGTGACCTCCTGGACCGGAGCGGCAGCAGGCGCGGCGGCAGCAGCTGCTGCAGCAGTGGTATCCGTCATGTTGTAGTCTTGGTATTCGGTGGTCCACTTGGCAGGAGTAGAATCGTTAGGACGACCGAACTTGTCCAGCTTGCCGTCGGCCTTGAGCTTCTTCTTCTCCATAGCCACAGGGCCAAGACCCCATCGTCTAGGGTACAAGTCACGCTCCATGATACAACGCTTGACCTTGGCGACAACGCCGTGGTCGCACGTGGACATCTCCACAGTAGACATCTGGGCAATACCAAGGGCAATAGCCTCACCCTTTGTCGTCATTAAGACCACCTCCTCGTGGTGTTCAACGCCCGATTCTAACACATAACATTAGCCTATGTCACAGCGAGTTCGGAATTTCCAGAGAGACTTACCATAACGGAGAAGACCAGGAAGCATGAGCTTGGCACCGTAGCACACGGCGTTGACGGCGCTGTCCTTGACGACCAGACGCTTGTATGAAGTAAGAAGAGTCTCCAGCGGGGAGATGACCTTGCGCAGGTACGACTCATCACGGGTGTTATCGTGGGTCCACTGGGCATCGAGAACGTCGTGCAGAGTAACAAGCCCCTTCGTCTCGTCCATAGCTCCACTCCTCACACGGCGCAGCTCCTGCATGTGGGCGCCAACACCGAGCAGGAGACCGAGATGCACGCAGAGAGTACGGATATAGGTACCAGCCTCGCAGCTAACCCAAAAGACACCTAGGTGGCGATCATTGTCAAACTCGATGAGCTTGCTCTCGTGGATGGTACGGATACGCAGCTGGCGCTTGACGGCCGAAATCAGCGGTGGCCGCTGGAACAGGGCACCGGTGAGGGTCTCGAGGGCTTTGGCGAACTGGGCCTCGCCGCCGGGGACCTTGTCGTGCAGGCGGATGACGCAGACGTACTCCTTTCCGGCGCCCTGCTGGGACTTGACGAGGCGCGTGGCACGGTCGATGCAGACGATGAGACATCCTGTGACCTTGGGATCGAGGGTTCCGCTGTGACCAGTCTTTTCAACACTAGAAATTGCTTTTCGTTAGCTAACTCTCGGTCTCCGCGGATGGATTGGAAGCGGAGGTTACGCACCGAAGCA
Organism: Waltergamsia citrina; assembly: GCA_022814615.1. Classification (NCBI taxonomy): domain Eukaryota; kingdom Fungi; phylum Ascomycota; class Sordariomycetes; order Hypocreales; family Bionectriaceae; genus Waltergamsia; species Waltergamsia citrina. Next base: position 249,688 of record JAKLNE010000026.1, read on the forward strand.
TGCGCTTCACCCAAGCGACGACCTCGTGACTCGAGGGGTTGGAAGGCTTATCCAAGTTGATAACGCCAGAGCTGATGTATTGCTTAAGGTCGCGCTTCAGCGGCGAAGATCCATTGGGGATAGGCGTAAAGTGGCCAGTTCGGACGAGCACTGAGCAGCAAACATTGTTAGTCTCCAATTGAATTCGTCCCGCCCTACACGCAATTGAACGTACGCTTGTCATAGTTCTTGAGGAGCAGCGGCCACGAGCTCGTGTCAATGGAAGGTGTCACAGCCTGTGGCTTGATCGCGTACTCCTCCTCCGTCTTCTTGACGACTTCCATCGCCATAGCTGCTAACTTGTTCTGCTTCTTCTCTCGTACAATCTCCTTCTTATTTTTTCCAATTTGTCTGATCAATGTAACCGACCGGCAAGTGCGACTCGATCGAGGGAGGAGGCGCAATTGCGGCGTGGGAAAGGGTGCGGTATTGGCGGTCGGTGATGGGTTTTGGCCCTCTTTTTGGAGAAAGCTTCAAGTTTCTTTCCAAATTTTTTTTTCTTCTTGGTTTGGGTCCGTCCTTGTGTGTGGGGCACTCGGCAGACCGACGCTGAGTGTGGCGCACACGGCGGGCCATTGGCTATTTGTGGCCAATCACTGTGGATCACCAGCCACAGCGATCTCCTCTACTAGCTGACATCAGCCTCAACTGAAGTCTTAGATGGGTCTCTGCTCCTGTAGTCGATCCTCTTCAAGTTCCAAGCTTCGTTGCAACTTCATGTGTACAAGACTCTCATCGCCAGCTTATGGCATGTACTTGAGAAGTTGCGGTTGAGCGGAACAATTCGTTCGATACTCTAGGATGCACACGTACTGGTAGCATGTGTACACACAAAAGACAAGTTAGGCAATCAGATACGGATAGTGTCATATGAATTGTGCCAGTAATGGTATGTAATCTTCGGTATATGGTTCGTTAGATGCAATAGCATACAAGGTATCTCCTTCCAGTAACTCCAGGCTTGTTTAACTGACTCAAAGCAACCCAAAAGAAAAGAAAACGCTCTTGAACGTGAGTTCCCAAGGTCACCTCACGTCATTCCATTCATCCTCTGCGAGAAGCTTCGATACGACCCGCTATACTGACGAGCGTGTGTGAAATAGCTCTCCTCATCCTCTGGTCTGGGAGCCTCACGCCGTTCATTATGATCCACGTTCTGCATCTCATATTCCTCCACACGGACTTTGCCCTTAGAGTCGGATGAATCGGAGGCACTATCGCCCCCTATCGCCAGTCCTATGTGCTGATCCCCGGTCTGTGGTTGTTGGCCCTGTCGCTGCTGTGCTTGCTGGATCATTTGTTCTTGCTGCAATTGCTGAAGATGCTGCGCGTGCTGGGGGCCAAGCACTGGCCACTGTGGCATATGTGCCTCCGATGCACTCACGGGGCTGTTGAATTGTGATGAATAGGGGGAAAAGTAGCGAGGGAACGCTTGCTCGGACTGCGCGCTCATCGGCGAGTCGTCCCAGTTTCTTAACGGCTTCTGGCTCAGGGGCGTGTCGCCCACCTCCCTCATGTTGCTGGTCTGGAGAGGCGAGGGCCACCCTTTGCCACGTCCGCCGTTTTTGGCGTCGTAGTTGCGCAGGAAGGCTCTGCGTCTGCGCTTGCCGCGCCAGATGATACAGCAGCCGGCAATGATGAGAAGAAGGACAACGCCTCCGGATACGATGCCAGCCTTGGCAGCAACGTCGAGAGGGCCTTGGTCGTACCAGGATGGATCACCTGTTACTCGAGGCGTAGGTTCAGTGATTAGGACATAGTCATCAGAAAAGACGTCGCCATCGAGACCAAGAGTTACGCCATTGTCAGGCTGCTGTTCACATCCAGCTTGGAGCGTGGTGATGACTGCATCGGTGTTAGAGGTCTTCTTCATCCAGACAGTACGAGCATTGTGCTGGGTGTCTACTCACAATTGGCCATATACTCATCATTATCACTTTGCAAACAAAGTACGCACTGCTCAAAATGCTCCGCATTCGTCACCGGCCAGAGGGCGCAGTAATCGTAGGGCGCGGCGTCTGTGGTGAGGTTATTGAACTTCAATGCAGGACCATAGTCCTCGCAAGCTTCGCTATCAAAGTGTCAGTGATGTTGATTGGCCAGAACCTTGCGAGGCCGAATCTTACCTAGTAACACATGGGGTGGTAATGGTGCTGTTGTGGTCTGGGTAATTGAAGAGGCAGTACGATGCAGCATAACGCAGGTTGTCTTGAACACGAGGCCTGGGTTAGCAAGTTTCATAGGGAGAAGAGGTCCGTAAAAATACATACATAGCGCCCACTGGGAATCTGATTCTTCGGGCTGTTGATAGCCACTATGTAGCTGGCATTCGACACAACCTTGGAAGACTTCTCCGGCATCTTCGAGGGCGTACTCGTTTTGATCGCAAACAATGTCGTCGCCCGTTGTGGTATCGAGAACGTTGCCGCAGCTCGAGGAGCAAGGTGAACCTTCGGAAGCGGCAATAGCAGTTGCGACACCAGCAGAGCCAGCAATGGCAGCCAAATTCGTAAGGAGATGCATTGCAGAACGTCTTTGCGGACGACCGCGAAAATGTGTCGCAGAGTTGTCGATGTTTCCAGATAGACAGGCTTGGTCCGAGGCGGGGGGCCGGTTAAAAAGGTCGCCGCTTGTCTCGTACACAGATATAGTTCTCCCAGCTTGTCCTACATGACCATATAAAAAGAACCTGTCCCAGGGTCGTAATCGCTTGATGGCAGGTTGGCGGGGTCGGCGACAAGGCTCCGCGGATACGATTCAGCAGTTGATTGGGGGCGAGCCGTATGTATGTTGGTTGATCAAGACTATACAGCCTTGTTGGTTGAGCTCAGATGGATGATGTGACGTGACGATGGCGGTAGTCGGCTGCTCTTGTATGTACAGCCTCCAGAGAGATATACCGAGCTCGATAGGAGAAGCAGGGGCACCAACACAAGCAGTCCCCTGTTTTTTCACTAGTGCCAAAGTGCAGCGCCAGTTCGAGGTTTGGGACAGGTCGGAGAAGGATAGGGTTTGTGTGACGGAGGTGATAGTGATAGCGACTGCGACAGTCGCTGTGACTATGGGAGGAGAAAGGTGACAAAGTCAGGGTCGATGCGCTTCCGTGAAAGTGCAGCCGATTGCAGCATCTAGTCTAGTTCTCGGACGGATCATGCAGTATTCAGCAGGCTGCTTCCACCTTCTGGTAGCATGTCCCAAGGCCAAGGTCAACATTGGCCGCAGCAATGGCAGCCCGTGTGGCCCCCAAAGGGTTGGGACTTCGTCTAGAATTTGCCATCCTCCCCCTCTTACACGAGCAGCACAGCAGAAAGATCTGCAGAGAGCAAGTCGCCGCGAGTGGCTACGAGTGGTTGGTGACAGACTAACGGTGGTAGGTCGGCGGCTAAAGTGGACATGTGAGAGGACGAGGACAGGGCAAGCTGGAGATAGCGATGCGGGGATGGGGCGAGCATTGTCCGCATAGGCCAAAAAATCCCATAAATCCCATGATTGAACAGGGGTCCTCGCAGGGTTCTCGCAAGGTTTCCCAGTCCGGATGTTGGGCCGCTCGACCACTCACCAGCGGCCTCGGCCCGCCATTGTGCTAAAAGATGCACATACCCCTGTCTTCTTCACATCGCCGACCTTCTTCGGGTCCTTCATTGGGTCTGCTGGTGATGTGCTAAAGGAGAAAGAGGCTGGTGTGATTGATCTGGTTGGCTTGGAAAGTTGTGTTTTTGTTTTTGGTGTTTAGTGATTCGGTCGGTGGCCAGGCGGCTGCTTTTTCGGCCGCCTGAACTTGAGTTAGTCCATTTGCACTATCGTTTTAAGGTCGGTCACGTCAATTCCTGGCCAGTAAAACGGCAAGAACGTGCTTCGTGCTTGCCGGTCTGATGGTTTGAATGCTGCTCTTGGCAGGTGGGGTCTCCACAACATACACAAACTGGGAAGCAAAGACCGGATGGTACCTTACTTTATTTCTTGATTGAGGGCCAATGGTTAAGGTAGGTATTACTAGTACTACTACTACTCCTCCTTGATCAAATCATCGCCTCCTGGAGAAGAGTGTGTTGGCCCGCAAGTGCCGTAGCTAAACCAACTGCTTCGATCACGCACCCGCCCATACTGTAGATATACCTAGACATTGGCCCATCGGACTCGAACACGAACTTGAACTTGGATCTATTCATTGATGGGGAATGCCCATCATCTTAAGGGTAGGTTAGTAGGTATCTAATAGTACACCTCTCATCATGCCTTCTTGTAACACTCAACGCCTCGAAATTACGCTATTCAGTATACAGTCAAAGAGCACCTTATCAACATGGCATTCCTTGACGTCTCATCACTCGTCATGGCTCACAGCTAAAGGGGTTCACCCGCCCAGCATCCATCACCAAGTGATATTGACTTCCGTTCCTGGGTTTCCCTGGATCAGATCTCTCCACGTCTTGATCTGAATCGTCGCATCCCTCCGAACCGTTTGCAGAAACGTTGACGTGTACGACCGCGACAAGGGATGCACCTCCGTCCGCTCGCCCTCCGGTACGACTCCTTTAAGCGGCGGATCCATATCCACGCCCTCCGCTTGCTTCTGCCGCATGTGCTCCAAATCAGCCGCAACCTCCTGTCTCATAATCGCCTCTGCCAGGCTAGCCACCAGCGCCGCGTCGAAGAAGCCCTCCAACCTCGGCCGCCGCAGCAGCTCCATAGCCCGGCGCCGGTTCTCTGTCGTCGGCCCCACCACCGCCACGATGGACAGCGGAGCTGACAACGGCGGGTTCGGCGCCAGCGGTGCCTGTCCGCATCGCATCTTAAGTGCCGCCTCTAACGAGCATATCTCCTCGGCTACCTCCACCGCCGTGATGCACGCAATCTCAAAGTGTGCATACTTGGGATCCATGTCCGGACACATAAAGTACGGCACGATGAACAGCCGGTTTGCGCAGAGGTAGAGCCGTACAAACGCCAACAACAGCCGCAGCTGCGCTAGCTCTCGTGACTCAATCCCAGTGCACTTTCTCTTCTCCACCTCTACATCTCGTTGAAAAGCCCGCACGGCCTTGTGAATCTCCTTGAAGCAGTTGATCATAGGTCTCTGGTAGGACGAGATGTCATTGATCAATTGCTTGGACCGCTCAATGTACAGCCTGATAAATTGGTTCTCGTGCTGCTTCGAAAACATAATGCCGGTGTACATAAGAGACTCAGCAGCCTGGCAGGCGGCTGTCAGATTCTCCAAAGTCAGGGCTCGTTCCTGTGGCATGCCCTTGGGAGCCGTGTACGACTGCCACGCATTGTAGCTACGGTCATCAGGCGTCAGTAGCTTCGAGGGCTGCAGGCCTCCGCTCTCCATCCCTGAAGCCCTCATCTCCAGCCCTACCAGCACCGACCGCACGGCCGCCACGGAAACCGGGTTGCGCGGGCTTTGACCTCGGGCTTGGACGGTGTCAACAGGTATCGGCCGTGTTTGTGACTCTGGTCCGTATTCCTCCTCTTCCACTTCACGAAGCAACTTGCATCCGGAGTTGAAATGAAGTTTTGCCTGGTCATGTAGGCCCTCCACTTCGCAGATGCATGTGAAGATGGTGCTCATAATGAGAGCCCGCCATTTCGACTTGTGGTCATCCTCCCCCGACTTGGTCAAGTGCTGGACCGCTTCATTAAACTGCTTCAACGCGAAGAGGTTTCGCTCCGCCTGTTTCTTTTCATGAGGCATCAGCGTAAGCGTGCCATAGTCCTCGTACACCGAGCCCAAACTGACAACAGCATGCCATATCGCGGGGTCATCGTGGCACGCCAACGGGATCTGCTCTGTCCAAAATTGTGTGCTGAAAGATCCAGCCAGGGACGGCGCCGCTACATTGAGGAAATACCGGAAACTGCGAATCTGGTCCGGGTCCTTATTGGGGAACATGAGCCGCAGGTCGGTACTGGCGTTGACGAAGAATCTCTTATCCCTCTGATTTGGGAGCAAAGCGCCCGTGGGCGGTGAGGCTGATGAGTCGGCAGAGAAAGGGGCTCTATCCCCAACGTATCCGTCACAAACTCGGCCTGTGGTTGTGCAACGCTTGCATGCCGGCTTGGTTTCATCACAGCGCACACGCCGGATTCTGTATCCATCTTAGCAAAACCATCCGTACAATTTTGTCTAGGTGAGTTGGGGGATGACTGAGGATTGGAGATCGTACTTGCATGTTTTACATCCGGTCTTTACTTTATGATGAAAGGCTCGCTTCGGCTGGCCTTTTGTCGTCCGCGGCGGCGGTGGTGTACTCGCCGATGAGCTCTCGGACTCTGATGTCACCACCGATTTACGAATAGTCGGCACCATTCCAGCTTCTTTTTCTTCTAATCAATCGTAAAATAGACAGACAGTAGCAAAAAGGGGGGTAGAAGTCTGTGAGGTATAATATCCGAATCGTTAGTGGTCGGCACTAGGGATTGCTTAATTATATGTCAGGACCCCAGAGTTCATTCAACGGATCCTCCGACAGGGCATTCTGGCTACTGCGCCGCCTTGTCCACGCCCATGATAGAAGACAAAGTACTGAAAATAGATGGTGAATTGCGAATTCCCTCCCGCTCGTCGGCGCATTGAGGAATTTGGAAAGTCATGTTGGGGGCGGAGGCAGTGAAGGTTTTTGTGGAGATCTCTGTGTCTTCCGTGATCTGCCAATAAGGAGGAGGTTCATACGACACAGCCAATCACAGATGGAGATATTTATGCTCCGCCACACGTGGATCGCCTCCAAGGCTGTCGCCATCTCCACCACAACTGGCAACCGTGACGTTCCGGATCTTCTTCTCCTGTTTCGTCTTCAAGCTGGGCTCTGTAGGGCTGATAGCCTGATGGCGATGATCAAATGAGAAGAGTCTTGAGCGACACTATGACTTTTACGATCTTGTGGAATCTGTCGCCGGATCGTTGGCTGGTTCCTTTACACGCTATTGGCTGATACGTCTGATCTGATCTGATCTAGTGAACCACGTGTATATGTGCACTTTCATTGAACCCGTGTGCTATTCAGACAACTAAAGGACAAGCTAAACGAGACCTATAACCCTCTCATACTCTAGCGGATCAGATAGATAAAAGAACTACTGGGACTTGTACACCCTTACGCCGGTCGATCACGAATAAATCCAATAGCCCTGTCACTAATACCTTTTTCGCGTACCATATATATCTTCATAAGTCATAAACCCGCCAATTTCCAAATAAATCGTAACGAAAATAATCAAGAGATGGTCTAAGCCCGTCTCTACAGCTCCTTACCATACTGCACTTCGTGGACGAGATACCAGTACAACATTTGCTTCCTTGGTCGGCGGGCTTTCTAATGGCTCTTCTACAGGGTTTGAGATCTCACTCAAGAGAACCATGGCCTTTGGTGTTTTCGGTCCTTGCTCCCAGTCCAGGACCGAGCTCTCGGTAATCGTCACTTGCTGAGCTCCGGATTTCTCTTCAACCTTCGTTTTTCGGTCACGCACGCCTATTTGAACCGATTGTGTCATGCTTCTTGGGACGAGTTGGTCCCGAGATTGCTTCTTCGCGGGTTTTGATCGTGTTGGAGCTTGTGCAGCATATTGTGATGTTGCAGTTCTGGAAACAGAGGGACCCGGAGAATCATGGGGACCAAGATGGGGCTCACGATGGTCACGACTTCCCGTTCTGTTTCGACGAGAAGCAGACTCTCGCCGTCGAGAGCCTGGTCGATCATGAGCTGCCGAGTTTGACCGCGATCCGTGAACAGGGCATTCAGCCGATCGGTATTCCTCAATCAAGTTGTACTGTGAAAGATCCACCTCGCCGCCCTCGGCACGTGAACCGGTTCGCGAACCCCGCCGATGGTGGCCAAAGTCCGAACTCTGTTGTCGTCTTAGATCTTGCCTGGAGCTTCTTTCACGCCCTCTGCTTGTGTGCCTATTACCATTGACAGCGGGTGAATTAGAGGACTTTCGATGGTGTCTAGAAATCGAATTGGACATAGAAGGTGGTTCAACTTCATGTCTCCGCTCAGAGCCACTGCGTCCGCGAAGACGACTCCGAGATGCCGGTCTCAAAATAGGCGGTTCTCCATTGGCTGTCCGACACGAAGCCTCTCCAGTGTCGTGCTTGGAGGAGGATAGCTGTACATTATGGGATGTCTCTGGATCCATCGCAATGGGGATCGAGGATGCTCTTGGGGCAACTGCATCGCGAGAACGAAAAGCTGAGGAACTAGGGGCAATCCTGCGCTGGTTGATTTGGGAACTTGACTCGCGCTGACGCCGGCCAGGTGAGAAAGTAGCGGCATTTGTATCTGCTAGTGTTAGTTCCTGAGCAGATGCGTGCCGCTCAATCTTCGGGGCTCTTTGCTTCGCACTGCCTCGAGAATGAATTCTTTGTGGGGCGACTTTGGCAGTTGCTCGTTCATCTTCCGTTATCCTGCTCGGGTCTTGCCGCGTTTCGGGTGATTCAGAATCAAAACCATTGGTATGCGCGTAGCTTGATGATTCAAACATGGAACTTCGCAGGTATTCTTCAACTCTTCGTGACGACATCTGTTGTTGGGTGGCAATTGAGACATCTGCGCGATCGTTCCACAGAGAAAAGTCAGACTGTAGACTATGACGGTTCTCTCGCCCGTAGCCCGGGTCCGAGATGTCATCGCCATCACTGAACCTAGAAGTCGGCTCTTCTCCTCCGTGCGTTTCATCCGCCTGCGACTGAGGCATCAAGTAGAGTCTTGAGGACTCCATAGAAGACGAAGAGTCGATTGATGAGGATCTTGGGCGAGTCTTTCCTGCCTCTGGCGTCTGTACGACTGCAACGGACCTGCCGTAGAGCAATTCCGGGTCATTACGTGAAACAAATTGAGGGTTCGAAGAGTTGTTAGCACGTCTGTTCTGGACCTGCCCGGCACCTCGTTCATGGTCATGAGAGGCTGTGAAGCGAGGGAAATCTGCTGCTTGACAGGACGACACCTCAGAGTTACCCGACCGTTCCGCGTGGTTCTTCGAAAGCGGAGCATCTTGGGGCAGCGGTGAGTTCGAACTGTTCGAGCTGCGACCATTGCTATCGGCGTTGCCAGCGCGCTCATGAGATGGTATGGGTTCATTACCGGTAGTTGGGCTGTCCGCGCTGGACAAAGGCACGTCGTGAGAATCAGAGTGGTGAACTAGACGGGCAAATGGCTTTGCATCGGTGTCGACAACCAGTAGCTCTTTATCACCGCGGCCCAATATTCCATAGACGAGTACTTCGCCGTCTTTGATCCCAACGACAGCACTAGTTCCAGTATAGATAGCATCATCTTCCGTGCCACACCGGTTCGCAATGACGATGATGACTTCCTGGTTCGAGTTCGCTTGAATGACGGGCTGAAAGCGGGAGATCCAATACATGAGAGTTTCCAAGTCAGGCTCTTGAGGGCTTCGGCTGTACTCTCGAGGCTCGGCGTGGGTAGACCACGCCATGGATAGGATAACCAAGCGGGCACCACATTCCAATGTATGGTTAGCGAACTCATACGTTTCCCATGGTGCCTGGAACTTGTATGGACTGTTGATCGTTAGAACCAAGGAGGGATCTAAGACGTGAGGTGGGCCACCTTACTTGATATCCATACATATCCCCATAGCCGTGCGACCAAGGCCGGGTAAACGGCCAGCGTAAAAGCCATCAGGACCTTCCAAAGCCCATGTCTCGTCGGTATAATACAGTTGTGACTTGCGATAATTTACAACAGTCTCGCCCTCTTTGCTTACACCAATAACCGAGTTGTAGTATTCTGGACTCGTCGGCCACCTGTCTGTGACGTCGACCTTCTCAGGATAGCCGGTAAAGACAGCGCAGTCGTACTTGAGAGCAGTCGTGCGCGCCCACAAAGAACTAACTCCAGAACCGGGGGGCTCGAGGTGTGGATATATCTCGCGCAACGACTTGAAGTTGTAACCTACAAAAACAGGTTAGAGGGTGTGGATTCGCGGGATGGATATGTAACTGCAAAATGCATGTTGGTTGTCAACCCGATTTCACCCCACCTGGAGCATCAACGGTCGGAGATCCAGGCAGCCGGGTCAAGGAACAGCATAGCATAACCAACACAAGCTTTTGGGTAAGGGTAACATACCTGAGAAAGCGAGCTCGGGAAGCACTAGAAGATCGAGGTCTTCCGGGTTTGCGCGATTCAAGACCGAGTCGGCTCGGTTGAGGTTGTTGTTGACATCACCGACTTGCGGTGCGAACTGTAGACAGCCTATCCTCATCTTTGCTATCGTTGACGCCCAACTGCCAAGCGAAACGGCGCATCAGCGACAAAACTGCCTCGAGGACCGGACGCGGACAGTTGAAGTTGGCCGTATGAAGCGGGGTCCTCGTTGGTGTCGCTGATGAGGGCGTCGAGGCCCGTACAGCAGGAGTGGCCGTTGAGTGCCCGTCTAGCTGGTTATATGATGCATAGGAAGAGATCAACCCAATGTTGGTACCAGAAATTGTGACGGGAATTATGCGACATAAGGCATGGTACTCTGTGTTGGTGTTGGTGTTGGTGTCGGCATCGGCAGTGAGGTGCAGTTGTCCATGCGCTACGGTACCTAAGGTAGCCATTACCGAGCAGTACTACGCCTACGCCTGCGTCTACGCCTCATAGTGAAGTACCGTCCAGTAAAGCGTTTTGGATTGAACGCTTTGCGCCCCCATCATGATTTCTACGCCCTGGGGTTTAGCGGGGTCAGGTCTCTCTTTCCCAGCCACGCGGCATCTGGCCGCCGTTTAAAGAGACCCGCTTGCACTTTTTCCGACAACAAGATTGAATGCCTCAGGTTAATTATATCAGCCACTTATTCACCACCGTTGTCCCTTTTTACAATCTGCACAACCTAGACTCTGCCACGAAACATCTTGCAATAGTCATGTTCAGCAGCATGTGTGCCATAGGGGCCACGAAAACAAAAGGGAGCACCTCCAGTGAAAGCAGCTCCCCGCTTATGGTAAGATGCGACGTGGGACGCCCTGCTCAAGTTCGCCCACCCAATCGCAGCACTTGGCTAAGCGCCCAATTCAACATCTCCAAGTGATAGGCCGTCCGCGCCCACTTTCGTTTGGTTTCCCGCCGCTGTCAGAAACGCAATTGTGTCCTGCATTGAGCGTATAGTTCAGAAGCTGCTGAAATCTAACCGACCTGCGCAAAACATGTTTCTCATCGCTTTGCTCGCCTCGCTGTGTGAGATCGGCAGCAAATATGAGGCCAGTCGCGGCCACTTACAAGATCTTCGTCATTGAACAGCTTGAAACGTCGCTTAATGAGCACGCATAGGTCTTTAGGCATTGCTTACTTGAAAGTCCCAGTTTCGAAGTCAGTCATCTTTGCAGTTGGGCACCCTTTGGCATCTCTTTTTAGGAAGGCCACGACAGAGATCTTGAAGAAGCCCGTAGACATGATCATCTGCCTGCCTTTTGAAACTTTGAAAAGCACATCCTGGCATGCTCACATGCCTCTCGGCGTCAAAAAACTGACGCCGCGGATCGTAAATTGGCTGAGCGTCAAGATAAGCGGCGCAAGCGCCGATATTGTTTGGTAAGCTAACCCTCTTCAGTGCGAACCACATGGTCATAGTAGTTCGCGAAGGCTTCTTTTACGGCCTCCCAGAAAGCAGACATCCGCCGTCGAATCATATTGACTACATAGCCGCGCTGGCGGCTGTTCGGCTTGGTTCCTTCATGCGCTACTCCTTCAAAGGCCGAGTTTGCCTTGAATCAAGGCTCACAGAGCGTTGTTCTTTGATGCTAGTCTCAATCGCGAATAGTTCATCGCTAGATGAAGCTGGGGCGGGAACTCACCACCGACCTGGACATATGCAGATAACGTCCATTTCCTGGTAACTGGTGACCCGCGATGCAACATTGTGATCATAAGATCTGCTTCAGGCTGATATAGGACGGACGGGGAGAACCGAGAAACAACGTCGTAATCTGTTCGTTTCGAGCTTCGTCCTACCTTACGAATGATTCAAGAGGCTGCAAACACAAACCACCCCAGGAGGCAGCTGATGACAGGGAGGCGTCCAGAGTGAGCAAGACGGAAGGCCCTCTACAATCAGTATCGTACGACTTTGCAGTCCCACCAGCAGCCCGCTACCACTTCATATGTATGTACTCACACATATGTCGGGCAAGGATTCGGAAGGCCGCCTTTGGGGCCGGCGGTTGTTGAAGACCAGTCAGGCTGCCTGCTCGCGTTTCAAGCCCACACCACCCGCGGGAGGTCTGGAAGACCCATCTGCGTACAGACTCATACAGTTCGCCCACTTGGATTGGAAAAAGGCGGAAGAGGAGCCAGGAGGGAAGGCATTCAAAGGCTGAAGGAGGACCGGAGGGCGCTTGAGGCTCGCATCGTGATTGGCCCATGGACCGGTCCATTTCAGGGTCCCGGCGTCTAGGCGGCATGCCAAGTTGCCATGCGGGCTTAATCGGCCTCTTCGACCGCCCTATTGGCTGCCGGTGCCGTCCCATCCCCGCTGGTTGAAGCTATTCTGGGCTACACACTGCAGACGCCATAGGAGCGGACAGCAACATCGACATCGACGACGCGTTCATGGGTCTTGTATGGCTAAAGTGCAGATCAAAACCTTGTTCATTGATCCCGTCCAACCAGCTGCCCTGCTTTGCAGGCAAAAGGGTGGAATAGTCGACAGTACCACCCACCCACGATGCTAATGCCTGCAGCCCTTCCCGGCCGGCGCCCTCTTCCAGCGTACTACGCTAGATTTACTATGAGCACTGCCAGTATGGCGTGCATACTAAGGCACCTTTATAATATTCATTGACACCCAGATACTTCACAGCCTCAAGACTCACTCCCTGTCCTCTTGGCCTGTTCTGCCGCCCTTTGCCTCTCAACGTATTCAGAAGCTTCAAGGGTGATAAGGGATAGTCATCGTGGATGATCATGCGGATACAACTGGGACCTTAGTTTTCACCACCACACGACTTCTCGAAATCCCTTCATCGAGCCCCTTTGACATCGACAATTCACCATGGCTCGACTCTCATCATCTCTCAGTGTGCTACTTTTCCTATTAGTCGGCTTGGCATGGACGCTGCAAGTTACTCCCGGGTCATCCTGTGCCACCTTCTGCTTGGACGACGAAAATAAGGATGCCTTTGATCCCAATTCATCGTCAACCAATTCTTCCGACATCAGCTGCGAAGATCTCGATTTCTCTACGGAAGAGAAGGGAATTAAGTTCAAAGCGTGTCTAGAATGTCTGTCGAAGAGCAAAAAGGTGGATGAAGACGAGGAAGAATCCGATCTCCATTGGTACTTGTGTAAGTATCCCGGTTTGATCATCCCACTGTCTCGAAATTGTCAATCTGACATCGACCCCAGACAACCTCAGATACACCATCAGCACATGCCTCTTTTCAACGCCAAGGGCCAGCTCGGGTAACCAGATCAACTCTCCTTGTGTGCTTGAACATGCTTGTCTACCTCTCGAGGATCTCCTCACTGAAGACAACCTCGATGCAAATCAGACGGAGACATATGGCTACTGCAGTGCCGATGACGAAGCATTTGGAGGAAAGCAACTCGACTGGTGCATCTCTTGTCTTCAGGCTACCAATGAACAGAAATACCTGGCCAACTGTAAGACTTTCTCATCCTTCAGCAAGTTTGACTTGATAACTAACAATGCTTCTCCAGTCATGGTTGCTCTGCAAGCAGGATGTGAACAGAAACCAGAGCCAGGAGACCTGATTAGCATCAGCGGTAGTATCTTCAATTCCAGCCCCATCAACGTCACCGAGCCTGCAGTCGACATCACATCCAAGCCCAAGGGAGCCGGAAGCAACACTCTCACCACCGGTGCCATCGTTGGCATAGCTGTGGGCGTGGGACTCCTCCTCGTCGGCGGCATCGCCCTCTTCTTCATTTACCGCCGTCGCCAGAAACATATCGAACGAACTGAAAAATCAGGCTTCAATGACAACAACAGCTTCGCTGGTACCCCGGATCCGATTCTTCCTCCGAATGGCGGCCAGATGAGCTCGTCGCTTCGTTCTTACAGCCAACAGAGTCATCATGGGAAAGGCCCTTCGATGACTAGTGGGGAGTACTACGACAAGCTAGAAGAGGAGATGCACAGTGGCTCTAGAGTCAACTACAACTTCGACCCAAGGTCAAAAAGCAGGGGGCCTAACAGTGCCATCCCAGCTCACCAAGCTTACATCCCTCGAGCTGTGTCGCGTTTGAGATCAGATGACAGTATCGGTTCAAGTACACGGACGGCATCCCCTCCTGCCGCTTCCAGGGGCCACTCTCGATCTCACACTACCGGCTCTTTCGCTCTACAACCCTATCAGCCCTCTCAACCAGCTCAACCCCCTCAACCCTCCGAAGAAGCCACCCAACCAGCCGTTCCCACCGTCACCATCCAGCCACCACCAGCATCAAGACGAACAGCGTCCGTGGACAGAGGATCTACCCTACCAGGTCCTCCTCCCGGTCCACCTCCTCCCAAAGGCCACGGCCGTACTCCTTCTCTCGGTCTTCCGTCATTACGAAGGATGCGCCGGCCGAAGCAGTACGCTCCGCCCACGCTTGACTCGAATGAGTCCGGCTCGAATGACATTTCCATCTCACAGCCCGTGATGAGCTTCGAGTCTCGTTTCACGGACCGGCCCCTACAGGGCGGTAAGGTCATCGACCCTGACGGGAAAGCCGTTGAGATGGGCACTCGCACCCGGTTGGAGGAGATACCCATGAGAAGTGGGAAGAGCACGCTATACGGGTAGCTAGCTCGGCTTGTCTTGTAGAAAGGTTTATTCAGGGTTATATTAGCATTGGTTTTACGGCGCAAAAGGGGTCAGTCAGGTTATCACTGACGACCGCTTAGGGTATAAAGCAAGGAGTCTTAAGGTTAGGACGGCTTCTTGAGATTTAATCAAACATCATTATACTGCATCTTTGTTCCGGAAAAATTTTGATTGAGCGATATCTGTTTTCAACCTAAGCGATGACCAGGTCCTCTACTTCGCCATGAATCTGGCAAGGGTTGGCCTCGAGAAGCTCCCGTACTTGTGCCGGTTGTCTGTCCGGATGAACCAGTCGTACCTCCTCGGGTACTACCTGTCGCACGCGCGGCAACGCCGCCTACACTCGCCGTGAAGCCATTCACGGTGTTTACCAGCGTAGTAAGAACCTTGGGGGTCGGGATAAGACTCCTCCCAGAACCACCGAATTGTGGCCAGATCCTAGACAGGAAATCATACAAATGAGCGGCAACGAGACCTTCCACTTGGAGAAGAATCATCGTAACACCACCGGGAAAGAGCAAGTTGACCAAAATCATGCAGTAGGGCGTCAACTGCGCCGGAATGGTAATAAAGTAGAAGCTCGCCTTCATCCCACGCTGGTCCTGTGTGACAGTGTAGCACATGGACAAGATGAGCGCCCTCAAGAAGATGAAGTACGGGAGACCAAAGGTAACATTGATAGCCTGTAAGGTAGAAGTTCGGTCAGTATCGCCCGAAACTTCAATTTTTCATAGGGAAAAATCACAAGGTGTTTCAAAGATGTTGAAATGTAGGGAGCAAAAAAACCACTCAAGCGAATAGAGGATCACAAGAGCCATCCATATGACATCCCACCATGCCTACACCCCAGACCGCCCTAGGATTTGCGAATGATGGGTCGGCCTGGCATGCAGGGGTAATCTTCCTCATTTCCAGGAACCGTGATAGCTGTAGAGGCAAAGCGCTATCCGGGCAGATATATGAGGGGCAAAGAGAGATACAGGGGAAATGCACGAGACGAAAGAGAGATGTACGAGCTAGCAGTGTGACTTACCAGAATAGTTCCACTGACAAACATAAGATACCATACGAGGTCCTCTTTACGAGGGAACCTGGGGTTTCCGAGCTCCAACGCGCTCAGGTACTGGTAGAGGAAGTACGTATCGAAAAGCAGACCCAGTCCATCACCGGTGAGTAAGAAAGAAGTCGGTATACGCCATATTTCAGGCGGGAACTTCCAGATGTAGTACGGGTGGAAGATGATGAGCTGGGCGGGCAAGAC
Organism: Waltergamsia citrina; assembly: GCA_022814615.1. Lineage (NCBI taxonomy): Eukaryota > Fungi > Ascomycota > Sordariomycetes > Hypocreales > Bionectriaceae > Waltergamsia > Waltergamsia citrina. Next base: position 265,770 of record JAKLNE010000026.1, read on the forward strand.
GCCTAAGGTGACGGCGAGGGAAGTAGCGAGAACGACAGTAGCTAGAGTCCTAGAAAATCTCTGTTAGAAACTACTGCTCAAAACTTTGTGCCGATGGTTAAAGCATAGAACTTACCTTGCAATGGGCGGAGTCTGCCAGTAGACGTCCATCACGTTGTCCATGTTTGACGATCGTGTGCGCCTGGTGCGGCGGCCTCAAATCTCGAAAGCAGGCAGGAAATCAAAGCACGAACGCAATGGCGGTGGGAAACGGCAGCAGGCTGCCTGTCACAGACTCGCAGCTGGAACAAAGAGATAAAGATTGACAGTTGAAGGAACTCAGCGAGGTGAGCGACCGCGCGAGAAGTCACCAGCAGGCTGCAATGGGTGCGTGGGCATTGCTAGAGCTGGTGTCGTGTCATCTTTTGTTCTCTGTGTGGGAGGTGGGCCAATTGGTAGGAGGAATTTGCACAGCTTTTGTTTGGTGGTGGTTGGGACCTCAGGTACAATGCATCTAACGGGGTGAGGTAAGGTAGCTCCTTAACGGGGTTGGTGATTGCTGCGGGAAATGCGTCATGGAGCTCGGAGCGAATGGACGCTAAAGGTAAGTACCCTATAACACCAAGTCTGAAGTCGATACACCGTTTGCGTCCAGCTTGAATGCCAACGGGTGGGAGAAGCTTCGATAGGTATTCAATCGATGGCTCTTGTAGCTGAATTTGCTATTTGAAAAGGGGTGAGTTGTACAATCTGGCATTCGGTCAGCTCACGCGATCTTCAAAATTCACCCTCGGCTAAGATGCAATACAGCTTTTTCATAGACATGGGAAGACGAAATGCGCTCCCATGACTTGATGAAAACCGAGGAGGCCAACGATGCCGCCTGGGAAGCTGCCAGGGGCGCCGTGATTGGTGCTGCGAAATGGGGAGCTGTTGCTGCTGCCCTCGGCGGAATTGGTTATGCTTGGTCTCCTGTCTACCGTAATACGACCATTCAGTTCAAAGTGTAAGCTACAACTCCCAGTACGACTTGTTTGGTGAACCCAGCTCATCCAACATCTGCAGATACGTCCAAATGTCAGGGATGGTACTGGGAAGCATGATTGATGCAGACTCGCATCTTAGACAGTACGAGCACCGGATGAGGATGCAAAGGAGATACATGAGAGAGCAGGCTCGCTGGCAGCGATACGAAGAGGAGATTAACAGTAAAGGCGGCGAAAAGTGAACATTTAACTTCTTCTGCTTCTTTGCCATGTAACATATAGCAAGCTAAATTTTGTATTCCGAGTCCTAATACAAGATGGACCTCAATCTTGCCATGTTCCAATTCTTAAATTGCCCCCAACTCCAACGCCAGATCATGCCGCACGCAAGCTCCAGAACCCAGTCTTCAGATCTAAGCTGGTGCATTGAAGCGTTTCGGGTCCATGTTGATTTTGCACAGTCGAGCAACGCAGCCACTGAGCTGAAGCAAGGTTTGCACACCCTCCAAAATCTTCATATGGGTAAAGCCGATCTCTTTGATAAATTCCAGCTTGGAGTGCTCGCTCAACGTAGGTATCGTCTTGGTGACCTTGAACATGGTGCTGATAATGTCGTGGCTCGAGTATCCCAAGTTCCATAGCTCTCGTAGCGTATCCAACGCTGAGTCTACATTTCCCTCGTAGCACGCCTTCAGCATAGCCTGGACTTTGATAGGATGCGGCGAGTCGACAACTTTGAAAACATTGTCTCCCGAAACGAAGCCGAAACCAGCCCACGTGGATTGGAGATTGTTGATAGCTTGTCGCATATCGCCCTCGGCGCTGAAGACCAGCGCTGCCAGGCCGTCATCGCTATACTCGACTTTCTCCGCCTCAATGATCTGCATTAGACGCTTAACAACCTGAGCGTCTGTCAACTTCCCGTAGCGCAAGATGGCGCATCTTGACTGCAGAGGCTCGATAATCTTGTTGGACTGGTTGCAGGCAAAGGCAAATCGCGTTGTATTGGAGTAAATTTCCATTGTGCGTCTCAAGGCTTGCTGAGCACCCGAGGTCATGCTGTCGGCTTCGTCGAGGATGATGAGTTTGTGGCGCCCGGCGGGAAGGGTGACCTTCTTCTGTGCGAATCCTTTGATGCGATTTCGGACAACGTCGATACCTCGTTCGTCACTGGCGTTCAGCTCCAACACGGCCTCTTTGTACGTGTCGCCTAGTAGCTGTCGAGCCAGGCATAGCACGCTCGTGGTTTTACCGATACCTGGCATACCGGAAATGATGACGTGCGGCATGTTGCCTTCTCGCGCAATGATCTTTAACCGTTCAATCGTCTCGGTATTGCCGACGACATCGTCGAGGAATACTGGTCTGTACTTTTCCACCCTGCGAAGAAGCACATGTTAGCGAGGGATGCAGCTATTGGTGAAGAGCGAGGGGAAGGGATTGGATGTTGGTTGCACGTACCATGGCAGCTCGTAAGTAGGGGATCCATTAGATGAAGCCGCCAAAGCTGCTTTGGAAGCAGCTGTGGACGACTCGCCCTTCTCTTCAACTTTGGCGGCGGGTGTGGCGGCAGGCATGGCGTGGGAACAAAAGACGGTGGGCGGTGGCGGTGATGGATGATAATGAGGTCGAATTGGAAATATTCCGTGCACCACTTAACGCGTCTGTAGTTTGGGCCGACGCGTCTACCTTACCTTACCTTACCTTACCTACTACTAAGGTAGTAGGTGGTAATAGTACCTAGGGTAGCACTAGCACGCCAGCAGCGCCGATGCTCACCGGTTTAGGAAAAAGGTAAGGTACCTACTCAGATGTACTACCGGGACAAGGTGGCGGCACTCATCGCCGGGACTTGCACACCCAAGTTAAGCGCAAGATTGGCAGACACTCCTTTGACCCTGTCATTCCTGTCATGCTTGTCAGACTGTCAATTGTGCCTGTTTCACTTCCGCCTATTAATACCAGTAGTCCGTGCGCGATCCCTCCACCGATCATCAAGCTGACAAGTTGATCCCCAGTCTCGACTGCCTCTAGGAGTGTACTAGCGTGTCATATGTACGATTCGGAGAATTAAGATATTACCCTCACCGTGGCTATTAGCATTAACTTCCCAAAGCAGAAAACAGTCCTTTCCCTAGCAAGGTTTTGGTCTGACAACATTTGTGGGTATTCCTTGGTCATGACTTCAAAGCCCAGGGGGCTCACTAGTGATAAGTGTATCGAGAGCAAGGGTTGCTGTCATCTTATGTCCTAACGCCGGACCGGGATCTTGAAGCTTTAGTATGCCAACATGACTCGTGTCGCCCGCGGGAACATGCATTGAATGATGTCGAGTGCTGATCTTGGCATAAGCAATATGCTAGGTATTCATTTAATGTATCTTACTCGTACGAGAACGGAGTAATACTAGTCTACCTAGTCGTCTTGGTATAAGAAGTAAATAGCCACAGGCCGCCAAAGGCGTGCTCGATTTCGATCTGGCTCCTTTGGTCTCGATCTTGCTTATTGATTTAACCATTACATACCTACCACCCTTGATCTCTCCAGCATAGCCACGCTTATGCGTTGTTCGTGCTTGTTGAAGCAGCAGCAGCAGCAGCAGCGTCACTCACAATCCCACCCCGCCGAAGCTTACGAAGCATGATTCTATCAAGACATTCAACCCACCCCGCGTACACCTAACTTCCAATTATTGTTTCACCCACACCGATCTCACTACTCGTAGTACAAATCTTCCAACAGCCGAGGACGAATTATGAGTTCCAACTATAGCGCACCCAGTGGTGCCGGGATACCGGATCCGCAACAACAAGCTCAGCGCCCTAAACGCTCCCGGATTCTCTTGTCATGCGCGCCCTGCCGTTTCTCCAAGCTCAAATGCGATCGCGAGTCCCCGTGTGGTCAATGTCTCAAGAAAGGACGAACCGATCTTTGCCAGTATGCGCCCAAGCCGGAGAAGAAGAAGCCGGCCAAGTCCATGGCGAGCCGTCTTAAGCACCTCGAAGGCATGGTGCGGGGAATGATGGATGCCGATGGAAACATCATTCCTCAAGATCCGCTTCATCCCTCCAGCCGAGGTGGCCGGCAGGGCGAGGGCGACGATGACTCGGCTGGCGACGATTCTCGTGTGACGGGTCAGGTAATCCGAGATCAGCATGAGTCTACAGCATATGTCGGAGCAACGCATTGTATGGCCATGTTGGAGGATGTGAGTCGAAAATCAAGACAGCTGCCGAAATGCTTTTGTGAGTGTGGACTGACGGAGATGGGTAGATCGAGGATCTTAAGTGTTACTTTGATGAATCGGGAGAAGGGGAGGACGACGAGTCGCGGGATGAGGAGTTGGAAGAGCCTGACGTGCTCTTCAACTTGAGCGGATCTATAAAGAGTCGAGAAGAGCTACTCGGCCATCTGCCGGAGAAGAATGTAGCTGACCGTCTGATCACGAGATACTTTGCATCCATGAGTCCCTCTCAGCGTAAGTATCACGCCTATCCCTTGGTTACCGAGAAGAAAAGCACTGACGAGGTGTAGACATCGTTCATCGAGGACATTTTGCAAGACAAGTAAGCGGATCGAGTATGAGGTGAGACTTGACAATCGTGCTAATAGTTCTGTAGTACGCCCGATTTTGGCAACACCCTGATGAAGCAACCCTGCATTGGTTGGCCCAACTCTTCATGATGTTGGCGCTCGGTGTGCACTTCAACAAGTACCAAGCACCAAACGAGGTCGAAGCCGATTCACCAATGCCCACCACCGACAGAATCAAACACTACCGATCATGCGCTGGATGGGCTCTCGCCGCGGGCAAGTACACCCAGCCGCATCCGACGACACTCCCGGCCTTTATGCTTTACGTGGAGGCCAACTTCCTCCTCAACCGAGCCTCGCAAATGAATTGCTATATTCTATCGGGAGTCTGTATCAGACTTATGCTCAAGATGGGTCTGCATCGTGATCCCAATAAACTGGGCACACATACTCCATTTGAGGGTGAAATGCGAAGGCGCATGTGGAACATGGCCATCCAGATCGAATCGATTGTGTCGTTCCACATGGGTCTGCCGAGTATGATCCCGAGTATCGAGACGGACACAGAGGTTCCCCGGAATTTGGAGGATGATGATTTCGATGAGAATACAAAGGAGCTACCCGCTGGTCGTCCGTATTCGGTCTGGACCGCTATGACCTATCCGATTCATAAAACAAATATCGTCAGGGTGTTTGGAAAGATTGCAAGACATGCGCACTCCTTGGAACCGCCTCAATACAGAGAAGTCTTACGGCTGGATGGAATGTTGCAAGAAACTTGGAAGATTGTCCCGTCTTTTATGATGGTTCGGCCCTTGGAAGAGTGTGTGGGCGACTCTTCCTCATTGCATATCCAGCGATTCGGTCTGGCGGCTCTGTATAATAAGAGCCGCTGCGTTCTACATCGTCGATATCTTGTCGAACCTACCCCCAAGAGCGAACACGATTACTCGAGACAACAGTGTTTAGAGGGCGCCATGACACTGCTGAGAAACCAAGCCATCGTCTGGGAAGCATGCAGACCTGGCAACACCATGGCCCACAACGGCTGGTTCGTGTCTTCCCTTGCCGTGCACGACTACCTCCTAGCCGCTGTTGTCCTGTACCTGGTCATCAAGAACGAACACTACGCCAACCCGAACAGTGAACACAACTGGATGTTACAACAATCCCCTTCGCCATCCAAGGAGCAACTAACTGACATGATTCGGCATTCTCACTGGATCTGGACGCAAGTCGCTCGAACTTCGAAGGAACTGCGCAAAACGGCTGATACTATTGCCGTGATGCTGTCGAGACTGGGCACTCCCGTTGGCAGCGAGGCGAGCATGTCGGAGCCTTCTCCGATCTTTGATGTGAATAAGTACTCTGTCGCTACCTCCTCTGTTACCAGCGACTTTGCGACACAGACGTTTGGTGGAAGCAGTAACAGCGCCGACCCGTTCTCAACACAAAGCTTCCAAGGTATGCATCCTTTTTTTTCTTTTTTGGCTGTTTTAGTGGAAACAAGGCAATTTCGGGCTTCTCGCTAACTGCTTTCTAGGAGCATTGCCCAACCCGTCTCAACCGTTTTCAATGGCACCACCAACCGACCCAGCCTTAAGCATGGGCTTCCCAGGAATGGAATCTGCCGACAGCCTCTCCTATTCACTAGGACTCGATTCATCATCATCGTGGGTGCCTCCCAACAACGACATGGACTGGGTAAGTCCACCTTGCGCCAAAGTCCTTGTCCTTTAGTAGTATATGAAGATACACGAGCCCGCTAATTCCCCTTTTCCTTGCTTAGCGGTACCTCGATATATCCCTGGCACACAGTCACACGGGAGGAACAAGCGATGCGAATGGCCCAGATCCTGTCTGGACAGCGAGCGCGGGAGGCAATGATGGATGGGGGCTCGGGAATATGGACTTTTGGAGTGGGACAGGGTGAAGCGACCTGATGAGCGGTCGAGATGGTGATTCTAGTCCGTATTCGACTATTGTTTACTGATCTGCCTTTTTCTGTTGTGTGTCCTTTGCTTATCGTGATTTGGATGGCTTCTGCTGTGTTGGAATATCAGATATGAGGCGTAGCTGCCACTGGTTTCACCGACGGCAATCGAGCACGACAGCCACCAAGTCGGGACCCCAGCTGTATTGGATTGGCATTGATCCTGCGGTGAAACGTCGTGCGGCTTTGAAGTCGTGATAAATTCGTAACCATAAAGGGGCAGATTACAGAGATTAGGGGGAGCATGGGTGTGGCGTCTTGTCTCACTCGAACACACATCTACATTCTAACGCCCAGTTGGTTCAATTGAGCGTATACCACAGAGTACTTGTGACAGATATGACGCAATATGCACAGCACAAAAAGCCCATCCTCTTATCTTTAAAGTGCAACATACAACTGTTGGTGTAATACCTTATCGGTGCATATGTGTGTGTGTATGTGTGTGCAAGTGTAAGCCTGCAACGGGCGACGGACCGAACGGTAACACTTATTGGTTGTTTTAAACCGCCCCTCTGAAAGTGTAATGTACGCCGCGAGAGCCTCCGCGGAGATGTCCATTTCAACGCGGGGCATCGCAAAGACACCCAAGTCATGCATGTTTTTCTTTTGTGCAACTACACAACTCGCCAGCTCCAGTTTTCTAGCGCGTTGGCAGGTATTTTCCAATGTCATAGTAGATAGAACCCCAGATGTTTAATCACGGCTCAAATGCTCAGGGGCCCTTGAGGAAGAGCCATGTCAGCAGTAAGCAATGTTTTCCATTTGACCCTGGTCGACCGAAGGTCTTCGGTCAATGTTGGCGAATGACAGCCCGATGCTGGTACTCCATACAAGTATATATTGATATTCCACTTTTAACGTTTACAAGGAACATATTACCCGTGCTATGGATGGCATGAGCGCCACTTTTTTTTTTACTGGACCTGAGCGTCAGCATCAAGGATGGGATATGCTTGGTGACGACTTGATTGCTGTGTGAGAGTAGCATACGAGTCAAGATGAAACGGACCAGGTCAAAAGCCTGGAAAGGATTGCTGATAATCATCACTATTCTTACCAGTGGTAATAGTCTGTCCTGCGCAAAGAAGGTAGTATTCATTCCTCATTCATGCAATCAGTAGCGTGAGAAAAGAATCACACGTATGTTTGAGTAGTATCCAGGTAGTAGGGAAGAAGGGCATGAGAACCTTCGCGGGGTGGGGCCCCAACTCGCCAAGGACCGGTCACTGTGCGAACCCAAAGGGGATAAAAAAAGAGAGGGTGTACGATTGGATGGATGCGATGCAATTTGGGCATCACAGCAACGGGATTCGACAAGTCCTGCAGGCGTTACGTGCCTTATAATCTATGTGTTGGACTTGACGGCCCCGTTTCCTGACTGGCTATATACACCATTATGTGTAAAATCGAGCCAGAACCTCAGCGATAACTAGAATCTCTTACAGTTATTATTATTTTAAGAGCTTACCTATAATTTAATTAATATCCTTATAAAAGCTTTCTTTTTATTGATATAACTATTTTGATTTTTTAAATAATAATGATAATTATGATTTATAATTTATAAAAAAAAAAAATTAATTAATTTAAAATTCATATTCTTATAATTTTAAAAAGTAAAGCTATTAATTTAGTTATGTAAATTGGAGTTCATTATATTATCTGTTAAGTAATATTCCGCTTCCTTTCCTCCGCCTCTTTCGTAAGCTCGATTGTAGCACGCCTTACCTGCACTGCTAGAGCACTTAGACTCCCTAGGACCTCGCCTAGCAATTGTGCGTCGAGATCTACGTACAGAGTGAGGGTACTCTTAAGCCCCGGGACGCTTTGCCTTTGTGTGTAAGTATCGCACAGCAAGGATAGCCCGTCCCATCCGTCGAGGACGGCTACTAATTGGTCATAGTCATCGGTAAGGCAGAGCCGCGTCTCAAGGGCTGCCATTTCGGCGTCGCGGTAGCGTCGCGACATCCAGAGGAGAGCGCCCTGGGACGAATGCCAGCGCCAGATAGGCTTGGCCGCCCAGAAAAAGGTGCGGTAGCGGGCGGGCACAGTATTGGTATAAGCAGTCTCGCTGTCGTCCGACGCACTCGGAAGGACCATCACGGATGAATACTTGTGCCTCCCCTCAGTAAAGAGCTGAAAGCGGCATGCTTGCGTGAAGACGTGAGCGCGCGATGATGCGGATGCCTCGTGGATAGCGTCGGTCGGCTCCTTGGTGTAAGGTGGCAGCTCACCCGCCATAACGTCTTCTGGTGGCGGCGACCGCATCTTGACCTTGATGGACGCGTCGGAGGCGCCAGGCGAGTCGAGAGCGCGGACTCCGCTGGCGTGTATCTCATACAGCACCTCTGCATCATCGCCGCCACCGTTATTATCATCGTCTAAGATGCAACGCACGATGTGGCTCGTCGTGTTGTCGGCGAGGAGTCTCAGCCGCCTAAGGGGCCGCCTCTTCACGAAGCGCGTGTCACTTGCCTTCATCTCGCGCTCGGAAATCTCGGGGGGCGCACCCACTGGCGACCTGGCAACCCGCATGCCACCAGGGAGGCGCGCGAGATGGGGTCGCCAGTCGTCGGGCGCGGGGACAAAGTGATGGTCATCGACGTCTACAGGGACGGTATACCCGTACTCGCCTGGAGCGCTCGTGGCGATGGCTAGGCGCAGACCGCAGCGACGGCACGAGTGCGTGACAGACTGCGGCCTGAATAGCAGTGGTACTAGGAAGAGTATGGTGCCGAGCGTGAGGGGTGTAAAGACAACAACGACGGCCATGCATGCTGCATACCTGCGACCATGATGAATTCAGCGTGCGTACGGCACGAGATGGTATAGGGGCTGAGTGTCGTAAGGCATGACCGTGGGCGAGGGACTCACGTCCGTTGAGATAGCCATTCCTTTGCTATCACCGTAGTGCCTCCATGGCGACAGCCCGGACAAGTAACAAACTTGGCGCCTTTATGCCCGAGCAGCTGGCGGAGCGGATTCGGAGTAACCTCTCCAGGTACAATAGACGTGCGCGCGGGCGCCATGACCATAGGTAGGCAATGAGATCCCGACCAAGATTACGAAAAGGCAGCACGCCTTTGGGATAGTTGATTTCTAAAGATACAGCAAGGGGCGAGGCTGACAACTTATGGCAATCGCCCTGGATTCGGATGCAGCCCCGTAGTAGGTACTTAGATAAGATACTACGTTATAGAAGTGCGTCATTTTTTAGCTGATGCGGTTCAGTTCCTATTACTCGGTTATAGCTGCCAATGGTTGTTAACCGCAGTTATGCCTAGAACATGTAATAAACCTCGTAAAACTATCACAAATCATTTCTATATAGATATATGCTATATCTATAATAAAAGTTATTCTTGAATTTTTAAACATTAATATAAATTTATTTTGAGTTATTTTTATTAAATATTTAAGTTTTTAACAAATAGAATTAAAGAACTAGGATATCAATATTGTATAAAATTATCCCTAAATTTATAGTGGTATATAGAATATAGATGATCTCCAGCTCAAGTATTTCTGATGGAAGTCCTATATGTAGACCTAAAAATGGGACCGCTAACCTGTACACATGGATCAATTCTGTGACCAGATGATGGGACCCGAAGCATTCCGCCGCCACGCTGGGCACGATCCATTGATGGCGAGCTGGTGGTGGAAAGATAGCGAAACGAGCAAATAGCAGCGAGGCTGTTGTCGATGGGGTAAGAGGGATGAGAAATAGAATCGGGTCAAAATTTTCTGACTGGAGGCCAGGGCCAAACTGTTAGGTAAGGCATTGGCCAAGGGTGTTCCGCAAGGGTTACCCAAGTCAAGGGCAAAAGCCAAATTGGGAACGCCGCCCCAAAAGACTAAAAACGCGGGAATGGGGAAGGGAAGGGAAGGCAAGGAAAAAAATTTCCAGCATTAGGATGGAAGACTACGGGAGACTATTGCGTTTCTAGCGAGTTCTGGGAGCATACAATGGGGTAATAGAAACGTCAGAACGGCGAATCAATTGTGCTGCTTTTTTTTTTCTTTTCGGGTCCGATGCCGCAAGTGAGACCCGCCTGCCTTTAGTACAGATAGAAGTTTTACTCGTACAACGACAGAATATTGGGTCAAGATCACGATCCCCTCACCTCAGAAAGTAGTTGAATCATTGTAGATGCTAGGCAGAATTAGTAAAAATAATGAGAAGACAGTGGATGCGTGAACCCGTTCAGCGCCTTGGTACGGAGTGCGAGTATCCGTGGCCGGATGGGCTACCTGTCAGGGCCGGTCTGCAAGAGTACTTCGTACCACTAAAGAGCACGAGTACCAGTATATTGTCGTCACTCGGGGCGGTGACGGTAACACAAATTCACAGCCATGCTTAAGGTAGCAGATAACAGCCATCCATGCTTATTTTCCCCCAATGGAATGTCGACACACAGAAAATAAACCGTTGTTCAAGTTGTTGATATAAAGTCGGACATGGTGTAATTGAGATCGCTAGCAGCTTCCATTCGAATCGAATGGAAAAGACTCGGACTTGGAGGCCGGGCTCGGGAGTGGGTCTTGAATCGGTGCCAGTGGGCCGATAGGAACTTGAAGCTGCCATTGCTGTGAGGAAGGTCAAGGCCGTAGAGGTACTCGTAGGAGTAAGGTAGGTAGGACGGGCAGGTAAAGTACTGAGGTAGTACATTACAGAGAGAGGGAAAGAGGCGTCCCGCTAACAAACAATGCTGCTGCATGCGGCGTTCTGTTTGGAAGGCACACTACAGGTCGGGCACACCGGGCGTGAATGTTAATCGCCCGCCCGCACTCAGCCAGACACAAGAGGTCTCAGTACTACATGCACTACAGTACTCGTAATGGACGAGGTGGTGCCAGAGTAGCGCCTGTGGTCTGCTACTTAGTAGTAGTAGTAATTACCTAAAATGTTTATGAGGCAAGAGGTGTGGTACTCAAGTTTTTAGAGGGTGTACCTACCTACCTACCTACGTACCTGCCTTGCCTTACCTTAAGTTCTGACTTCCAAGCTACAGTATCTATCTTATCAACGCCTTGTTTCCGGCCTCACTGATAAGAAAGTTTACCGACAGAGAAGGCGACATCATCCCAACCATCACGCGACTTCATACTTGCCCATCCCATCATCATTATCCGTTGAAACCATCGTTTCAGTTATATTTCAACAGACAATTCCTTCGACCAAACCATCATCACCAGCCCCATCGCCCTAAACAGGTAGCAATCACGAGGACCCAGAGCAGAAGCGACAGTAGCAGCAAAAGAGTACGAGTACAAGTACAGTACCGGAACGCGCTAAGGTAGTAGCACGACTCGTCTATCTTGCGGCTACCAGCAATTGCTTCTTCCTTAGCCATATTGCACAAGCAGAGAGGCTTATCACTGGCCAACTGATCGCGCGTTCTTATCAACGACATCCAGTATCCAATTTGCGTAAGGCGGAGCGCATAAATCCCTGCTACTGGCTACTATGCCGACTATGGAACTAACTAAGTGCGATCCCCAGACCAAGACAGAACTGAAAACTGAAGGCCCCGCCATGCATCCCCCTCGACAACAGCTCGCTTGACGATAACCGAATGCATCTTTTCCGAATTCGAGAAACAACAAGTTGAGACGGATCCAGGAATCAAGTTGGCATTTGCCATCCACCTTTGTCTTACGTCCTAGATCATCCTCCACACGACATAGCACGCTCTTTCTCACCACATTACACCGCACAACACCGAGATTTGATAACGATTGTTTGTCTCCATCGCCCCTTTGCTCTCACTCATAGCTCGCTGGCCTTGGCCTATCACTATCAATATCACCCTTTCCAGCAACAAGCACGAGGTGGCTCCTTTCATCATCAACCCCAGACCCCAGACGCGCCCTCTGCCAATACCTATCCGCTGCCGAAACGATCACTTCTGCACATAGCTATCCATACAGATGCGGTAGCCTTTTACCACGATAAAGAATTGCCCCTCCGCACGGTATCCGCACTTACACGCACAGATACTTAGCTCAGGTATGTTCAGTTCTGATCTTCTTATCCTTCCTCGACAAATCTCGACGAACAATATGGCTGGGATGATGCATCTTCCCTAGTTCCGCTCCCCAAGTCGCAAGTCTCTTTCAATCTCTTCCTCTCACTCAGTGTCCTCCACCCTCCGCATCCTGGCTCCGCCTTCGGCCTGCCCCTCCACCACAGACCATCCACAATCGCAACGCACCCACTCTTTCTGTCCGTGCCATCTAGTTCATCACGTCAGTTGGGTCCAACGCTCTCAGGCGCGCGCTCTCGCTGTAGCTTGCTGCCCCTCCATCATCCCTCTCTGGCTCCCCCCTCCAGTCTCTGCGCCGGCCAGTCGCTAGCTGAGGGGCTACTGGCAACCCACGATGGCCCATGAGCGCTCACATGATGCCTCTCAAGGGTCTGAGACCCCTAGTAGCGGGACCAGTCCTTAGAGGCTAGGAAGCACAGTTGTACAATTGACCTTGTGTGTTTATGTTGTTCTCCCACCCTCCCTTATCCTCTGCCCTGGCAGTCTGTCGCATTGCCTTGTCCTATCTTATCTTTCACCACGCATTTCTCGGACGAAGCCAGAGCGAAAGCCAAGCTCAAGGTTAAATAAAGATCGAGGAAACCCACACTCGCAGGCGGCGCAAGCCGAGTCCTCCACATCCCCAGTAAGCCATTGGCATCACACGTACGCCTTCTGGGTGCACATTCCCCGGCCCAAGGTAGCGGTGGTGCATGCGTTTAGTAGACGGATGGCTTTCGGAACGATCCCTCTTGTCGGTTTCCCGTGATCGCACTCCCCAAAACTCTTCCCTGTCCTTTTGCCCACGCCCGGCATTGGGCTGGTCCACTGCCGTACATTCATTTTACGTACTGACTTTGCGACTCATGGGTCGATCAGGCCGCCTCAGCCCTCCGATTCCCCACCAGCAGAGCGCCGCACCGCACCGCACTATCCCGCCAGCGTCGCCGTTCGTCTCGAATCCAGGAAGCGATCGCCTTGACCATTCTCGACTCATACTTGTCTCTCCCAGGCAAATCGAACGTCGGCTGCCGATTTGCGTGTGCCAAAACCCAAGTTCCTCGCACTTGGCTGCACCTCTGGCTCTGCCCAGTCCGGTAGTCATATTGTCTTGCATGCCCGCCTGCAGCTGCTCCCCAACCGCATCGACTTTTCGCGCAGATTCTTGTAGGTGCTGCCTGCAGTATATATATATATAGGCAGCCGGGTAGCATGTCGGTGCAAGTGGCCCGTGAACGCCGCGACATCACCATCATGCCAGCACAAGTCAACGGATCTGTCGCGGGCAGTATCCCAATACAAGTCCCTTCCGACAACACAAACGGCCCTCGAAAGCAACACAAGCATTCCAGATCTTCCTATTCCGAGTCATCGCCACTTGCCAGTTCCAGGAACAACTCCGTCACTTTTCGTCCGCCCAAAAGGCTCATGTCTTCCCCCAATAAGACCATTGCCATCATTAATGCGGCTGGCCGTCAAGCTGCGTCATTGATTCGCAACGCAACGGCCGTTGGCTATCATGTTCGCGCTCAGTTGAGGAATCTGGAAGGCGTGATTGCCACCGAGGTCTCAAGCAATCCCAATGTCACCGCTTTCGTTGGCGAGTTGTATATCAGACAGGAGCCCACGGAGGAGAACAAGGACGTTACCATCAATGGCCCCATCTCCGGTGTCGGTGTCAACCACGAACTGATTAATAGCCTCTTCCGCGGCGCCCAACTTGCCTACATCAACACCACCTTCTATGGCGATGAATTCCAGATTGGCAAGGCGGTTGCCGACGCGGCCAAGAAGGCTGGCATCCAACATTACATATACTCCTCCATGCCTGACCACGCCGCTTACGACCCCTCTTGGCCTTCACTACCCCTCTGGGCAAACAAGCACAAAGTGGAAGAGTATGTCCGCGAGCTGGAGCTGCCAGCGACTTTTGTGTACACTGGCATCTACAACAATAACTTTACGTCTCTTCTGTACCCTTTGTTCTGCATGGAGCTTCAGGATGATGGCTCCTTCACATGGCAGGCCCCCTTTCACGAAGATGCGAAGCTCCCTTGGTTGGATGCTGAGCATGATGTTGGGCCGGCAATCTTGCAAATCTTCAAAGATGGCGTGTCCAAGTGGGGTGGTGAACGGATAGCATTGGCATACGAATATTTGACCCCTCGAGAGGCTTGCGAAATGTTTGAGCGTGGGGTCGGTCGCCCCGTTCGATATATCAGGGGCCCAATTGAGGTCAAGGTGCGCATTCCGGCCGGCTACCGAGAACAGCTCCAAGGACTCGAGGAGCTATTCCGCCTGGACGAGCCCGACCCAAAGAAGCAGCCGCCCTATTTCGGTGACCTCAAGCTGGATGAGAGTGTACCCACCCAAGCCTTGGAGTTGTGGGAAGGCCCCCGTGGGCTAGAAGAATACGCGAGGGAGATGTTCCCACTTGAAGAGGAGGCCAATGGCCTTACTTGGATGTTCGACGATGAAGACGGATCGGAAGCACCCGAAGACGAGGGTATTCGGGCGACGACTACCTCGGTCGAGCAGCTCCGTATCCACGACAGAAATGGCGACGACGATGACGATGACGACGAAGATGAGGGGCTCGTAATGCGTGGCAGCAAGAGAGATGAGGAGCAATGGCTTGCATGATTCGTTGGATCCTGTGCCTGTGCCACAACGATGACTTCTTGCTCGTGTGCATCAATACCCCGTTGGAAACAGCGTCCGCATCTTGCAAATCCGCCTCATCAACATAAGCGGATTTCCATCGTCTCCTTCGGATGAACTATCATGGAACTGCACAGCTCGTGAACTGCTCACCATTTTCGTATCATCGGGGAAATTTTATTTAGGCGTTTGGGTCAAAGGTTTTATAAAAGTTTAAAAGTGAGAGACCCATTGATCATTGGGAGTTTATGTTTATACAATACGGCCTTTAGAACGAGGGCGAGTTCTTGTTGGCCTTCTCCTTAAATATACGTTGCAGCGACTGTAAGAGGTTTGGGATGAAGTTTGTGTCGTGGAGATATGATTGACGTTTATAAAGTCCATATTCGTTATCTTGTCGATCGCGTACCTCGCCTGTATATACTATCGATTAGTTCTAATTCAATCTCGTGGGGGTCCCGTTGCAGACTTACAGTCGTGCCGTGGGCGATTTAGTAGTAAGCCTTGGCTAAGGGACCCAGCACGATAAGACATAAAATATTACCAACTAAATCATGAATAGGAATCGTGTCATTTCTATGCGAGTTTGTACAGGAGGAGAGTTCAAGAGGAAAAAATCCATGACAGCATCGTGGACCAACACTCTTTTTAAATCTCCCCCTACTCTCACCGAGACAGACTGTGACTAGGATTGGACGGGACGACTTCCCCGTGCCGTCACCGTGTCGCTTTTGCGGGCGCTCAGATTCATTTCTTGCATTCCCAATGGAAAATTGCTAATACTACACTACCTACCTATACGCACTTACCTAACATGAAGAAATGGCCCCCCCTCCTCAAAGTGCACGTTTCTCCGTGCAGCGCGGGGGTGTTTCTCCCACGAAAGGGAAAAAAAAAGCAAACGCGGGAGCGTGGGGGGGGGGGGAGATGAGGAGCCGCTGCTGTCATTGTCATGGATGCAGTGTTATATAAGAGGCGGGTGGATGGTGCTTTAGAACAGGGATGAACGACGTCAGTGAATCTTACCTGTCAGTTTTCCCCTCCATCAACTTTTACTACACCAACACATATTATTAATATTGGTCTTGTTTAATCCTTCTTTCCTCAATTGTCAATGAGTGAATTTGATGTTGCCATTGCAAGTCTGTTCGTGGACCGCCTCGCTTACGGATGGAGAAACTCACACAATGCGAGCATGACGAGGTTGAAAAGCCACTCGAGTAGGGGCCCTTAAGCATATATAAAAACACGGCGAGATTGTTGTCCTGGAATGGCAGGGACAGGATAGTTCTCTAACCTGCTTCCCTAGAGGAGTTTGGCACAATGTTTTGAAAAGTTCTAATTCAATTGAGAGATTGAAGAACTAAATAAAGTATATCAGCGTCTCGCCTCGTTTGTGCAGAGTGCACATGGTATCATATCAAATTAAGATCAAACAACATCCCTCTTATCATCATATGTCCGTACTACATTCAAATATTCGAAACTTTCACCCCCTCTACAATCAGCATCGCTACCCCCATGTGTGATATCATGAAAATTTCTCACGCCATCTTGGCATCCGCATTGTTCTCGTCGACAGCACCAGCATCCGAGGCCTGCTTGGGAGGAGGCATCTCAATGTGAGTAGTCTTGTTGGCCACCATACCCTCAGGCAGCTCGTTGAGCTCATCTTCCTTTACATCGAGGTGACGGAACTGGAGGTAGAAGCAAGTACCGGCAAGGAAAGCAAGAATAGCAACAGTGGTGTAGTTCCAGACCAGGAGAGGGTCGCCAGACAAGCTGACAAAGGCCTGGCCAAGGGCAGCGGAGAAAGCAGTCATGAAAAGAGCAAAGGCCTGAACCATGGATCGCATATTCTTCGGGGCCTTGGAGTAGGCGTATTCTAGCGAAGTGATGGAGGCGAACACCTCAGAGAGGGCGATGAGAATATAAGCGCCTGACTGCGCCCAGACATTAATCTCAGCCGGAGGGCAGGCTCCCTCCTCGCCAGTCTCGGGATCAATCCAATCCTGGCGGCCGGCATAGTTGCCGCAGATGGAGCGCTTGTAGATGTAGTGTTGGACAACGGCAGCCCAGATCATTGAGCAGCAGCCGGCGTAGAACCCGCAGGCGATTTTCTTGATGGGAGTGAAGCGGAAGCCAATCTTACGGAAGGTAGGGTAGATGAAAATATCGAAAAGAGGAATGAAGATCAAGAGAGAGAACGGGTTCAGGTTGGTGATGACATCGTTGGGCACACCGTGGCGCTGCATGGTAGCGGCCTGGGAGACCAAGTTGTTGTTTACTAGGTTAAGAGTCAGTGATAGATTCGCTTAAGCTAGAATCCGGCGCTTACCTTGGTTGTAGCAGAGCCAGAAGAGAGGATAGTACATGAAAACGGCACAGGCAGAGAATCCACGACGGACCTCGTCAACCCAGGCATCATCGAAGTTCATCCACGAAGGTCGGGTCTCATCACTGAATTTGGAAGGCTTGACGTTGTCCCACATGGTGCCGTCATGGAGATTCTTGTAGGTTGCAAAAGGGTTGACGGACCAACGACCCTTTTGGGCGAGGAACCAGAGCTTGAAGGCAGGACCAAGCACGGAACCGCCAGGCGGGCGGCGCTCATATCGCTTACGTCCCCACCACATGATAAAGGGGCAGAAGCACAGCATGATTGTGGGCAGAGTATAAGATAGGTAGAAGCCAACATACTTCTCGGCCCACACCATACTGATCTGGCCCATGAGGGCACCGACGTTGATGAAGAAGTAGAACCAGCCGTAGATACGCTCGCTAGTGACGGCAGGATCGACTAGAACGCGCTCGCCGGACTTGAGGGTCTTGACATGAAGGTGCTGCTCTCCAAGCTGCTCCACAATCAGAGGGTTGACCTAGCTTGGTTGTTAGTTCTCAGTTTGCAGATGGAGCGGGGAGTTGGTGGTTGCTTCTACTCACATTAGGCTTGAAACCACCCGTACCCAGGCCGATAGTCAAAATACCAAGAATCATACAAGCAATGGAGCCACCCTGGTTAGGAATGACAGGAGGGATAGCAGACATGATGAGAATGAGGTGGCCGAGGATATCAACGCCTAGGGCATAGTTGATGGTCTTATAGCGTCCCCAGAACTGGTCGGCAACGTAAGCACCGAAGAGAGGCATAAGGTACTGCCAAAACTGGTTGAATGTGGTGATACCAAAGGCAGCACGCTGGCCCATACCCAGAACACCAGGCTGGTCGGGATCGGCACCGGTGTCCGATCCCTTGGGAAGAGGCTGCTGGATGAAGTTGGTGACTGGGAAAGAGGTCAGTATACAAGCTATTTGTAATAAAACACCCAAATTCTCCGTCGCAATTGCATCGCATATGCTTGGTGAGGAGTGATGGGAAGAATAAGACGACTTACAAACGATGGTAGTTCCGTAGTAGGAGAAACGCTCGCACAACTCGATGAAGCCGATGGTGAGGAGCCTCAGGGGGATCTTGTTAGGAACACGGCGCAAAGTGACCATGTCCTCAGGCGTCGGGGCATCCTCATAGTCGGTGATGGAGCCATCACGCTGGACGTTGGAAGCAGCCAAAGAGGCAGCACGCTGGGCCGTGTCGGCAACGGCGATGGAGTTGCGCTTCTCATCGACAGCCTCGGCGCGCAACTCAGCGCCACCGATTTGGAGCTCGTCACCAGGAGGCATCTTGGTGACAGAGCAAAGCAGGGGCGGCAAGAGGAGAGGTAGATAGGTGTCCCTGTAGGATTATCACAAGCCTGATGAGACAGGTCAAGGCCAGAGTTGTAGACAGACAGACAGACAGACAGACAGATAAGGCTACCTACAGCTGGTGGGAGGCCAAAACCAAAAGCTAGATGGGAATAGAAAGGGAGGGGGGTCTGTTCGGTCTTATTATAATCAGACAATAACAAAACAGCCTGTATTACCTACTACCACTGCTACTAACTCGGCCAACGTACTCGAACGGCAGTAGCAAGTTAGCAAGCAATACCTCAGGTAGCAAGTGGCGCCTGGGTCTACACCCGCGCCCGCAGTTGCACCTGCCTCCCGCCGCTCAGGATTCAAGGGACCCAGGTCGCTCTTGCAGTCTTGCACTGCAAAAAAAGTCGAGCACCTGCAAATTTGGATGTAACATCCCAGCCGCGAGGGTCCAGGCCAAGACATTGCCAAGCGTGTAAAAGACGGAGCCGGCCACTTTGCATGCATCCATCTCACTGTTAATTAGTCCTTTCAAGATGCTTTTCCTGATAAAGGTGCCAAGTAGGTACAAGTACAAGCACGAGCACGAGCACAAGCGCGGTCTTCCCCTGTTGGAGTTAGCGGCAGCGGTGGCCCTTTGTCTATCATGCCATGCCATCTCCCAATCTACTTGGACTTACATGACCTTGGTGTGATCAAAAGGGCACAGCAGCGTTTAGCGCGACTCGAGATTCTGCGCTACCTTACTATATCTGGGGACACCTTGATTGTCTAAGGTAAGGTACTTTAGCAAAGGCAGTAAGCACCCAAGTAACAACACAGGGCCAGTGGCGTTGGACGGTTGGTCCCCCACAAGAACCCGAAATGGGAAGGGAAGGTGAGGTCAGGCAAGGGAGGCCGCCTCCTAAGCTGCTCCTTTCCCATTCTTTGCAACCACACAGTCCATTTATCTCAGTTCTTACCTACCTGGCTAAGGTATTGTCCAGCTCTTGACAGCTCTTGCCAGCTCTTGACAGCTCTTGCCAGCAGTACTAAGGCAGCTGTGGTCAGCTCTTGCCCAACCCGCCCTCGCACACTTGCTTGCCCCAGGCATTGATCGCGTGGCGCACTTGCATGAGGAGGTCAAGGTGGCGGCCATCAGTGACCAGAGGGGCAGGAGCGATCATCCGGCAACCGCTCTGCTCTAGGAATCCCCTATACCTGTATTCGCTTCGATAGTGGGCATCCCCTTGTTCATGTGCCCTGCAATCGTTGAATTATCTTCTGGCCGCATATCATTGGCCAAGGCCGGTCTCCCACGGTTATCGATGGCGTCCGGGGTGTGCGTTGGGCCTCGCAATTAGCGGAAACAAAATTCTGCTAGATGAGCTACGCGATCCAATACAACCTTTTGATACGAGTTGGGTCTGGCTCGCCTCGGTTATTAGAGGCAGAGCGTCGCGTCTCAATGATTTTCCATCGCGGTTACCGTTACCCATACTTTTAGATTAGTATTAAGGTTGGGCCACTTTACTCTGCGGGGAAGCTCCAACGCGCTGAGTTCAAGTAGTTTGAAACCACTACCCAGGACTATCACTATGGCACTGGTCGAGCTGGCTCTTTGTCGACCAAAATTAGAGCCTTGCTGCGCTTCTAACCGCTCGACCCAATATTTTCTACGAAATGGAGCTCAAGTTACCAGATGTGTGAATAGCACAAGGGCATCGTTGCTCGACTTGAAGATAAGCGTTAGGGATGGTGGGGTGAGATACGTTGTCGTATGAGTGCCATGGAACACCAGCACCAATGGGCTGCTCCGCAGGATTCGACACGAACAGCCCTCCAGCGGTCTGGAATTCTGGAATTGAGACTTGACGGCAAGGCTCGACGAGATTGAGACTCCAGGCATGTGAGGAAATGTTAGCTCTGGCCACTCCCCTAATCGACAGCAGCGACAACGGTAGGCTATCGCGCAGAGAATTACCAGTTGCGGGCATCATGGCAAGAGATTGAAAAGGAGTCGAAGCTAGCGGAGCGTAATGAGCGACGCCCAGCCCAAGAACCGAAGCCACCCTTCGGCTCTGCGCCGTGAAGCCAGTAAGCAAGCTTGATTCAGATCGAGCCCACCTCTTCTACTCTTCTAGCCCTCTTCCTGGAGGCGCTCCGTTTCCCCACTCCAGCCACTGATTCTTAGCGCGCCCGAAAAAGTTCCTCGCTGCCTGCTCCTTTGGGTTTAGCCTGGACTCCCTAGAACGTTCGCATGGGCTTCTCTGCGTTCCGCATGCCTCACTCCCGTTTACATTGCTTGGCTGCTGGACTACTTGGCGTCTTGGCTGTTGGGCTGGTAATCTTGGGACTTTCTCAATTTATCCAGCAAGGCTGGCTGGGTCCAACAAAAGTGCGACTCTGTGCAAAGCTGCAACGGTCGACAGAGAAGATCGCATTCTTGAGCACCCCTAAAACTGGCCACGAGGATGACACTCCCAAAGCCTAAGAATATTCCAACATTATCGTTCTTTATCAAATCATCCAAGACCTTACGCAGTCAAGGGCAGTCGTGTGCCTCTTCGAGGACACTAACTCTGGAATATTGAATTTTCATCCCTGGTCCAACAATTCTAGACGGGCCGGAGATGTGATAACAGTGTCAGACCACGCCGCTTCTTGGCAGGCTGCCAAGTTAGGTATCATCTCGTAATGATAGCGTGAAAATTTGTTCTTGTGATGAGAGCCACCAATTGAGTATCAAAGACGGCACCGTTCAATCGCCTTGCCGCGTGGATGGGGCTCTCATACCCATCGTACGAGAGTAAGACTTGGTCGCCTACGGCACCAATTCAGGCAGGTCGGGGGCCTCATTTCCACCAGTTGGTCGTTGATTTTAGCTATGCTATTAACCTATATTTTAAAGTTGACAATAACGACAGTGCGCGCGATGTATCATCGCAAGTGTCCACAATCCAGCGTAATGGCACGCGCAGTATGTGTGGGGAACCCCTGAGGAGAGATACCAATTTTGTAAGGTAAGAATAATAACTGAACAGACTTAAACAGATTCCTCAAAGCAATTCTGAATTACTTCACTGGCTAGGCTGGCACTACTCAGAGTGGAACTCTAAGCGATGGAGATCAGCAAAGTCTGACAGCTCTATATGCCTCCTGTTGAACATTTCTCCTGCAGGCTCCTCGGGCTCTTCCTGCCGAACGACTTGGCCTGACACGGCGACGTCTTGGCCGATTTCCTTGGCCTGAAGCCATTGGGTTCAATTGCCGGCCTTCTTTCTGTATGATCTACGGAGTACAACGGCTTTTAACGTCCTTGGTTACCATCTACCCTAAAGCAAGTCGCCCTAATCTAACGGTCACGTGCTCCCCCGCCATGCTGCCTTTCCGCAACGAGGGGCTATGACGGGGGGCGCTCCGTATCATGCAGCGTCCCCCAATCCCGACGTAAATACAGAATAAGGAAAGACACTTAGCACTCGAATACCGCCAAAACGCCTCAATTGGCGGTACTTCGGCTGGCTTACAAGGACTTATGCAGCTACTGTAGCTTATCCATTTCCTGAGTGCAGGTATTCCTGCTATGGCAGCCATCGACGGTCCCCGTTAGTTAGCAACACCCTTGACCCTGGCCTCACCATCCTGCCTTGTAGCAAACCAATGTGGTGCTAATTACAGTATAGGGTCGAGTGCCGATGTTGAGAAGATTCTCAACCAGTTAGAAACCCCTGATGAAGGAACAAGCAGTGAAGGTCCGTCGGCCATTCCTAGAGGAAAGCAACCAGCTTGCTTTTCTTTCACCTTCATCGTCGCACCGGTGTCTAACAACTAGCCAGACCTGGACAAGCTTTTGAAACAGCTTCACGCATCCACTCGTACCCTTGGAGATGCTGCTCTTCAGCCTCTCTTCTCAAAACGCGGAGTGCGTTTGCTAGGCCGATATGGCTTTCAGGAGGATCCCAAACCCGAACATGGGCCTGCTTTGAAATGTTTGAACAATGTCCTGGTTAGATCAACAGAGTCGCGGAAAGCCATGGCTACGGAGATTGGCCCGGAAAAGATGGTGGCTACGTTGAAGGTATTTTGGAACCTTATGCCTGACCTCGTCTGCTTGTTCAGGCCATGTATTAACATCACAGCGCGACGATCCCGACGATGAGCTAGCCCTGTCCAACATCTTGATTTTTTCATGCCATGGCACCAGCATGAGCTTCAATGAGTCCTTCGAGTCAGGCGGACTAGCTGAGGCTGTCAACGCTGTGAGTTCAGTCTCCTCCCTCACAAATTTCAGGCCACCAAGCTGACCTAGTCCAAGAACGTTGCCCGCCATGCAAAGGACGGACCTTTGCCAACGGCTGAGCCAACGTCAACCTGTTCCGCCAGTCTAAGACTTCTATCAACACTGGCAGCACGCTGGGAATCGCATGCTGACAAGTTTCTGGACTCCATCGACCCTGTGATGGACTTGCTCTCTCAGATGACCATTCTCAGCCCTCCACTAAAGCCTCCCGTCTCAACACTAGTCCACTGTCTTCCTGTCTTACCTCTTCAGAAGAAGACGGAAATTTCAACTGGAGCTGTCGACAAGCTCGTCGAGATTCTCAAGGACTGCCTCAATTTCTATGGCACACAGGACAAGGAATCCGAGTTCTTGCCCTTACTTCTAGCACTAAACCACATCTCCCGATCGGAGGCCACCGCTGCAAAGGAGCGCCTACAGCAGAGCTTCATCCCCAGCGACGAAGATCGCAAGGAGGCGCTCGGCAAGGGGACCACGCTACCGCATAAGTTACTACACATGTCCAACATGTCCATGTTCCCAGAAGTGCGAGAACTCGTCATGAGCATGTTCTTCGAGCTATCAGAAAAGGATCCCTCGCGCTTTGTCCACAATGTTGGATTCGGAAATGCGGCAGGCTATCTATCGAGCCAAGGGATTGAAATCTCCCAGAAAGATTTAGGTAACGCTATTGGCGGCGGGGATGTGAACCCCATCACTGGTCAACGGGTCGAAAACGAGCCAGACACTGAGCTGCCTGAGATGACGCAGGAGGAGAAGGAGCGCGAGGCAGAACGACTATTCGTGCTCTTTGAGAGGTATGTGTTTTCATTTCATTCTATGTGTATTACTGTGGCTAAGTTTTCCGCCCCTTTTTAGATTGAAAGCTACAGGCGTGGTAGATGTCGAGAACCCGGTTACACAGGCTGCTCGCGAGGGAAGGATAGAAGAGCTGCCGGATAGCAGCGACGAGGATGAGGGAAGCACAAAAAAGACTTGAACAGACGAGTCTAAAGGCCTTGCTATTTTTACTCACGAATTCCTCACTGGAGGCCCTAGAATGGTCTCCTGCCTATGTGAACTCGCAGCTTTATGAATTGACAAAGTCTAAGCCGAGCTAGGTAGCTAACTGTTGATAGTGAGCTGTCTCGCAGTGCCTTGCAAGGTAAGAGGTAACCGCCTGATATTGGAATATAAACATTTATCGACGCCGAATCTCCTGTATACCCTTGACCCGTATCCTAATACAAACAAGACAAAAAGCTGTTCCGAACGTTCCCGTCCATCGTACACCACATTAACCCACCCATATGTTGCTGCTATAAGTGAGGCTTTTCTACCATCAAGCCACTTCAATGTCCGAGTCGCCCATGACCTCTGTACGATCAGGGTCATCAAGATCATCATCACCACGCTCATCGTCTCCGAGCGCCGTCTGATCAACCTCTTCAAGTTCGACATCGTCCATCCTCGTATCGTCACCGACATCCCCGTTAAGCTTGATGCCCTCCTCATCTCCTCCGCCCTTGCCGGCTCCGTTGGTTTCACCGCCAACCTTAGGCTTCTTCACAGGCGCCACCACCTTGTCAAAGGGGCCTTGAGTTTCCCAACGAGAAAGCCGTCGGACCGAACGCCTTAAAGCGGCAGCGTATGCGCTCACTTGTTCTCCATAGTCCTCTTTCTCGGAGCCAAGGAGACACAGACCTCCAATGCCCTTCTCCTGGAAAGGTTGCGACGGGCTCACAGTGAGATTTCGCGGTTTGCAATCCTCACTATCGCTGTCTTGAAGCGGGTCCTCGTCGGCCTTTGTACGCTGGTACGCTCTGAATATGGGGCCCTCTCGCTTGCGGAGTTTCCGGCTCTTGTGATGCTGTTTTCTAAGGCCGCCATCAAGAATGTATGCCACCCGCTCGTGACGGTTGCGCTCCACGGCCAATTGGTGAGCTGTTGGTGGCCGCGGCTTCCGCGACACAACGCCCTCAGAAGCACCCCCACGGGCAGGCGAAGACATTTCGTAAAAGCCCTCGTGCATTCTGTACTTGAGTGGTACCCCACGTTTACCGGAGCCTGCGGCACCTCCCCTACCCATGCTCTTCGGCGGCGGTGTAGATCTTGTGCTGTCAAGATCGGACTCGTGTTTCGAGGGTCGAATCCGGGGAAGGATAGCTGGGCCCTCCTCGGCGTAAGAGTTTCTAGCCTTTCCTCGCCTATTTTCCCTCTCGTTAAGATAGGCCTGGTCCATTTCGAGTATCTTGGCGCGAGTAGCCTGCTTCTCCTTGCCGAACTCGATCTCGTCAGGCGTATCGACGTTCTCCGGATGCATATCCGCGTTGATTTCCCTGAGTTTGGGAACACCCTGGTTCGCCACGTTCAGACCGTAATCGACGCCAGGTCCAAATGGGTTCTCGTCGCAGCCCTCCTCGGTAAAATCAGATTCCAAATGAAACCACATGAGCCAGAGAAACGCCCTGGACCGCGAGTGACTAGTATAGTTCGTTTTCATTATGAGATCATGAAACTCGTGATTGTTTGGGAAATGAAGCTCTGCAATCTTGGCCGCCGCGGCACACATTACAAAGATGAGATTGACAGGATTCGTGCGCGGGACGTTGTTCGCCTTGACCTTGTCGAGATTCCCTGGCTCATCTCTATCTTCTGCGCCGCCTTTCAGGATCGATTTGAGTCGCGGAGCGTCCTGTAGCTGCTTGTACGCGTGGGGGTCTTGGTGGGCTTGCAGGGACGGGATAGCATGGTACGTCCTCAGCTGTGCGCGCATCTCGGGGAAAACTACTGCTTGTTAACATTTGCAAAAGACAGTCACGGGGTTCGGGGTAGCTCACAGTTCAGTGTGGTGTTCATGCGACCCATGTTAACCAGGAGACACACCATGGCCATGCCCTTGGCCGCCTCTCGATCACTTAAAAGCTTATCTCGGAGGACTTTGCTAGTCTTTGTGCTTCGCGACATGGTGTCGATGTACAAGTCGGCAAAGTTTTGTTTTCCGAGGGAAGAATCGTAGGAGTTGGTGAAAACTGCCTGCTCATTGTCGAAGACGGCTTTGAGGAAATCGTATTGGATATCTTCTCTCCACAGAGGCTCACCATCCTCCTTCTTCAGATGCCTAATCTTCCCAATTTGCTGACCACCGTCCTTTTCCTTGGCCTGCGAGGCCTTGCCTTTGCCCCGGGTTGGTTTCTCTTGCGCATCGTCTGGGGTCGCATCAGGCATTCGCGAATCGTCATCGTCATCAGCGATAGAAAGAGCTGACTTCAACTGAGGCGGCGGGGAGCTAGGCGGAATCTCGGAGGCACCGCCTGGACTGGATGGTAGCGTCTCGGCTTGCGACGGCGAGTCTGGTGGTGCAGACATGGTGGCAGAATGCGCGCCTTGGTTCTGCCGCAAGGGAGAGGAGCTAATTGCACGGCTGCGGCGGTATTTGGCGCGATTATCGAGGTACGACCATAGTAATGCGGATTTCGAGATGGCAGCGCCTAGACTCGATAAAGGGAAAGGGTGGTTGTGGAGGGGATGGCGTATGTCGAAGTCAGGTTGGGCGAGGCAGATTTTTGAGGATACCGCGATGTTGCAAACGAGGCTGCAGGAGCGAACGTGGTAGGTGTTGCGCGCCGGGTTTCGGGTACCTTAATTATCGAGCATCACTCAGGCTGCCAGTGGCAATGGCAATAGCAGTGGGTGAGTACTAGAGTACCAAGGTGATTTCCCACTTGGACCTGCAGCTGGAGCGCGTCAGCGATGCGCTAATCTTGCTTCCATCAGTGCCCAGTGGCTGGTGGCCTCAATTAATTTCCAGCGACTTTACGGAGTACTGCCGCCGTGCTTTTGCTCGTGGCCTGTGCTTAGCGCTGCTCCACTACAGCCACTGCCGCTAAGACTAAGGTAATACTACCAGGCCGCATCCAATGTTTTCGTGATCTTGCTCTTCAGGTTGCCAACATCAACAAACGACATCTTAGAAGCAACCCACACAACCCAGGCTACGGCCACGACGAGAATCTACTAACCCATAGCATATGTGTCGCTGAGAAGTCTCGCACCAATTTCTCGACAAGGGAGCGCTCAGGTCGAGTCTACCTGGAGTGAGCAGCTGCTCATCCTGCGCTGAAGCTTGACGTTGATCCCAGGTAATTGAAGTTACCATTGTCGCTTTGCCGACGGAATACACCACAATGTCGTCCTTCACGACTCCCGTCAAGACGACGCCGGCTCCAGATACTTCTGCCACCGACAGCCCGGGAACCTGGCGGCATCCCCGACTGGACGAGATCACAAGACGACGCAATGCGACCACCTTCTCAGAGAAGAATGCCAGGCAGATGGCGTACGGTGCCGCAAGCATAGTCTGCATGTGGCTTCTGACGGCTCTTCTAAACTTGAAGGCCGTCCCGAATGTGTACGTTCATCGGATCCCTGGACCTTATATCAGCTTCCATAGCTAACTAAAAGTACCAGCCTGCCGGAAACATCGCGAGCATACGTCTCCTGGGCGTGGTGGCTCATCCATATCATCCCAGCTGTCAACATTATCTCCGCCTGTCTACCCTTGGTCCGACGCGAAGACGATCTCTCCGACATTCCCCTAACATCCGAACAGCGCAAGCTTCTAGGCTTGCCTCCCTCGGCTACCGCGCCCACACCCGACGCCAAGTACAGTACACCACCGCGATACTCACGCACGCCGTCAATCGCAGGCTCGGTGGGGAGCCGAGGAAGCTACGCAAGCTCCCCGTTGTCTGGACGAGGCAGTCCGGCTCTGCAAGGCGCTGGATCTGGCTCACCTTACTCTCCTATGGGCAGCCCACTGTATAACAAAGGACTCGAAGTCTCTAAGAACAACAGAAGGTCCTCTATTGGAAGCCCCAGCCCCTTTTCAGCAAGCACTTCGACAAATCTATTCTCAGAACCTGGCTCTCCTAGCCCAGGTGGTAAACGCACGAGTGTTGGATTGAATAGCAAGTGGCTTTACGAAAGAGGCCGAAGGTCATCTGGCAGTGCTTTCATGCACTAACTTCGGATGAAATGAGTCGGTGTCTTTTCTTGGAGATGACTGCATGAAAATGGTCAGAGAAAGTGGCATACATTGTACTTTGATAGATGCGTTTGTTGAGTGTGCCAGTAGGGAGCTCAGCGCGTACGATACGATATTTAATGACAAAATAATGAAAGCCATGCGTGTACCCTAACGCAGTGACTTTATGAAGCCCAAGTTCTGGAAATAGCTCATGTATCACTCCAGCACGGCATGCTTGACAAGCTGAAAGATATATCATACCAATAACCGACGTATGAACGCATCTAGTCTTACAATCACACAGCCTTATCGAGAAAGAACTAAGAAAACACAAGGAGTACCTCGTTTCAAATCTGCCTTTGGCAACGAAAGAATAAAAGATGAATTCCCCTTCCAACAACAAAGGCAAGTCAAATGGAAGCATAAACTTTATTTCTCCTTACATAGTACCTCTAGAGTCTAGAAAGAGTTCCTTCGTTAATGATGGCAACCGTTGTTGTCCCACCTTCTATACCAAACAGAAGTTTTATCAAGCTGTAATATCAACTTCACAACCACGATTCACGTATACCAAAAAGTAAAACAGCCTCAGACGACAAAGACAATAAGAAGATCAAGCAAAAAACAAAAAAGCAAAAAAAAAAAACAATGTGCGCCGGCCGGGGCTCGATCCCGGGTCTCCTGCTTTTTCAGTAAAGACTGGGAAGCAGGAATACTAACCACTATACTACCGGCGCTAAGTGGAGATGCAACAAAAAATCTGATAATTTGTTCTATCAAGCTATACTGTGTAGGGATCTGCACGAACTGGTTTCTTGGTCCGAGCATCACTACCCCTCCAAACTTTTGAGCTACCTACCTACGTACACAGCACTAGTTTCAGCTCCGTCATTTGCTGCCAACACACCAAACTCCCGTCACAAGTCGTACGTCAAAAGCCCAGCATGGCCAGCAAAGTCGACCGCATAGTGGCTCGGCTACAGCAGAAGATCACCGATGGCGATTACTACGAAGCTCAGCAGCAGACCCGCGTAGCTGCCTCTCGATACATCAAGACCAAGAATTGGCCCGCCGCCATCGATATCCTCAACAATGTTGCGCAGTCCCTGCTGAAGGCTGAACAGGGAGGGAGTGGAGGAGATTTGTGCCTTATGATGGTTGATGTATATAAGCAGGCGGAGCTGGCGCCGGACGCTACGGCTAAGGGGAGGCTGCTGACGTGTTTGCGATTGTTTAACCCGGATGAGCCTACGCGGAAGACATTCATTACGGAGATGATGGGGTGAGTCGTTCTGGTAGTTCTTCATTATCTCCAGCAGTAGGAGTTGACTTGTTCTTTAGGTGGTCTTCGAAATTCGGCGAATACCCTGCGGGTGATCCCGAGCTGCATCACGTCGCAGGGTCACTATATGCCGAGGAGCACGAACCATACGAGGCCGAGAAGCATCTATTAATCGGAACTAAGGACTCACCCGAGGTCCTTGCTAAGATGGAGTACACATGGTACAAGGAGAGCGATGCCCACATGGCACCGCACTTCGCAGCTCGCGCCGTCCTCCCATACCTCCTCGTAGGCAACATCCGTGCCGCCAACACCAGCTATCGCCTCTTTACAAGCG
The DNA here is from genome assembly GCA_022814615.1 of Waltergamsia citrina. Classification (NCBI taxonomy): domain Eukaryota; kingdom Fungi; phylum Ascomycota; class Sordariomycetes; order Hypocreales; family Bionectriaceae; genus Waltergamsia; species Waltergamsia citrina. The sequence goes on from JAKLNE010000026.1 coordinate 295,560, forward strand.
CCCTATCCACCGACAATGCAAACGCAAACGTCCAAGACGTATCCAGCTCGACGACCGACGTGCGAATCTTCCCCAGCCTACCACTACTCAATTTCCTCGGCCTGCTCTTGCTTGCCGTGCAGCGAGGCGCTCCAGAGGTGTACAAGGGTCTGCTCTCTAAATACTCGTCCCAAATCAACGAGACAGAGGCTTGGGCTGAGCCGCTAGAGATGATTGGCGAGATGTACTTTGGCATTCAGAAGCCGCGGCAGAGCAATCCGCTTATGGATATGATGAGTAGTATGTTTGGCGGTGGTGGTGCCGGTGGTGGCATGCCACAAGGGCGGCAGAAGCCTGGACTGCGGGCGAACGAGGGCCCTGCGCCGGCCGGCTTGGACTAGAGGTGACGCGCGGAAGTAGATACCTTACAGATACCTTGTAGCTAAATGCGTGAGACAGATAGACATGGTGTAGGCGTTTTAGGTGGGCAAAATGAAATCAAAGCCAAACGACTTCATGGGCCGCGGCCTTGTTCCTCTGGCTCGTACATCCAGTTGTCTTCTGCGAGTGCTGCCACTTTGGCTCTAAGACTCGCCCTCACAGCCTCCAGAAGCTCTTCTTTACGAACCAGTCAGTAAATCTGAGCTCCGAGTCAAGAAGCAGTCATGAACTCACCTTCTGGTTGGTCATGGACGGACGAGTTGTTGATCTGATGATGCTTGACCGCCTCTGCGAGTCTTTGCCTTTCCTCTGCACAAACAAGTCAGCCCAAAGTCTTTAATTTTTTCCTTCTCATAAGATTATAAAGACATACGTTCGATCTCCTGTTGACTGTCTAATGGCAACTCCCCTTGATCCTCCAAGTCAGGCGTCGGCGGATCCCCAAGCTCAACCTCGCCATGCCTATCCCTCACAACTATCTCTGAGGTGTCTGAGCCTGCGGGCACATCCGCATCAAGGCGCAATGTCTCAGCGGAGCTCTGGGATACGGGCGCAGGACGACGCGCGCCCTTGGCGTTGTGCGTGCTCTGGAAGAGATTCCGGCGGACAGCCTGTGGTGGCGCGCCGTTCCCGCTGCCGTTGCTGGTGCCGGTGCCGCCTCTAGGACGCGCTGGTGCCGATGGGTTGTTAGGGTGGAAGTTGTTTGGGCGGCTGCGGTCGGCCATATTTTACTTGACGACGTAATGTAAATGCTTATCTTGATCATAAAAAACTGATGAGTGTGTTAATAGGGATAGTGGAAGAGCCGCTGTAGTTCGCTTGTTTAGGTATATTGATGTGATGAGGTTTTGTTTAGAGGTTGAAGATCTCATGGTGGGGTTGATCGACGCTGGGCGCTTCCGCCGGTACTAAAGCTACGTATAAGTAAACTTATCACTCCATGCAATGTGGAAGTTGCTCGAAAGACCTTATCAAATGGATAGTTCGAAACGATCTAGGTTGTTGCCGTACATACGCCTTTTTATTTGTGTAGTGGTTACGGCCCGTTGAAACAGTTAGCTATACTGATTCGTGAGGTTGCCAACTCTAGTCTCAGTAGCTTGATCCTCCATCGGGGGCTACAGTGTAAAACAAAATGATCAATTTCTCGCAAAAAAGCCACATGCTAATCATAATGTACAGGCTCCATGCTTTCCCTAGCTTACAACACCAGCCCGTTGCGCAATTCTTCCTTGAATATCTCTCCAGTGTAATTCGGCTCCTCTCTCCGGTAATCGATTACTTCAAAGCGACAGGTTGTAGGAGTACTCATCCTCCATATTCTGACTGACCCAGAGGACGACCGTGCTATAAAACAGCGTCAGTAGATGAATACCAAAAGCGAGACAGCGTCAAAGTAACACTTACCTAGCACCCACCAGGGCGTTGCTAACAACATTTTCGATTCCCATAGCCAGCGCCGGCATCTCCACACTCGGCACGACGAACTTGAGCACAAACACTGACACGCCGCCTGCCATACCACCCGCAAGCATGGCAAACCCCAGGAAGAGCACCACACGGGCCTTCCAGGCAACACCCGAGCCGTCAAGGCCACCAAAGTAGTCGTCGCTCAGGCGCTGCTTCTCGATCGAGTTGATAATGAGCATACCCAGGCTAGAAAAGATGAGGGGCAGCCAGTCGACGAATTTGACGTGGACGTCCGAGGCGTTCTTGGGGGACTTGGACCAGACGGCTGAGTCGAGCATGACGTAAAAAGCGACCGAGAACTATGATCATGCATTGTTAACTTTTTCAATTCTATGTCTGCTCCCCTGAAGGGAAGCTTCAGGCCGGCGAATAGCTTATGCGCGCGGTCTTGAGGGCGTGCGTTCGCAAGGGGGATTGGCATACCAAAGCTCCTGCGCCGTAGACGCCGGTGTTGCGCGCCCATACGCTGTTCAGCCACTCGGGCTTGCTGAACTTCCAAAGACGGTCTCCCTCCATAATGATTTTCTGTTTCCTCGAATGACTGGTCTATCGCTCGGGTGTTGGAGGGGTCCAGGCGCGCTAGGTAAGTCGGATTCGGTCGTTTGTGACGATGAGGTGGTAGGTAGTAGTAGCTTGCCAGAAGCTGCGGCGGCTATCAGTAAGAGGTCAGCGTAGATTATGACGAGGCCGGGTCTTGGCGTCTGTAGTCTGTCACGTGGTCGCGCGATGGCTTTCGGTGACATAAATCGGTCGGCACTTTTTCTGTCAATCACTAACACGGAATGAACCCTATCGTAGTACTAAGAATCATCACCTTCTCTTGTCAAAGATTACCACTAATTTCTTTTTTCATGATGTGTGAATAAATTTCCACATATTCGAGATATATTTGTCTACTTTATATTTACTTTTTTATACCCACAACCACCAAGTTACGAGGACTCTCCTTGAAGTTAAATACCGGCTCAACCCAAGCCTGGTCGACAACATCGCTATGCTCCTGGAGAAATGTCCATCGGTCTGTCACAATCAGCGATTCCACGACAATAGCACTGAAAGCCATCATGCTCCAGACCACATTCAGTTCAGGCTTTCGCGGTAAGTATTCCTTCTCGTACTCATCAATCTCCTCATCTGTGATGTTCCCCATCTTCTCCTTCATGAGCTCCGCATACTCGGGAACTGTTTGGTTCGCCATCACCTTCTTGACGGCGGCGCGGACGTATGTTTTCAATGATCCGTAGACGCTTGGAGGCAATGATCCAACAATGACTGGGCTCGTGCTCATATCAAAGGGGCCTTCTTCCTCTCCAGAATCCAATTCTCGGTGGCGCGTCTTTGTGACCACACCACGGTCGAGGAACATCTTCTGGGCAACTGCGCGGTAGAAGTGCCGCGTGAAGAACCCTTCAGTCTCCTTTTCTGTCCAATTCTCGAGTGCTTGGCAGGCCATCATTCGAGCAGTGATGTTAAGTCGTATTCCGTCGCCGTGGTAGGTAGAGAAGCGGTTGCTCAGGGGGAATCCCTCCGGATCGCGCTTCTCTGATTCCCTCGTCACCTTCGCATTGACTGCTTGTAATGTTGGTCGCAAGTACGGATGCTTGTACGTCGGTGGTCCGAGTTTTTCTGTGAGTAGGTTATAACAGCATCCAACGATGGCAACCGCTTTCATATCTGGATTCAAGAGGAGGGATCGGATGCCGTAATGCGACAGGTTTCCGCAGGAGTGAATCGAGACCGCCATAAGGTTTAATTTCTCCTTCTTCTCCCTCTCTGATAAACCTGACTGCTGGATATTGCTGATAACCTCGGCAAGATCTCCGCTGTCTAGTCTGCCATAGACATATTGAACATAGCCCTTTCCCTCCTCCGCCTCAGTAACATGGGTTTTCGCAATATCCCTCGTTGTGCTAAACTCAGTCTCCTGATACTGGTCTCCAGCTTCTTCTTCGACTTTTTTAATTGCTTTTGCGCGGATCTCAGGATCTTTGAGGCCTTCACGTCCCGCAGTTTCGCGAACTTTGTTCCATAGCTTCTTGTTTCTTCTGACTTTCGGGCTAGCAACCAGGCCTGATGCTATGTCATAGCTCTTGGCAGCATTAACATTGATCTCTCTCCCTTCCACGGCCACAACCTGCCGGTTGTAAGGCTCGCTCGCCAGAGCTCTTCCCAGGTAGTTCTGCCCACTTCCAAAATCCACGTAGTGCGAGATCTCATCACCCCTGCGCTCGGAAACATCTTGAGAGAGGCGCTCCACATACTCGGCAAAACTTGACACTTCGTGGATCTTCTTTGGTTTCATACCCACGCTGAGGGTACGCGGAAGTTTTGGCAGCTTCTCCGTCCTTGGCGAAACTTTGCGACTTAGCGACAAATTTCGGATAGAGCGAATGTAGTCTATGAGACTAGCTGGCGGCTGATGCTCGCCTTCGTACGTAAGTTGATCCAGGTCATCGCGGACGAGAATATCGAGGAAGCGCATGATAGGACATGACAGCAGGAACGGTTGCCAGTCCTTTGGCATCGAGGCATAGAACAAGCCTGGTTGAATGGTGAAGAAATCCAGAATATGCACGCCGCCACATAGTATTTGGAAGACCTCCGAGGTTGTCACGAATTTGAGGAGTTCCTGTGTGTATTCCTCAGAAGATGTGAATATCTCGGCGTGAGGGAGTGGCCTTTCGGGAGCCATTTCTGAGTCTGCCGTATGAGGGGCGACTACCCTATGTCTCAGACTCTGATGAAGCTATCCAGCTCAGATAGGACCTAGTCACATGAAGGGGGTGTGCAATTACTGTGATATACTTCTGGGGTGGTTCTGGTTGGGGATGTGGTTTTGCAAAAGTAAGGAGCATTGATGTAAGTCAACCTCGAAATTTTCTATGTGGTGGTAACTCCGCTATGCTTAAATATCGTAGCATTACTACGAGTACTACGCATATTGCAGCTGAAAGTGGCTTTAACCAACAGCCACGTGGGAGTAGAATAACATGTCGACAGAAATTTTCCAATCATTGAGGCTTGAATTAGACGACATTTCAACTATGAAATGACTTTATGTAGGAATTACTTCAAACTTTGACCAGAGACATGGTCAATTCCTCAATCTCGAGTCTGCCTGGTCTAAGTCGCTGGTACGTCGCGGGTACGTACCGCCCCACAGCCGTGGGCGACGGTCTTGCCAGTGCGACGCAGGGGTTCGCTGCAACGTCATCTCCAACATTTCGAGGTCCCCTTCAAAGCCGGAGCAGCTCCAGGCATCGAAATCGCTAATTCCACGTCTTGCGCGCGCATTGCGGATCACAAATAGGCGCCGAAGGCAATTTATTCATAGACTGCGCACCATCCCAGACACTCTTAGCATGCGTGAGACGTCCCCTGTCTCTTGACGTGTTCACCATGATGTCTTCAACGAACGAGGAGGACCCTTTCCTCCAGGTCCAAAGGTTCGTTGTCTCCTTGCGCGCGGAAGCCCGAGAAAGCTAGCTAACTATGGAGTTCGCTACCTAGGGATGTGTTGAACCAGCTCAATACTACACGCTCCTTGTTCACCTCGTTCCTCCGCATCCGGTCGCTCGCGAAATCCCCGAGCTCGGAGGAGCTAGCTGACGTCCGCTCCGACCTCGATGCATCAGTCTCGACCCTTTCCGAAGACCTCGCCGACCTTCAAGATGCCGTCGCAGCTGTCGAGTCAAATCCTGCCCAGTTCGGTCTATCCCAGGATGAAGTCAACCGCCGGAAACGCCTCGTCCAGGAGGTTGGCGGAGAGATCGAGGACATGCGCGAGGAAATGAAGAAGAAGACTGTCGGGGGAGGCGGCTCAGGCGGCGGCGACTTACCAGATCCCTCATCTTTCTCTCTTCAAGAGGGCGACGACGACGCGTACCAGGAGTTCGAGCAGCAGCAGCAGCAGCAAATCATGCGCGACCAGGATGAGCAGCTAGAGGGCGTATCCCAGACGGTGGGCAACTTGAGGCGGCAAGCGGACGATATGGGGCGAGAACTGGAAGAACAGCGCCAGATTCTCGAAGTTGTCGACGACGCGGCGGATAGAGTGGGGAGCCGGCTACAGACGGGCATGCAGAAGCTGAATCACATTGTTCGCAGGAACGAGGACAGGCTGAGCAGCTGCTGCATCGCTGTGCTCATCTTTGTACTGATTTTACTGCTGGTGCTGTTGCTGATTGTATAGATGAGACAAGCATAAAGATGGAAAGGGTGGTCTAAGTTGTGTTGGGAACAATTTTGGTCAAAGCGATATCACGGAGTTGGAGGTGTTTCATTCTACTTGTCTGGGTTGTCTTTCGAATGGAGCTCTAGCACAAGACTAGGCTCATGTATACAATACTATAGTTCTCATATAAACCATACAATGGAGCCGGAACGAAAAGGAGTTTTTCTACCGATACCCCTGGGAATCACCATATATATGCCAGTCCTGAGAACACCAGCCATGTATGGATCTCGAAACTACCCAAGAAGAGCTTCCCTGTAACGCCAAGTTCCCTTTCTCATGCCTGTATAGAACGCTCTGCGTGTCACGAAATACTAGTTTGCTTCTCGAACTATGAAAATACAAGTCCCTCTGCTCGCAGGACTTCAGTTAGAGCCTGTAACGACCCTGCTGCTGATGCATTCGCCGGGGCTTTCTTTGGGAATTCTATCAGAGCGAGGCGCAGCGCTGCTTTGGCAGCATTGCCATAGAAATTGAGGAAGCGAAATTCGTGGCCTTGAATCATCGACCTCAATACGATATACTGAGTATTGCTCGTCTCGTTGGGAGGTGTGTTGAGTATCCCTGACAAGGCCTTCCAATAGTTGTAGGGCGGGTACGGGTTTGCCTTGGTGGCCTTGCTGAAGTCGCGCAGTGATAGGGCGGCAAAGCCGGCCCCGAGACCTGTCATTCTATCATTGTGCGTCTGCTCAGGCACAAAACTTGGACCCTCCTTCTTCCAACCTAAAGCGTTTCTACCCTTTTCGGTCTTGTCATTGCCCCTGAGTCCGAATAAGACTGGGCATACCACTCGGAACTTTGCAATGAGAATATCGATCAATGGTTTGCCCCGCCATTGAAACTCTTTAGTTGAAAAGATGTGAGCAGCAAACACACCAACGGGGTCAGCCGCTTTGGGATTCGCGCCACCCTCATTGATGAACTGGTTGATGATACCCTTGGCGCAGATGTTCAACAGATATACGAATAACGAGGGCAGGGAGTCATCGTTGTTGAGAACCCCTTCCATGGGCTGTCGGCTGTCAACCACAAATGTCGCGACGGGTATCGGGGGACTGGCCACCCGGCCCTCCAAAGCCTCTTTCAAAATCTCAGTGATTTTGCTAATCTGGTATGTGTTAGAGCCACTGGTGAAGATTAATTGGTCATAACTGGACTTACCGGTTTGGCATTCGCTCCCTTCCCTGCCGTTAGCTGCCCGATAGAAACACGAATCTCTCTTCGATAAGCTCCTAGCTTGCCCTTCATAGGGGACCCTGGGTTCTTAGACTCGGCGACAAGATTCTTGCGTAGATTTTTCAGCTCCTGGTGTATTTGACGATAGCGCTCCGCTGTAGGATTGGTTGCGGCAGGCTGGCTTGGGGCAGGTGTGGGCTTCGCTGCTGGCGGTGGCTGTGTGGCTTGTGTCGTTGGCGGAGTTGGAGCTGTTGCTGGTTTCGCGGCCGCAGAGCCATTGGGCTGAGAGAAAGGGGATGGTGACAGAGTTGGTTTTGTAGCGGTAGAGGTCGCGCTGGCAAAAGGATTGGCGGGGGCAGGCGGCTTGGATCCTTGTTGGAAGGCATTTAAGGGTCGCGATTCAGGGACTGCGTTGGCCTGCGCAGTAGGCTTGGCTGCTGGTTGTGATGGAGGCGCAGGTTCTTGTTCCTTCGGGGGCTCGGCAGGTTGTGAAGGCGCCTTTGGCTGTACATGCTTAGGCTCAGGCTTGGGCTCGGGTTCTGGTGGTGGTTTGGGTATCGACTTTGCCTTCAGCTCTCTGAGCTTCAATTCATGAGCGGCGATCTCCGCTTCAGCCTTTAACCTCTCCTGCTCCTTGCGCTCCTGCTCGAGAATGCGATTGTGTTCCTCTTTCAACTCGTGCAACTGGAAAACGCGAACGGCAGCCTCGCGAACGCGCTCATGTTCTTGCTGGGCGGCCTGGAGAGCATTTTGATGGGAGAATTCCGTATTTCTGTCCTCGCCTAGCAGTCGTGATAGGTATCCTCGTTCGGGACTTGTGAGAACCTGGCTCCTCCTCCCAACGGGTGATGATCGCGTCATCGTATCTGAACCTTCGAATGATGGTGGGCGAGCATTGGGTCTTTGTTTAAATATCGGGTAGGCAAGGCAATGCCGAGTTGGAGAAATATCAAATCGACGGTCGGAGGGATTCTATCATGAACGCGGTGCTCCCAGGATAGTATCAGCGCTTTGATGAAACAAATAAACGTATAGATGACTTCAATCTGATTGAATCGAGGCCGCCGCCAAAAATGGACCGCCGTCGGGAGTCGTCAAGACTTGTCGTTGTCAATGTCTGCGAAGGCCTGCAGGCCTTTATGCAGGGCGAGCGGATCTTGGAGTTGGGTAAGGTACGTACCTCTTCCGCGACCACTGGCACTGGCACTGGCAGAGATGGGGGGCAGAGCGGATCTAAAGGTTTCAAGCCACCTGTTTTACCCAAGGACTTGAGCTGTGGCGGGACACTACCTGCCTTAGCCACAACTGGCAAGCTCCAACAACTCCAAGATCATTCAGCCCAAGGACAATGACGGCTTGGCGGGAGCTGCTAAACTCTTCGTGGGGTTGGAAGGTTTCTGAGGCTGCAGGGGTGTTAATTTTGATCAATTGACTTCTCCCGGGTAATTACCAATACCAGATCTAGGTTTGGAGCTTTCAGATGTCAAGACATCTAGCCGAAGCCCTATAAGACGTCATTCGGTTGCGGCTTTTTCAATGTGAATCTGATGCATAATGACAAGGTAGAACCCAAAGCATTCGACGGCGACTGCATCGTAGGTGACTTGATACGCTTGTTCAGAGCGCTCGCTGTTTGACCAAGGTTTGGACTCTTTTACGTTTCAGAAGTGCGCTATGAGTTCGAAACTCCTAAGGTCGTAGTTAATTGACATTTCTTTTCTTTCCTTTCTTTCGAGTTGTTATTGAAAGTTTTTTTTTTTTTTTTTTTTTTTTTTTTTTAGTTTACTTAAGAGATAGGCAAGAACTGTCCGTTACCTCTCGGGAAATTCTTCGAAGCTAACTGTCAGCATGCCGATTCGATCAAGCCTTGACGGCAAATGTACAGACCTAGCGTAATCAGGAACTCAGGCTGGAATGCCTACTAAAAGCAATGGATGTAGAGCATGGGCTCCAATGGCAGCTACCTTATAGAGCTGCCCAGCAAACGAGAGTGAAATAATCCCAAGCACTAAAATCGGATGACCACTCCACTTAACCTCTAGCTAACTTTTTGCCTGGGACAAAGCACTGAATACTAGCAGCTTAAGCTTGGCACTACTCTAAACGAGATCGGAGCAAAGAATTGACGGATGTGACTATTCAGGCAACATACCTGAGTCACGTTCAGCAATTTTTCTCGCATTTTACCCCGCGGCACCCCTCCTCGAGAAAACCCAAGCTTGCAATACTCCTTAATCACCAGATCGAATACAATTCGATATACGCCGCCATGCCTTCCAGAGCCGATATTACCTATTTCGGGGCAGGCCCGGCAGGCCTTCCTACTGAGGTGATTGAGGATGCTGCTCAGGCTTTGACGAACTATCAAGACACTGGTCTTGGCGGTATGGAGCTCCAAAAGACCCTGGATTTTTCTTTGGGAATATTCTGAAAACAGCAACTTGGAATATTTTTGCGCTCGCTATCTGGAATAAGTAATACTGATTTTTGCCTCTTCATACAGTCGCCGAGCATTCGCACCGTTCAGCCCTAGCTACCAACATCATCAACGATGCCAAGGCCAACCTGGCCTCCTACCTTGATATCCCAGACGACTATGAGATTCTCTTCATGCATGGCGGTGGATCGGGAGCTTTTGCCTCTACCGCTTACAACTTTGCAGGCGCTTGGGTTGCGCGCAAACACAAGGAGATTGGTGGCTCAGTGCCAGAGCTCCAATCCGCCGTGAAGGATCTCAAGCTGGACTACATCATCACTGGTGGTTGGTCTCAGAAGGCCTCTGCCGAAGCTGAGCGACTATTCGGCAAGGAGCATGTCAACATTGTGGCGGATAGCCGGAAGTCAAACGGTGGAAAATATGGAACGATTCCGGAGGAGAGCACCTGGAGTCTTTCTAAGGACGCTGCCATGGTCTACTACTGCGATAACGAGACGGTCGAAGGTACGTCAAATCTAAGACATCCCATACAAGTCTTTTATACACCTGAGGACCTTCTTTGTTGAGATTGTGTGCTGCAGGCGTCGAGTTCCCCGAGTTTCCCAAGGCCCTGGACCGGGGTGACGATGGACCTATTGTTGTGGCCGATATGAGCTCCAACATTCTTTCAAGGACGATCCCGATCAGGAAATTCGGTGCTATCTTCTTTGGTGCCCAGAAGAACCTCGGAACGACCGGTATTACTGTTGTGGTCATCAACAAGAAATTCCTACCACCTGCAACTTCCCAGCCTGATGCAAGTGTAATGAGACAGCTAGGTCTGCCTATTCCGCCTCGCATTCTTGAGTACGAGATCATTGCCAAGAACAACAGCCTCTATAACACCTTGAGCATTTTTGAGTAAGGATATATTCGCCCAAAGTAAGAGTCACACTAATCAATCTCCCGTTAGTGTATACATCGCCGGCCAGGTCTTGAAGAGGCTGCAACAGCAGAGTCCCAAAGTGGAAGGCCAGCAAGCCATTGCCGAAAAGAAAGCTCAACTGATCTACAACGCTCTTGAGGCCCATCCTGATATGTACAATATTATCCCCGATAAGGCAACGCGATCACGCATGAATATCTGTTTCAGGATTGAGGGAGGCGACCCTACAGAGAAAGCTTTCCTAGACGAAGCTACTGCCCTGGGATTAACTGGGCTAAAAGGTCATCGCAGCCTTGGAGGTATCCGTGCTTCGAACTACAACTCGGTATCTGTCGAGGGTGCTCAGAAGCTTGCCGACTTCACTGGCAGCTTCGCATCGCAACGAAAGAGTTGAGCAAAGAAAGGTACGGAGTAGGCCTGCTGCTGCAAGGCCACTCAAGTACGATGCGATGCCTCATCGTGCTTCCTATCAAATGCTATATATACCCGGCATTCTAAAATCGCTTTTGGCTAAGTATTAAGAGCGTAATTCTCAACGAATTACGTTGGTATGAATCCAAGCTTTCACCAAGCGCCGCCGATGACAGGCTTTCTCCAGCATACGTCGAGCTGCAGATCCCCCGCGGATGGTTGCCCGGCGCAGTGTACTTCGGTCACCTTGGTACTGACCAGGAGTATATTCCACAAAGCTTGGCCTTGACTTGCCTGTGACCAGCTATACCTTTTCTAGCTAAGGTACCAGCTTGTATTTCATGGCTTCTTTTTGTGGAATTGCCTTTTTTGGTCGTCATCAGACAGACACTATACTTGTGCAGATAGGGACTGAGTACCTACAAGGGAACGCGCTGGTGCTTCAGTCTGTACTACTTTAGTCTGCATTTCTTTAGCGTAGCTGCTACTTTGTGTCTTGTTCCATGTAATATCTGCTTCTGTGTCCAACGTGCCAGTGTATAACCATAGATCTGTCCCGCGTAGTGACATCTACATTGAGCATTATGGCGTTCTCAATAGAAACCCGTATGACTGATTTTGGAGACAGGGGTTTGGCATAGGGCTCTGTACCACTCGTGGTGGCTCTATTCAAGCAACAACATTGGTTCCTTTGCCTTCCTATGATGCATGTGGTGTCTTGGAGATGGGTGGGAGGTCGGTAGCATGGGTGCTATAAAATCTTGCTCTTCCTATCAATCTTTACGGGAGATATCGAAGGTACTCCAGGAAATGGAGCTCAATTAGGCCCGAAATGGCGCCCGAGAACACCATGCATTCATTTTGTGATATCACCCAATCTCAGGCCCCACCTCACGGCTTCAAAGTCTTGGCTAATATAACTGGTGGCAATGGGGACCGGCTCACGGCTCACGGCTCACGAGGGCTTGCACCATTCACGGTCAGCATCATCACCAACTGCTACGGATACTTTTGTTCGAGGTTTGTTCGAGTCCATTGCAACCATAGGGTAGTGAATTTGCCGCTTGGCAGGCACAGAAGTGATCTCGTACTCGTACAACACACTGTGTGTTTGAACTAATAGAGACTCGGCTACTAGTAAATCGTGTTTACAGGGGGCGGAGCTCGAGATCTCGACCGTGATGGGGTCTGAAGCAAGCACTGACCAACGGCGTTTCATATTGCGCTTGCCAGACAGCTAGTCCGGTTGATGCAAGAAGACACGGTGATCTGTTCTTAAATCGACGACCAATACTCGTCACTACTCGTAATACTAGTAGTAGTCGTGGTAATTAATGGCACTAAGCAATTTGGGCAGGCCAAAGTGCAAGCCAAGATGACGTTTGGGTCAGCTTGGATCAGCGCTGATTCGGCCACACAGCAATTTGGTATGATCCTTGTACAAGCTAGGTGATCATAGCTTTTCGGCTCACTTGCCCGGGGCAAAAAGACAAAACACAAGGGGCAATACACTTGGGACTTGACTCCAGAGCTCCCGGTGCGAAAAGTGCCTGCAAAGCGATGAAAAGCTAAAAGACAGAGGGGAAAATGAAAAAAAAAGGGGCAGTTAAACTTCCAGCTAGTACAGTCATTGGAAAAGTTAGATATGTGCGCGCACGCCTTTCCAACGCCGCAACAACATTTTTGTCTCCAAAGTCCTGGGTTCGCACACTTGTGGTCCCAATGACGCATTGAGATCGTCCCCCATGGCTGAGCTAGATTTCAGTGAAATCAGAAGTTGGCGTCGGTTGTGCTGTATCCTGGCAACATGCGCCATTGGACCTTGTCTCCCAACCGCTAGGGTCCTTGGTCCACCGGCACCACCTGAGAGAGCAATACGAGAAATATTGAAATCCAAGTACGAGTACACATCAAAGATGTCTGGTCCGGTCGGTTTGGGAGAGCACAACGATCTCGTCACAGCTATGCCGACCGGGGGGGGAACATGTACGGGAAGTAGTACAAATACATACATGTATGAGGCCAGGTAAGGTCCTGTACACACTACGAGTACAGTACTCGTAGTAATACTCGTAGTAGCTGCGGGAGGGTGGCATGCCGGGGTTACGCGCTGGAGGGTTCCGACACGCGAACGAGTGAGGTAAAGATGAGGAGCAAGTTACTAGCTTTCCGCGGCTCATCCCATCGGATCGTGCGTGGAAGCGAACCACGAAGCAAAGTTGAAGAATTGGTAGTTAGTAGTAGTTAGGGCTTGACCTGGTTTTGGTGTTCTGTCACGATCCTCAGGTGATCTACGTAATGTTGTGGCCTAAGGTACTACCAGTTCATCATTGCATTGAAGAAAGAACGACCGATTGGCGAGCAAATGTGGAAGATGGCGGAGGCGGTGGCGGATTTGACGGTTGCTCTGCTGGCTTCAACCGCTCCAGAGAGCTGTCGTTACCTTAAGGTAAGGTAGTAGAGGTACCTTTACCTGGGAACCTGAAGGTACTACTCTGCCCACTGAGGCACCAACGACCGAGCCCTGGGGAGAGCTGTGCGGGCGGGCGGGCAGGGGCTGACGTGCTACCTTACCTTGCCTTATTGCTTCTTGATGCTGTGATGCGATGGCTACTACTACTGCGATGAGGTAAGAGCTGTACCTAAGAGCCGTAAGGCAGGAGGTAATGAGGTACTCGTACTCGTTACCTGGGCTTAGTACCTTACTATGGTGGATTTGGGCGACGGTGGCGGGCTGGCCCTTCCCCATTACGCCCCCGGGGCCACCCAAAACCCACTACAGACAGCCCCAAGACACCACAAGACAGCTGGGGCTTGGAACACTGTAGCAGACCCAGGCACGCTAGGCGCCCCCACTAGAGGTGAGTCCAGGTACCCATACCGCCATACGAGTACTGTAACTGGGGGGCTTCGAGCTGATTTGGGAGGGAGCTGCTCTGCTGTTGCTGGCGGTGCTGGCTTTGCTGGCGTTGCTGGTGCTCCTGACGCTATCGATCACTGTCGCTGTCACTGGCGCCGAAAGACAACATCATCATCCACCTCCGTCCATCCATCCATCCATCCACTTCTTCCGTCCACCCCGTCCACTTCCCCAACTCTCCCTCTCCCTCTACCTCATCTCGTCGCTGCTTCTCCAGCAACCCACCCCCAGACAATCCCATCGTGGCCTCTAATTCCTGTCGTCTTGTCCTCTAGACAGACTTCTCTTGATCCACGCCTTCCTTTATCCCACACTCCTTGACTTTAGGGTCATTTCCACTGAGCTCGCTGGATCGATCAGTCCCTCCATCCACCGTCTTCACAACTTCAACCACTTCCAAAAAAATATCAACCAAATCACAGTAACCTTCCTTGAACCAACCAAGATCGAACATCTTCCAATCCCCCCCTCCCGCCGTTCTCGCTGCATAGTCCCGCCTGAGACTGTCCCTTAAAAAAAGAAAAAAGACAACAAGACTATCACAAGCAGATAGCCTCTGGCTACCACCCCAAGACAGCAAGAGGAAATCATTCCAGCTTGCATCATCAACCTTCCTGACCTCGACACTCCGCACCCTTGTCGAATCGCACCCGACGTGCACCCGATATTGTCTGCTGTCTTGATCTGTCTACAATGGAGCAGCAACAGCAACAGCAGCCGCAACAGCAGGCGCCACAGCAGCAGCAGCAGCAGCAACAGCCCCAGAATCAAAATGCCCAGCAGGGCCAGCAGCAGCCGCAGGGACAGCAACAGTCCCAGCAGCCGCAGCAGACTGGTGGTGTTCATGGCCCAGCTGGACGCAGGCTGCACATTGCGCATCGCCGGAGCCCTTCCGAGCTGACTCCCTTGATGAGCATGTTTGCCAATCCTGGAAGTAGGTATTTCCCAGAAGCTTGGGTTCCCCCTTTCACGTCATACCTTGGATCTCTTGCATCACGAATTGTGGCTTCATGAGCTCGTCAGCTGCCGCATTATACGCTTCCTACATGTGCCTTCATAATTTGACTACACTTGACTGACCACGATTGTGTATTTAGTGGAACAATTGGCTATTCAGCAGCAGATCGAGCTATTGCAGCAGCAACAGCAGCAAATCCAGGCTACCCAGCAGCAATATGTTAACATGGGCATGGTGCCTCCGGGCCAGCCCATGCAACCCGGCGGACAATTCAATCCTTTGCAAAACATGGGAAACATGCAACAACCCAACTTCCAGTTTCCCAACCAAATGGGCCAGCAGAATGTTTCTATGGCCGCTCCAAGCCAACCGATGTCACATCGCCGTAATCAGTCGGCACTCCCCAACGTGGGTATGGGCCCGCCTCCTGCTCCCTCTTCTGGCGCCTCTGGTTCCAACTTTGGTAACTTTGAGGCACCCCAAGCCGGAGCTGGTGGCCAAGCTCAGGGTCAGGGCCAAGGCCAAGGCCAAGGCCAGGGCCAGGGCCAGGGCAGAGAGAATGCTGGTGGTCGCGGTGGGCGTGGAGGTGGCGGCGGTCACCAGCGACGACACTCTCTGGCTCTCTCTGATGCCAAGAAGGCCGCCGAGTTAGCCCAGCAGAAGCGAACTACTACCGGCTTCTCGTTCCCCGCGGCCCCGCCACCAGGTGATGAAGAGAACAAGCCTGCCGCACAGGGTGGCTCTGACATGGGTCCTCCCGCTGGCGCTGGGCGTGGGCGTGGCCATGGCCGCAGCCAGAGCATGGCTGTCAACGGCCGAGGTGGTGGGCGCGGCGGACACGGACGTTCCGGCTCGAGGAACTTTGAGAGCAACTGGCGCACACAGGCTCAGGGCCAAGACCAGCAAGGCAACGCTGGTCAGGGATTCCAACCTGGCCATCGCTCACAAGGCTCGATGAGCCAATCTGTCTCATCCCTTGGTGGCTTCCAGTATAACCCCAACCAGCCGCAGCTCATGCAGATGCCCAACCAGATGATGGTGCCTCAGATGTATGGTCAGCAACTTAACCAGATGCAGCAACTCCAGGCCCTTCAGGCGGCGCAGATGAATGGGCAGCAGATGCAAGGCTTGCAGAGCTCCCAGCATGCCGGTCCTTTGGGTGGGCAGCAGCAACAGCAGCAGCGCAAGACCTTGTTCACGCCGTATCTCCCTCAAGCCTCTCTTCCAGCTCTTCTCGCCGACGGACAGCTGGTCTCAGGCATTCTTCGAGTGAACAAGAAGAACCGCAGCGACGCTTACGTGACTACTTCAGACGGAGTTCTCGATGCGGACATCTTCATTTGCGGTAGTAAAGACCGCAACCGTGCGCTTGAAGGCGATCTGGTTGCTATCGAGCTGCTCGATGTGGACGAGGTGTGGTCCCAGAAGCGTGAAAAGGAGGAAAAGAAGAAGCGCAAGGATATCACGGACACTCGCTCTGGATCAACCAATCAAGGTCATCGAGATACTGGCAACAACGACGATAACAACGCCCAAGAGGGCGGCATTCGACGTCGTGGTAGTCTGCGTCAGCGTCCAACCCAAAAGAAGAATGACGATGTGGAGGTCGAGGGTCAGAGCCTCCTCCTTGTAGAGGAAGAAGAAATCAATGACGAGCAGAAGCCGCTCTACGCTGGTCACGTTGTTGCTGTCATCGAACGTGTTGCCGGACAGATGTTCTCCGGCACGCTGGGCTTGTTGCGACCCAGCAGCCAAGCGACCAAGGAGAAGCAAGAAGCTGAGAGGGCCGCTCGTGATGGTGGTAATAATCGTCACGACTCCCGTCAGCAAGAGAAGCCCAAGATTGTCTGGTTCAAGCCTACCGACAAGCGTGTGCCTCTCATTGCTATCCCGACTGAGCAGGCTCCTCGTGACTTTGTAGAGAAGCATCAAGACTATGCTGATCGCATCTTTGTCGCGTGCATCAAGCGTTGGCCCATTACCTCGCTTCATCCATTCGGTACTCTCGTTGAGCAGCTTGGCCGCATGGGTGACCTTAAGGTTGAGACCGATGCCCTGCTGCGCGATAACAACTTTTCATCGGACGAATTCTCCGATGCCGTGCTCCGAAGCGTGGGTCTGCAGGATTGGTCATTGGAGAAGGAGGATGAAGCCTCCCTCGCCGCTCGCCGAGACTTCCGTGAGGAAGCGACTTTCACCATCAACTACACTGAGGGTGGCGAGCTTGGAAGCGCGGTACACGCCAAGTCCCGCCCCGATGGCAAGATCGATGTTGGCATCCATATTCCCGATGTTACCCACTTCGTGAAGCCCAACTCTCTCGTTGACCGTGAAGCGAAGAAGCGCGGAACCTCCGTGCAGCTTATCAACCGCTTCTGCGCCCTCCTGCCGCCCAAGTTGGCCGGTGAAGTTTGCCAACTGACGCCTGATGCGGATCGCCTGACTGTTTCAATTGTGTTCAGTGTGAACCCCCATACTGGTGCTGTTGCGGAGGGAGACAGCTGGGTTGGTCGTGGTATCATCAAGAGCGCTGGTCAGCTTTCTCTGAGCGACATTGAGAAGGCTTTAGTCGAGCCTGCTTCCTATGACAAGACCGCTGTTCCGGCCAAGACTCTCCAGATTCTCAACGCTGTTTCGCAGAAGTTCCGCGAGACTCGTCTTGGCGCCGGCGGCGAGCCCATTGCTCCCTTGCGTCTGTGGCAGCAACTAGACGATGAGAACAATCCTGTGCAGGAGAACCTCTTCGATTCGACCCAAGCTCTCGAGCTCGTTGAGGAGCTGATGCACAAGGCCAACGCGTACGTCGCACAGCGTTTGGCTGAGACCTTGCCTGAGAAGGCCCTGCTTCGTCGCCAGCCTGCCCCTAACCCGCGTCGTCTGCAGACCTTTGTTGAGCGCATGACGGCGCTTGGCTACGACATTGACTCCTCTGGAAGCGGCGCCCTTCAGAACAGTCTCTTCAAGGTTGACGATGGAGATTTGCGCAAGGGTATGGAGACCCTTGTGGTTAAGTCTATGCCACGTGCCAAGTACTTCATCGGAAGCAAGGTGGCCAAGCTTCTCTGGCCTCACTACGCTTTGAACTTGCCTCTTTACACGCATTTCACTAACCCCACTCGCCGCTATGCCGACATTGTCGTTCACCGCCAACTGGAGGCTGTGCTATCTGAGGGTAAAGTAGAGTACTCGGAAGAATTCGAGAACCTTGTAAAGACTGTGGAGGCTATCAACACTAAGAAGGAGTCGGCACAGAACGCACAGGAGCAAAGTATTCACATCGAATCCTGCCGCACCATGGATAAGAAGCGCCAGGAAGCCAACGGCGATCTGGTGGCCGAGGGCATTGTTCTTTGCGTTTACGAGTCAGCTTTTGATATTCTGATCCCCGAGTGGGGCTTTGAGAAGCGCGTCCACTGCGATCAGCTGCCACTGAAGAAGGCCGAGTTCAGAAAGGAGAAGCGAGTCTTGGAGCTCTACTGGGAGAAGGGAGTCCCCAGCTCAGCGTACGTGCCTGAGGATGAGCGCCCTAAGGCAGCGGCTTCCCAGCGGATGAACAATGCCCTGGCTGCGCAGAAGCAGGCTGAGGAACTTGAGCGCCAAAGGCGTGAGCGTGAAGAGGCCGCTCGTAAGCAGACCGAGACCGGCACCATGTCGACGGATGACGTCGATGCTCTGTTCGATGATGATGAAGACAACACCTCGGATGTGACCGAAGCCATGGCTGGCGCCTCGCTCGCTGAGAGACCGACGCAGAGCGTTCCTGGGTCGCCGTCTCGCACAAACGCTGACAACCTTCAACGCACCCGATCTGACTCCAAGGTCCCTGTTCCTGACGTTGTTGAGAACCGCCTGAACAACAAGGAGAAGTACTTGAAGCTATTCAAGCTTCGTGAGGAGGGTGGCGACTACATCCAGGACGTAACGGAGATGACGAGGGTGCCTGTAATCTTGAAGACGGATCTTAGCAAGAGCCCACCGTAAGTTTCGATAACTCCCCAGCTATTATGACATGTTTGGCATGCTAACAGACTGTAACAGTTGCCTGACGATTCGCTCTCTTAACCCTTACGCCTTGTAAGGTCATATCGGGTTAACCAACCTGACTATAACTTGTTATAGTAAAAAGAAGATGTATACTGGACCGGCACTTTGGCAGAAATGTCAAAGCGGCGGCGCCAATGTGATATACATGGGGCACCTTACCTATCTGTCTATGGGGGATGTTTATCGCGGGATTGTATCAGAGGGAATGAATGGATTGTCGAGTGGTAGGCACATAGCAGATTGCGCGCGAGGGCAAGATTGATGCGGCATATGTGATAGCGAAAAGCAAAAGAGACTTTACAATATTTCAATACCATGTAATTCAATTTTGGGCCATGACGTGCCGTTAAAGTTTCATTTACTGTCATCCGTTGTCACGTAACACATATTGAGCCGCCTCGGTCTGAAACGAAGGTGCTTTGGACGGGAGAGATAAAAGGCTCGGCTTCGTGACTGAAGCCGGACCGTAAGGCTACGGGTAAACGCTTACCGGCAGTTCATCACTATCATTTCCTACCAGATGCGCGGCCCGAGGCCTGGGCATAGGTAAACCGAAACAGACCGATCTGTAGAGGGAAGTCGGATGTGAGAGGAGATAGTTTCCAGTTTCCAGATGGCGGATGGTGGGCTCATCCGGCCGGACGAACAGGGTACGGATTCGACCAAGCAGCATCGGATGTCAGAGGAAAACCAAGCTGCGTGTCATAAAAGCGCATAACCATTGAGCACCTCATACATGGAATATTGTAAACCCTGGGCTGGATGGATAGATGCATGGATTATGAGTGGGGGATGGGGATAGTATACACGTATGTACGTACCCAATACGCTGATGTGTGTTGTGACATGAATCTATGTACTCAGTCAGGTATGTCGCTGTGGGGAAAAAGGAAGATGAAATTGTGGGTTTGGGCGACGTGATGTGGGAGTTTCGGGCGACTTGTTGCCGCCGTTTGATGGGGAAAAGATATCCATGTAGGAGGTCCACTGGCGTTTGAGCCTGTTCATTTCAATTTTTTTTTTTCTTTGCCTGTTCTTCTTGCCGGTCGTCGGATCTTACTCTTTCTTTTCCATCATTATCTTATTACGCCTTGACTTACTGTGCCGTTCGTCTCGTGTGGTGAGATCCTGTAGGCCCTTGGGGTCTGTTTCCGCCAGGTATCTAACTTGAAGGTGTTGAACTGATATGGTCGCTGGCCGATGTCATGAAGGCATACATCTTGCCACGATGGGAAGACAAGCTTCCTGTCTGTTGATGATACTTAATCCTTCTTGTGATAAGATGAAGGGTATCGGCTGTCACGGCTAGAATATGCTTAATACTAGTACATGCTTAGCTTCCTATCCGCCTCCGGTAGTACAAGTATTGCAAGGCGAGTCCTTTTGCCCTATTAACACCATTAACACCGTCATCTCAAACTTAAGTGGACAATCAAACCCCGCGTTCGTTGGCCTGGCCTGGACCGGGGGTCGGGTCTTCCCTCCTTATGTGGCCGGGCTGGTTTGGCGCCGTGTATCAAAGCTGTTTCGGATAGCGGCGAAGCGACCGGGGGCCATAACGTCGACTGTTAGCGGACTATACCCAATTGGCCACCGACTGTAAGATGATTGGTCGCCTTGGACCCATGACGATAGTAGAGCCGCAGATATGGGTAGCGAGAGCAGAAGTGATCACTTAAGATGAGCAAGGCCTTTGCTTCTGTCCATGTATCAGATCTGTTCGGATGGGTTTGGGGTTGCGAGGTATACGTGTATACTTTTGCTCAAGTATACACCTTTTACCGAGTGGGAAAAAGAAGGGTCCACACTATCCCCTGCCGGTCTGGCAGATAGGCACGGAGTTTGGCAGAACGAGGGCAAAAATTGCCATGGGGGGTTTTGAAAGATGCATGTGCCCGTGCCAGGTTGCCAGGGCTGCATGGGGTTGAAGTTGGATCTCGACTTGACCCTTGGCACATAACGAGCGAGTTGAGACGAAAGGCCCGGCAAACGAATGGGGGAAACTAGAAAGGGCTAATGATGGGCGTTATCTCTACCCAGACCTTGAACAGCTAACGCCAAGGGGTCCCTTGAACATTCCGTGTCCGGCTCTTGGGAAATCCGATGGATCATGGTTGGGCAACGGATAGCGGGATTGCCGGGTTTCGCGACGTTCTTCGCAACGAAGCGTTTTGTTCGGCTCTTGTTGCCCGTCTCTTGTGCCCTTGTGGCGTTTTGTCTTGTCACTGGGGGAGCTGAAGAGATCTTCTTCTCATAAGTATGTCGTTCCCATCCACCGTCCCTCTTGTTTTTATTTCCCCTTCTTCTTCTTCTCTTTTTTTCTCTTCCCCTGCAGCGGATATCTTCGACCTCTTCAACTTCCTCGTTGTTTTCCGTTTCTTCATTCTCTCCTTACTCTTTTCTTCTCTTCTAAGCTCTGGTTAGCTTCTCCGATTCTCACCCCGGTTTTCGCTCTTGTCTGTCATTTACGAGAAGTCAATCAACGATCGTTTCAATTTTTTCCAACTTTGCTTCTAATCTCACTCAACACTCCCTTGGCTGGTCCATTACGACATTCAAGCGATACCGAATTTTTATTTTATTTTATTATTTGTTGGCAACTTTTAAGGAGGAAATACCCCGATAAACGTCAAGATGTTCAAGTCAATGCTCGTTGCTGGCCTGGCTATTGGTGCCTCGGCCCTGCCGTCTGTTCCCAAGTTGGATGAGCGCCAGGTTGGATACTATGATGTGGTCAAGCGTCAGAATGAGGCTGCTATGGAACTCGGTCTTGGTGACCCTGATATTCTGAACTTGTAAGTTCTTTCTGAATTGTTATAATAAAGAGAAACTAGCACTAACACGATTCACAGCGCTCTGACTCTTGAGTGGCTCGAGGCCACCTTCTACCAAGAGGCCGTCAAGGCCTTCCCCGACGCTGCCTCCATGGGCGTTGATGAGAAGACCTTCAACGACATCGTCCAGATCGGCAAGACAGAGTCTATGCACGCCAGTCTGCTCGAGGGCGCCCTCGCCCAGGCCGGCGCCGCCCCCGTCCAGCAGTGCGAGTACGACTTCTCCTCCGCCCTCGGCGACCCACAGACCCTCCTCACCACCGCCGGCATCCTCGAGAACGTCGGTGTCTCTGCCTACCTCGGCGCCGCCCCTCTGGTCCAGGACGCCCAGATTCTCGCCGTCGCCGGCTCCATCCTCACCATTGAGGCCCGCCACCAGTCCTCCATCCGCGTCTTCACCAAGGCCGAGGCTGTCCCCTCTGCTTTGGACGTGCCCCTCGGTGTCCGCTCCGTCTTCTCCCTCGCTGCTCCTTTCATCAGCAAATGCCCTGACGGCTCCAACCTTGTCATCGAGGCTTTCCCCACGCTGAACATGCCCGAGGGCCAGGAGGAGCCCGAGGTTCTCGCCAAGAACGGCGGTAAGCTCCAGCTCGAGTCCGAGGCCGCTGGTGACGCCACCCACTGCGCCTTCACTGCTGGAGGTGCCAGCGTTGGTGGTACCGTCTTCTCCCCTTACAAGCAGGGTGAGGGTTGCTTGATCCCCAAGACCGTGGCCGGTATTGCCTACGTCTCTCTGGTGAACGATGCGCCTGTTGAGGGTATCCTGACAGACACAATCGTGGTGGCTGGACCCATGGCTGTGTCTGTTTCCTAAAGCTGCGCAATTAATAATTTTTTTTTTCAATCTGGGGAGATAAGGAAGAGAGAAAAAGAGAGGGTTGATATATCCCTGGAATAGGGAAGGCGTCAAGGTAGTTCTTTTCGGTTTCTGGATAGCCTTGTAGATAATCTAATCAGCATTACCTGTTCATAGGAGATCATATCAACCCTTGAGTCTTACCTCCCGTTGTTATAATCACTAAAGTTGACCGTGATATGTGTCTGTGTCTGTCTGTCTGTGCGTGTGTGGCAAATTGAGTATGCAGATTATGCAAACAAATGCTATTAACCTCTTTCTTTTTGGGCCCCTTCGATGCTATGCTATCTTTTTGCGTGAGTGATCTTACATTCCCGCTCCTCGTTGAGAGCCAACACTCCGTTAAGACCCCTCTAGATACTACTCTGGCCTGCTGCGCTTTCCCTTTTCCCATTATTAATCGCTATACACCTTGCGATGAATTTTCTTTTTTAGCCTCCCCACGCTTCAGCAGCAGGATAGTAGGCCAGCTGTACCGTCTTCCCGTGGTAGCTTGATAGCGATAGTGATAAAACAGCCTCTGATCCGACACTCGCGAAACTCCAAGTTTGGATTGGAAGATCCGAAAGGCTAGACAGTGCTGAGGTCGCCCGAGGACTAATGCTCCAACATTTGGCGCTCTATTCCTCGACTCTTGTAACTAGTACACGTACACGCGAGGTTCCTCTTTTCTCATTCAGAAAGGTCGAGCATCGAGATAAGCCTGTGCCTTTGCCCATGTTGGCTTGACTGTGGAAGACAGCTCCTTACTGTCCACAACTTGCACTCCCTTGTTTACGGCGTCAACAAAATCCGCGCACGTGCGGAAGTCTTCGGCTAGAGCGACGGCGTAGGGGACGAATGTTTTTGGGAATTCGTTGAGGCGAGCGGCACGCGCCTCCCGGTTATCGCTGACTTCGTCTTCTTCAAAGAATGTTCGCACAGCGATTCCAAGCCCAATGTCGGGCTCTGTGGCGAACGGTAATCTGCAAGCCTCGTTAGCTTCCAAAACTCAATTGTACATCTTACTCGGAACTGGTCTCACCTTTGACTGATTTCTAACTGGTCATCGCGCTCGCGCTGGCTTTGCCCGAACATGAACATGGACGCCACGATAGCCTCAATCAGGTCGCGATCCGCTTCCCGAACTGTTGTTGATAGAGAGCGGAACGACAGTAGATTTCTGTTGAGTGGCCCCGTGTATCCAAAGACCTTGTGTCTGAGCTTAAGCAGCGATGCGCACTCCGAGATCAGTGCGAGGCTAGCCTTCTCTTCGTCACTGCCCTTTCTGGGGTAGCCGGCCTGAGGTTCGCGATCCTTTCCAGTAAGAAGACCGAACTTGATGAGCTCGAAGGCGAGAAGGATAGCCTCGTTGATCCCTGGAATGTCTCCTTGGTTTTCCACCGACTCACTCTCACTGATGGCAAGGAAAGCCGTCGCAAGGGCATGGCCCCAAGATGTCAACTCGTGTGAGTCATTGACATAACCTCGCAGATGCAGGAACCGCCAAATGGCGACGGAGGTGACCATGTCGGTGCTGTCAATACCTTTAATGATTTTCTCTTTGGCGGTGGTCTTGGACGCGAAGTCCGAATTCGCAAGGGCCAGCACCTCCAATGCCACCGGCCCAGCAAAATCTTGGGGGAAGACCTCCCTAAGATCCTTCTCCTTCACATCCCATGACCCGACCTTCTGGGAAGGTGGCGGCGACAGGGTGCTGTGGTTCAAAGTGTGCGCAAACTTGGGGTCAAACCACGCACGCATTGTAATTGCCTTGTGTCCGATCCCACGATGAACTCTGGGGATAATTAGGCCCATTGTCTGTTCCTTGATAGGTATGATGTGTTTGGTGACGAGCTGCTTATACTCTTCGGAAGTCACACCATCCAAGGTTGGTTGGACAAGAATCTGACCGTGCGTTATACAGTTCAGGATTCGTGGACCAATCAAGCCAGTATTGAGGTAGTGGAACAGCTCGGCGGGAAGTTGTAGGCCTAGGTACTCATGGTTGTCCTGGGTAAGTCGATCGTAGTCGTTGACGCGGACCTCTCCACTCTCGGCAATATGAACAAAGTGGTGGACGGCTAGGCGAGCCTTGCGATACTTATCAAGCCACTCCGGGTCTTGGGCTTGAAGAATATCGTTGAAAGATGCGCAGGCATTAGCCACGCCTTTGTCCGACGTCCTGAGGAGGTTTACCGCGTCCATAACTGTGGGGCTGTCCTCTCCTGGGTACATGGACCGATCGAGCAGCGGAGGGAAGGCATTGAGGAAAGAGGTGCCCCTCATCAGCAGCGCATCAATAAACATGGCCTCTCCGACTCCCAAAGTTCTCATAAGCTTCTGCTTAGAAACGGCTGTGACGGTCTTGTTCTCCCAGTCAAGGTTGCGGATGATGCAGTCTTTGATGGGATAAGCCAACAGCTCTTGAGGTCCCATGACGCCAGCACACTGTTCCGAGTCGATCATCTCAAAGTATGCGAGCTTGTATCGTTGTCAGCTACGCAACGTTGAGAATAGTGCAGGGGAACTTTACCTGAGCGCAAGCATTATAAGGAGGCACGAGGAAGTGCAGACCCCTATCCTTGAGAATTCGTTGAAGCAGAGGGTATAGGTTCTGAACACGATAAGCACCTGCTTGCTGTCAGTTCAATCAACTTTATTTTCCTCACATGGTGCCATTGACTGACCTGGAGATTCGCCAAAGGTGTTGACGGCCTTTTCGGCCTCAGATTGTGCATAGAGCTCCCATGCCTCGCTGGTTCTTTGGTTCGCAATCTGGCGACGCTTGACAGACACTTGATCTTGTCCCGTCAAAGATTGACCATCGAATATGAAGAAAGGCACAATGTTGTTGCTGTCCCAGTGGTCGAGGCTCTCCTTGATGTGCGCCTCAACGCCCGTCAACCCGCCGAGGGCGGGCAGCAGAGGCTCATTGGCACCCTGGCTCTGCAGCAGCAGGCACAGCCAGTATGTGGCGTCCACCGCAATCGCGCAATCTTCCAACTCGGCAATGCTATACTGGCTGTTATCCAAAAGGTTAGCATGGATAGTGGCGGAACAAATTAGGCCAAGGTCTATTTACTTAGCATGCTGGTTGATCCAATTGTCTTCCATAAGAACTACATGTATGTCGTTAGCCTATTATCTTTCAACATGTAAAACACCATGACAACTCTGAAGTCTGAATCTCGCAAGACGCTGGGCAAAGTGCTGTGGAAGCTGTCGATGTTGTAGTGGGTCATCGTTTCGGCGAGAGACAAATTCTTGACAAAGAGTAGGATGACCAAAGATGAGATTCAAAGGCGCACAGATTATAGCTCGCCTGTGTGTCACCATTGGCAGGAAAAGGAACCTGGAGTGTACTCACGAGACATCTTGACAAATTGTCACACAGACAAACGACCGCGGATAGACCGAGTTCACGTCCAAAGCGTATTCTTTTTTTATCAAAATGCCAGCCGCGACCTTAGTGTTTATAGTGAGGCGGCCGGCTTCCAAGGACGAACAAACACCAAAAGGGGGGAGAGAGTGTATGCGTCGAAGCTGTCGCAAGTGCTCAAGTTACGTGTCCAAAGCCCTGTCGTATGCCGCTGCAAAAGGAGGATCGAGGGTCGTCGTTTTGTTTTGTCTTCAGGCAAGACCGTATGCTGAGGGGATAGCCTCTTGCATAGAGGTAGGAAGCTGCGTTGTTGCCAGCTCAAAGTTTGACGAGGAGGCGCAAAAGGATGTGGTAGCCCCAACTGAAGCGACTCACGAGAGCTCCGGGAAGGATCCAGAGCTGCGATTGACGATGGGATTCGACAAGGTGGTCGCAGATGACGGCGTAGCGGAAACGGGAGAGGACGAAGGGGCGGCGAGGGAGCGCAATGGCGGGTTGACGCAGGAAGGGTCCAAGTGAGGCAAGGCAAAGGCAAGACGAAGCAATGCGAGGCAAGGTGACGATTTTCCCAGGCACAATTCGGGCAGACAAAGAAGTAAGTCAGGGACGTTGCAGCTTGCTGGCAGGGGAAAGGCCCGTGCCAAGCTAAGGTACCGCCAGTGCCTTTAGTGGTGCGTTTTAGTGGTGTGCCCACCACTACAAGTACCGCCCAGCCTCAGCCGCGCAGGGCTTTTGACGCCTTTTGTGGCTGGAGCTCCTCCACCTCCTCCTCAGGCTATCAGACAGGCCACCAGACAGCTGAGGCTACAGCACGCCGCAGTTGATGCCCCACCGCGGGACCTAACAACACGCCCCGCCGCTTTTACTGGGTTTGAAGACTGAGCCGAATGACCACTGTCATTTAGGGACTGTCTTAGTGGTGAGATGCAGGACTAGGTACGACCTACTTAGGTACTACTATTGAAAGTGATACCTACTAAGTATGACAGGAATTTCTACCAAAGTAACTGATTCTGAATAACATATGGGAGTTCATAAAGTGAAGCTATAGCAATTCCATTACCCTCTATCTGTACTCACCATCAAATTTGTTTTCATATGGGTGCGAGTTATTCAGACCACTTGAATCTAGTGGAGTTGAAATGGTAGCCTTAGATGCAAGAGAAACAAGTCAATAATATAATAGCAGACAGACCCTACGCATAGCACGGTTCCTCGGAAACAAGCCCCATCTCTTTGTCAAGTTTCCCGGGTCACGATTGATACCAAGGTAAGCCCGAAATTGCAAAGCAAAGCGCGGTCAATGTTCCGAGGCCGGGCACCCAGTTCATCATGTTTCACAGACAAGTGGATCACCAAGGTCCTCCCAATTGCATTCCCGCGGAGTCTTCCTAACCAAATGACGTGTTGTAAGTCACCAATCCCGCGAATTATGTGGTCAAGTTGTGAAATCTCTTGTTTTTTTGAAAAAAGTGAGCCGTTGACCGACCGGGGGCAGCCTGATAATTGTGCTACAAGACAACTCTTTGACGCCGCTAGCCACGAGGTGAATTGCCCTCCCGTTTTTCCAACCCTCGCGAAAGGATATGTCCGCCCAACCTGGAATCGCGCCATGCTTTCCTCTTCGTTGTCGTTATTTCCTCTCCCTCTCTGTCTTTCTCCCCCACTCTCGCTTGGATAATGACTATTCCCCCCACATCGTAGATTAACGCAGCCGGCGGGCTTCACGCTCGGACTCGAGGAGGCAGAGAATATCGTCTTCGCGGACTAATTGAGGAGAATATCATGTTAGCAGGACTGTCCAAACCCTTCGCCCTGCCCGCATCCGACATGCGGGTATATAAATCGCTGGCGATCTCGAATAGATCTAAGAAACGTACCGGGTCCCTTAACGTTACGGATGATAGAACGGCTCTGGTCGTCCATGAACTCGACGCGAACCTGGGTGACACCACCACGAGATCCTACACATCGTTAGCCCCAAGCCCTTCCAAAAAGATCCCCAATATCCGGCATCGCATGATCGAAGCGCCGCGGGGACTGCGCAAAAGGGGATTAAATCGTACCGGTACGGCCGAGAACGCGGGTCACCTTGACGAGCTTGACAGGGGCCTTGGAGGCATCCATTGTGAATGTTGATGTTGTGGTCGGGGGTGAGGAATGGTGAAAAAGGGTCGGAGAGAGGCGAAGCTGTCAAGACGTGGGCCGGGTGTGGTGAAAGTTGGATGTCGACTTTTGTGCTTATCGTCAGGGTTTTCCAAGCAGTGTGGTGGGACGTGTGCTTTGCCCTCCCATTGACAATGTATAGGTCACGTGCTGATAAGCGTTGCCCTTGGTCGACCAGCTTGAAATTTATTTTTTTCTTCCCAGGCGGAAAATCCCCGGGCCGGAAGTTGCACCAGGTTGGTTAAAGCGGCACTGAGACACGGACGTCGCAGCTACTCGGTCGGATCTCACCGATAACAAGCAGCATTTGGTCGATTCGGCTGCGCTCATGTTGTCATGGTCGTAGTGGTGGGGTGAAGGTGGGATGGTTTGAGATGCCCCTCCATTCCGGCGATAGCGTAACATTACATTCATGTCGCAAACATGTGAAGAGCTTCTAGATATTTAATCATCTCAACACAAGTTGTTGACTTGATATCGATTGAACTGCTGCCATCGGCGTTTTTGCATCATCTTTGCGTCAACACTTAGTAGTGTCACTCACAATTGGCTTCATTCCACGGAGGTCACCAGACCAAAGCATCAGCCATGGCGAATAAGGCCAACATTCCCATCATAGACATCTCAGGAGCCCAGGATGAAGTGGCTCGTCAGCTTGTTGAAGCTGCTGAAGAGCATGGATTCATTTACATCAAGAACTTAGGCAAAGACATCCCCGCCGCTAACATCGATAAGGCCTTCGAGCTGGTATTCAAGATCTGATTCTCCAATCATAAAAAACACTGCTGAGATCAACTTTAGTCTAAAAAGATATTCGATTCGCCTTTAGAAGAAAAGAAACGATGCACTATCCAAACCAATAATAGAGGATGGTCTGGACCTCACTCTGAAACCCTGGATCCTACGAGCAAGAAGGTGAGTAGATAATGTCAATACAGCTTTGTTTTCCATCACTTACTAATTTAACCAGGTCGGCGACCACAAAGAGTAGGCAGCGTCTTTATGACTTTCAAGTCAGCCCCAACACATTGATTTAAACAATCAGCTGATAGGACTTTGAAATTAGGGCCTTCAACTTCGGCGAGTTCATCAATGGCAAAGCCCAGCAGCCTTTACCAGAGCCAATAGCCCCTTTTGAGCCCGAATTTAGCGACTTTGCAGGTTTGTGCCATGCACTCTGCAACAAAATCTTGTACTTGCTCGGTCTTGGTCTCGGCGTAAGTGCTCGCTCCCATTTCCTACTCAGCTTCGCTTCCCTTGCTGACGGCAGAAGGTGGACGACTTCTTCTCTTCAGCTCACGTTACTTCTAAAGGAGCATCAAGCTCCATCTTGCGCTTCTTGCGCTACCCGCCGCCTGACAAGGCAGCAGCGTCAGAAGATGAAGTGCGTGCCGGTGCTCATTCTGATTACGGATCCATGACTCTTCTCTTCCGTATCAAGGGCCAAGCGGGCTTAGAGGTGCTCAAGAAGGATGGAACTTATGCCCCGGTTCCCGTATGTCCTCCCGGGACAGAAAATGACCCAAGCCCGCCGATCCTAATCAATATCGGCGACCTACTTTCGTATTGGACGAATGGCTTGTTCAGAAGCACCGTGCACAGAGTTGTCTTTCCTAAGGATGGCTCAACCAACGGCGTTCCTGATGAGACCATCTCTGGACCGAGATATTCAATTGCCTTTTTCTGCCATCCTGTTGGCTCTGCGCCTTTAGAACCCGTGCCCAGCGAGCGAGTCAAGAATTTTACTCCCTCTGAAGGGGCGGTAGATGCGAACCCCTATGCGGAGAGGAAAGTCATGACGGCAGATGAGCATTTATTCATGAGGCTCAAAGCAAGCTATGGGGACTTGTACGATGAGAAGAAGTAATTGACTTGATGTAATTTTTAGTTGAGAAGAACTGAAAAAGGACCAAGGGTATAGCCATAAAAAAAGTCCCAATGCTAACGCCAAATATGCATGTAATAATTCAGGCTAGACCACAATACCATCGTCTCCAAGGATCTTTAAACCCATCATAATACTTCTTCGTAATACCCTCATCCTCCATGGTAGTAATATACTTTAGTACTCTCCAATCATATACGGTAACCCAATCATCTTGCTCGTCTGGCAGAGACCTACGGTAGCGTTCCATCTTCCTGAGCAGTCTATCCATAACGGGCCTATTGTTCATGCTGTCGACTAAAAGAATCGCACTCTGGCTTTCGGCCCCATTAGTCATCCATTCTTTGATATCAAAGACCGGATTGATGATACCATGAGCCTGTAGAAACGACTCCAACGCGGGTTGATCTTCCGTGAGCTGTGGGGCAAGTAGCACGATCTTTCCAACGAACTGACATTGCGCTCCTGCGTACATGCAATTATCCCGCGGCCCGTAGGCTGAGTTCGATACATATTTTGAATCCCTTTCTAGGGAAACTGGTCCTTTATTGGCAGCGTTTAGTGATCTCCTGGAACCTTGTTCCTCGTGGTCTTGCAATTCTTCCGGAATCACCTCAGTATGCTCAGTCTGTGAAGAAGGGATTTCCCGGGATTGTGACGACCCCAATGAACTTAATAAACTTTCTGCTGTGCGAAAAGAACGATCTGGGGAAGAAGTGAGATCGATTACCTGGCTGGATGTGTGTGCAGGAGACTCGACCGGTGGACTTTGGGGAAGGCTCGTGGTGGAACGCTGAGACGAGTTGGCATCAATGCTAGCCAAGGGTTGGCGTTTTTGTGACGCCCTTGCCGTCTGTGAGCTCTGGCTGATAGAGCTTTGCTTTGGCTTCTTGTGAGCCTGCCGCCCTTCATCCTGTGACATATTTCTCTTTCGCCTTTCCAACGGTGCATTCTCTTTGCCAGATTGCTTCACTGGTGAGAGTGTTGCAGGATTACCCAGTGAAAGCGACTCAGCGCATTTAGCTCTGACTTCTCCCTGAGACGAAACATCTCGTGGTGGTAGTTTTTCAACCTCTGACAGACCAGATCGTACAAAGGTAGGCGACGTAGGGCAGCTTTGAGGGGGGCTCGCCGTACGCTTACGGGGCGATGGGGTTAGTTCCGTGGTGCCTGTTCTCTGACTGGTGTAATCCATGGCTATACCTCTGGGATCAGCCCCTTCCAGCTTTGCGATCCATTGTAGATTCTCTTGACTATCCGGCTGTTCGGGCACTTCGTGAGCAGCTTTTGCCATCTCTTGAAGTTCTTCAAATGAGATGCTATCGGTAAAGTTACGATCAAAATGAATCTTGGAAACGGCAGGGAAACGAAGGCTCCAGAATCCTGTGTTGCCGGTCTTATCGAAGCTGAAGCAACGCAGATCGAAAACCAATGGTTTAGGGAAGATCATCGACATACCAGGCCCCTTTTCGATCTCTGGGATGAGTTTGAATGTCATCCCGCATTCCTCGTCGCGAGGCACCCATGTTGGATTGGCGTACTTGATGAACGAGCGAAGTTGTGTCTCATTCAAGCTCACCATATTAACAACAGTGAAGTCAGGTCTCTGTGACCAGCGAGTCACTTCTTCCTTGTTGTTAAGACAGCCGATGTAAAAATGCGTCCATCTCAGGTTAGGAATATTGTATTCTCTGGCCCTTACAGAGTCGTAGCCAGCACCAACTACCGCAAAGTCACCAACATCCCCGAAGGAGCCGATGTACTCTTTCTTTAACTTGATACATCGGCCGCACCACGGCTGCTGTAACACGTTAAAGTCAAAATATGGCTCATCTGGTTTGAGCACCAGACCCTCTTGCTTGTTGACTATTGTTGTGGCAAACGCTTTTCTGAGGTTCGACGCAGCCATAGGATGGCCAAAATTGATGATCTCCCGAGGCACAACCTCGGCCCATCCCTTTCGCTGTTGCACGAGGCTTTCGAGAAGTTTAAATCTTTCCGAATGGCGAACGTTCAGCAGGGATCTTTGGTCGAGTAAGAGAACATCGAAATAAACGAGCATCAGATGCTCGTATCGAGTAGGTCTAGGGACACTATTAGGGGACGGATAGGACATTCGTTCATTAGTTGCGACATACCGAGGATCAAAGTCTGTGTCCATATAGCGACCCCGCCGGGTGACGTGATTCCGTATCTTGTGAAAAGGGAGAATCTTGCTTTCCTGGAAGTTTTAATAATGGCAAACAGATGCGGCTAAGCTGAAAACTCACGAGATCACTATAAACCACTAGTTCGCCTTCGAGTATACAGCCGCTTGAGAGAACACATCCGGGGCTGCCTATATTTAAAGACTCCTTGATTATTCTATGTAGCGTGTTAGACATTCCATATTGCATATACATCACCAAACTTACTCATGAAGGCGCTGCCGGTCTTCTGTACTGTCCTTTCCGCTTTTACTGAAGATTTGGATGCACTGCGCGCCTTTGCTTATATCGACATGAATCTGGCAATACTCGCCGTCCACTTTGTGCTCAACGCTCATAGGGCCATCCCCGTAGCTGAGACAATGCTTGATGCTGCGCGCCTGAGCCCAGTGCTGCCTTCCAACTTTAATCCCCAATTGTGGTTTAGTCCGGGCGAGTATAGCTTTTGAATCTACCTCTGGCTTTCCAGTAGTCGGCAGAAGCGTGGTCCTGGCCGACTGTACTACCTCAAGCGCTGAGGTGAAGTCTTCTCTGATCTTCAAAACCGCTGGTAGTAGAGGGTCGCACAACTGTAGAATCAAGTTTTGCTCGAGAATCAGAGGCGCATACGACTTTAGTACCAACCGTGTGAGCCATTTGGCTTCTAGTGCAGTGACGCGTTGGTATATCTTTCCCAGATCACCTCGATCTCGTTGGCTGAGGTGAGTTTGAGAGGCACGAATTGATGGGGAACTCCATTTGATTTTTGAAGCCAAAGCGTGTAAGAGCTGGTCGATTTCCTCAACCGTAACTTGTTCATCGGAGTGCATGGGATTTGGCTGGACAAAAACTTCAGTCACTAGTCTCAGAGTACGCCTCGCGCGTAGCTTACAGTGGCGGTTAAGATGTGCTCAACACATTCTGCCAGGTCTACTCCACTGCCTGGCTGACGATGGCGTCGGAGCTCGAGCATTCGCGATCTGCCCAGATTCTGACCGCGACCAAAGATTCCCTCCAGGCTTGCCGACTGGATCATGTAGACGCGATCTGAACGCTTGTCCGGTAGCAACGTCGACAAAAGCGCACAAAGGTCGGTGTCGTGAGCATTAATGCGTGCACGGTGACGCGAGAACCATCTTTCGACAGCCGTTCGATGTGGTTTTCGAGCCACACTGAGTTGATGGCATTCTTCCAAGAGCTGGCACACCAAAAAGTAAGGAAAAGTCATGCCGACGACGGGAGCTTCATGTCGTCCCAGTCGTTTTAACGCGTCCAACCTCGGCCGTGGTGGTGACTACGATGAAGCATGACGGGCTAACATGTTGAACCAAATACTTCCGTTGTAAGTGCCTCTGCGGATCACGAAGCGCGCAGGCAGCGATGGCGCGGGCTTTGCCTGAGGTCGTCTTAAGTTGCAGGGATCTCTTGAAGGTCTCAGGCTGGGGTATTGTGTGACGCGCAGATCCTACGCGAGAATGACAAGAGATCACGTGATTGGCACTATCCACTTGCATTTTTTGAGTCAACTTAATAAGGTAATGGGTATCAAGGGCTGTCGACGTGAGATCTAGCACGTGATGACAATGATCTGGAACAATTCCTCACGTACCTTAATACAGTACTCGTACCAATCACTGAAGTCGGACCTGGAGGCTTGAGGGGCTTTGTTGAAATTGGTTGTCATGTCGAGGCTCCACGGCAACGACCACTGAGGCTGAAACAACCAATTGAAAGCACGGTAACTCGTTGGTAGCAGATGAATAGCTCGGGGCCCTCACACGACAACTCCACGAAACTCCACCGCAAAGCTGAGATGGCGACGGGGCAGACGGGGCAGCCCCGTAATATAGATAGTAGACCCTATTAAAGCAAAGCATGACAAGGCCATTGCATGGAGATCCACCCGTTGTCCCGGTCGATGGCCTTTGTCTGCAGATGAGCGTTTCATGCCATGATGGTGATTGGGATGAATGTAAACAAAGCCCGTTCATGCCCGCACGCTGCAGGCTGCATGCAGCATGCAAATGATTCAGAGCCACTGCTAAGGTAGAACGCTAGTAATTAATTAGCTATACAGTGAACACTGTCCCAACGGGCCAACGGGTTACAAGCCCCATCTTCGCCCGAGACAGTCCTCAGGCGTGGACTAGGTAAAGTGCTGGTAGTTAGTAGTCATACATAGTCATGCTTGTCGTACTCATATTAGCTAAACTCTCCTCCTAATAAATCTGACACCTGATCTGTTCTCTATTGTCCGATCTTCGAGGTGGTCAATCAATTTTCATTCAATCACAGGCCCTTGCTAATTACTAGTCGGTCATTTCACAATTCACATGCATCCATGAGCTTGTCCCTCCAGCGCCCTGTCCAGCGTCTAGGCCTTTCATTACTCCCCTGAAGCACCCCCGAGTCGAATTGGCCAATCGCACGCCAATACCACCGCGAATCCCCTGAATCTCGTCGTCCCGTCCATAAACACCACCAGTGCTACCACACTCACCACCACCACCAAAGACGGTGACCTTCCCTCCATCCCTTTCGATAGAATCGGACCTTGCCAATAATGAGCAGCGCCTGCCGCTCTTGAGTCTCATTTGCCGCCTCATGAGCACCTTTCTCTTCAGCGTTTGCGCCGTCGACCGATTCGCCTCCTCCATCAATGAATATCGCCAACTGACCCGCGCTTATCATCGAGCACTTGTTGCCAGAGCTGCCGCCGCCACCGCCCGTCTGCGGCGCCGCAGAGCTGACAGGCCTGCTCCCGTCACTCCTTTGCAGAAACGCCGTCGCCTACACGGACACGGCTTCCAGTCTTTACAGAAATTCCTAACGAGGCGCCTCGAAATGGACATGGCCTCCACACAGGAGCTTCGCCGCCGCTCCTCAGCCGCCGACCGCAATCTTGCTGGGGACCTGGCTTCCTCAGTCTCGCCCTCCGCTACCACGACTACCCTGGAGCCAGCAGCTGATATCAAGAGGCGCTCCAGCGATGAGGCAGTTGGGGATGAGGCCGAGGCCCGCCAGCTGGGCTCGGACGCCGCTGCCATGCCGCCTCCCCCTGTCCCAACTGGAGGTGATTGCTCACCAACGCGCGAGTCGCGATCTACTTCTCCTGCTACACGGAACGCAAATCGACTCTCTTTAACACTTCCCATCGCGCCTCCGTCTAGCGACCCTTCTAAACCGACGCCATTATACTCGGCAGCCAGCACGTCGATTCCCCCTACACCTATCGACTCCTCAACCACCTCGCCCTCTGATACAAATGAATTCATCATAGCCATTGCTGCTCAGGAGAGGCGGGTGCTGGAGCTTCGCCAGGAGCTCTCGCAAGCGGAAGGAGAGCTCTTATCCTTAAAGAAGAAATGGTCTGCTCAGGAAGCTTCCACTAGGAAGGGAGCCAGGCGGCCTCCGCCTATCGACACGCCTCGGTCCGCTGCACCAGCCCCTAGCACTACAGAGGATGAACTCAACAGCCCCCGGCATAGTGTTGATTTTGACCGGAGAAGACTCCTGCTCCAACAACAACAGACCACACCCACACAATCCCGACGCAGAGTGCTTCGCGGTGGACACACCCGAACTCTATCTCTGCTATCCCCACCGAAGCCTGATTCCGGTTTCGCTGTCCATGAAGACCGCGAACGTGAACCCATCAGTCTTCCGCTCCCTCCAGTGGAGCGCAGAACAGCCCAGCTGACGAACCCCAACCTGGCCAAGAGGGCCTCTTGGCAGCCGGCTGGCCATCGACAACAGGCTAGTGCCTCCGGCCTCGTTGAGGACTTTAGACTAGGCCTCAGAGCTTTCGTGGAGGACATTCGCCAGATCACAGTCGGAGACGAGCCCGTTACTGGGCAAACGCCTCCCGGAATATCACCCGCGTCGCCCAGACCAAGCGCCGGCGGTCTAAGCCGAAGCTCGACCGTCGATCTTGGAACTATCCGACCCGGCGATGCAGCTCGACCCAAGGTGAGCACGGCCTTTGATTCTCCTACAACTTCGGCATCACCCACTCCTACACGTACTCGCACGAACGGAGAGGGCACTCTACAGCGGACCAAGTCGGAAAAGATCCAGTCAAGGAAGAGTAAGCACTTTTCCTGGACGCCCCTGACCGTCGATGCGCTCGACGACAATGGGTGGTCCAACTGGGACTCGCCGGCTTCGGTCAAGTCGACGCGTTGGAGCGGCTCCACGATCAACAGCCATGGCGCGGATGACATTCAGTCCATCCCTGAAGGACATGAAGAATCCGATGAGCCATCGTAAGAACAGACCTTTGAACATGAACGCGAGAAAATCCTTGAAGCTAATGTCTTCCTCAACAGAAAGAAGAACAATCTGCTCGAAGAAGCACCCGTACTCGCCCCGCCAAAGCTCGGCGAGATCCTCCCGTCGATGGTCAACCGTCTGTCTCCAAGCAACATAAAGCGCACGGCAAACAACCTGATGGATGAATGGGAAAAGTCCCTCGTCGAGCCTGATGGCACCGTCGACAAGGAAAACGACTTTGATTTATAAAAAGAAAAAAAGTACATATTTGTCTGGATTTTTTTGTCATTTCTGGCCTGTCAGGATAATGATAGCAAATGAGTCTCATGACCACGAGCGACGATCGAGAAATTTTTGTCATTCAATTTAGTTGTATAGATCAATAAATCGGAACATTAGGGAAAACACCATCGCACACAACCATGACGTTTAACAATTCATGCATCCTCCGGTAGAACTTAGACATGACTCTCTGCCTCACGCATAAAAGTGATGCGAGCGTTACCCACATCCCCACGCTGCACATGGGAAGACATTAACAAGGCTGTATTGAAGCCCAAGAAGCTGCAATTCACATATTATTGTACTCGGACTACGACGCTTACCTCATGAGCATTGATTTCGTCTATTATCATGTTCTCGCAGGCAGCCGTCGAGCAAAGATGGCACCTACCAATTAGGTCCCACTATTGTCACACTGTATATATTTCACTAACGCCTGAAAATGCAGCATCTGGGCTTGTGGTCTAATGGCTATGATTTTCGCTTCGCACTATTTCTATAATAGAATAGTGAAGGGTTGGGGGTTCAATTCCCTCCAAGTCCATATGTCTTTTTCTCTTTTTTTTTTTTTTTTTTTTTTTCCCTTTTTATTCTTTTGGCGCCCGTAGAAATTTTACTCTCAGCTTTGGCTACAGCTCTTTCTTGCCGTCAGCAGAGAGGTTCTGCTCTTCGTATTATCCACCCCAACATCAACTCCTTTCTGATAAACACATTCCGACTTGTCTGGGGCCAACCTTAAAGGAAAGTGATGTAGAAGAATTCGTAATTGCTGTTTGATCTATTCTCAATGTGAAAATTCGGTAGTCATTAAATTCGGGTTGGATGCACGAGTAACGAAATGGATGCCAAATTGACAATAGATAGATGTTTGATTCATCAAGCGTCTCTTCGCGCTTTTACTATATTCGATACGCCTTCGTGTATGTCGTAGACTTTTGTACCAATTCCACAAAAAGCCAGTTGCATCCTTGAGAAGCCAGATCTTCATAGTGACGCCTGTTGCTCATGCTTGCCACTTGCCAACGCCCTGTAAACAAATCCTAATCAATATGAAAGATAAAAGCCACCTTTTGCTCTCTTCCGAGCTTCGTTACTCCCATGCTCCATCGCTCAAAACAAGTATAAAAACACACAAAATTTCAAAAATATCTGCTCCTATTCTGTCTCATTGTTGGCAGCCATGAGTTTTTCCATGTGCAAATGCTCCCAATCAGTAGCCGTTGGCTCCTCTGAGAAACCAAGCTGCTCCTTGGGCGGTGAGCTTGGCATAGGCGCGTCTGTGCTGAAATAGCTACTGAAGGTTGCCCAGTGAGCATCGCTATCCGCGGTATTGAGGTTCACCAAGTCCATCTCATCATCCAGGCCGAAGTTGGTTTCTGAGAGCATCTGGTTGACAGCACGACTGACTGGTGTATCAAAGATGCAATCATCAAAATTGATGGCATTGTGATTCCGAGGGCTGCGTCGCACGCTAGAGCCTGCTGCTGCCAAGCCAAAGTCCCGAAGAGTCTTACTCGGCGTCTGGGAAGGCGTGTGCTGAATATTCGCAGGCGAGCCAAGCGAATCCTTGGATTTCATGGATCGCGATACACTTCTAGTGATCGGTCTATGATTTGGAGTAGCCCGTGTCGGCGTCTTGAAGGGTGTCGTAGGCGGAGCTGCCTTAGTATTGGACGTTGGAGTCGAAGGCCTGGGAGGCATTGGGCTTCTAAACAAATCCTCCAACTCGTCGCCTTCGGCAGCCTTCTTGTGCTCTGGGACAGCTAGGTTCTCCTTTGCGGTAGGGGAATCCTTGCGATAACGACCACCCGTGCTCGTGTGAGCGATATTGACGCTCAATTCGCCGAGAGTCTTAGGCGAGTCGTCTTTGCGCGGAGACGGGAAAAGCAACCGCTTCGTGGTGCCCATAGCCTCCTCAAACTCTAGGTTGACGGGGCTCTTAGCTGTGCCACTTCCATTGGAATGCGTCGACCTGGGCCGAAACTCGTCTTGTCCAGTTGTCGCATCGTTCTCCTGGATAGCAGACTCATCCCTAGTTGCTGGTCTTGACGTGCTTGGAGCAACAACAGAGGAGGGTTCGACGGGCTCCGGGGCATCGGTAGGGATATTCATTTCAGAGGTGAGACTCGTCGCCTGGGGGTTGCTCTTAGTACGGACCCTCTTTGGACGTGGACCATTTGAGTCTCCGGAGCGTCTCTTCCGATTCTGACCTAGACGAGCCGCATCACCGTTCCAGCGATCCGCAGGACGGTGGGTCAGGCTCTTTGCGAGCCAGATACCACAAGGGTTACACAGCAAGTCTTCCTGCCATTCAGTTTTGTCCTCCTCAGGTCCCAAGGTCTTCTTGGTGATTCGGTATTTCTGGGGCGCATCTTCACTTGTTTGAGGAAGTTGCTGAACAATCGTGACCATTCCAGGCCTTGTGGAGAGCTCGCCAGGTTTATATTGCGGTACGATGCCTTCGTGTTCCTGAGAATAGATTTTGCGCCATGTAGGCGTCTCAATGGCCCCGCAATTGCTGCAGAACGGTGGCATCTCGCCCCTCAGAATTGCTGCTTCTAGTCTTTGCTTGATGGCATTCTTTTTCACCTCGTTCTTGTTCGACCTGTCTCCGTCAGGGGAGGAGGGAGCGGCTTGTGCGGGCTCGCTCGGCGGACACACCGGAAGGATAAGATTACTTGACGGCATGGCAGCCGAGGATGGCCCAACCGGATCACTGGCAGGGACTCCTCCTGTAGGACCTGAAGAAGCTGCGCGACGGAGACCTGCTGAAGCTGTCGGAGGAGCAGGCTGCTCAAGTTCTGCAGTGAATGATTGAGAAAGGGACGAAGGCCCGACAGGTTCGCTCGCAGGTACTAATGGAAGGGCAAGGGCTCCGGCAGAGTGAGATCTGGCGAGCTTCCGCGGTTTAGCTGGGGCACCTGCATTCTTTTCTTTTGTTGGATCCCCTTTTTCCTTTGACTCGGCTTGCACATCCTCCACGGAATTATCCTCCCCGGTCATGGCGGGCTCGGGAGCTTTATCAATTCGCTGGGCCTCATCTTGCTCGTTCGCATTCTCGATGGACGGCTGCGGAGGCTCAGCTACGCTATCCGGAAAGGGAGGCTGTGTTATCTGTTCTGCCACAGCTTGTTCGGAGGGATGGTTCGGAGGTTGGGTCTCTGTTGGAGGAGCATCAGGCTGCGCTTCGTCGATGGGAGGGCTCGTGGGTTTCTCTGGGGCATCCGTCGTTTGGGGAGGTGTTGGTACAGGGCCAGGATGATAGTAAGGATGGTGGCTGTTAGGCAGTGGTCGGGGCACCGGGGCTGGGGCAATCTGGGCATAGCTTCTCCGAGGTCTCGAAGCGTTATCTGATGCGGGACCAGAAGTTGGCTCAGGGGTGTTATAGCTGCGGACATGGACCATGTCTTGATTCCCATCTGGGCCATCTTTCATGCGCCAAACTTGCATCGGGATATTGGAAGACTGCCGAGGTTTACGACCTGGACCAACAGAGGCCGCCTTCTTTTCGGGCTCTGGCTGAGGAGGATCCTCACCAAACAAATCGCACAAATCATCATTTTCCAATCCATCATCTTGCGAAGCTGGCTGTTGGGGCATTGGAGGTAGCATTGGACTAGACGGCGGCGGGCTTGATTGCATGAATGATGTGGTGCGAGGGACAGGAGGTGACGAGCCGATATCAGCTGGACTGCCCTCTGAGTAGGCTGGCGTATCTGCCAGAGATTCTGGGGACCGTCCATCTTCCTGACTTGGCGACAATGCCCTCGTCTTCTGCGCTTGGGGCGATGGGTTCTTAGTCGACGTTTCTCGGCTCAGGGCTGATTGTCGTGGCGCCGTTTTGCCGGCAGATTTGCCAGGAAAGGGCGCAATGGGTACTGGAGTCGGAGCTCGAGGAACCTCCTGCAGGTGATTGCCAGTTACTCCTTCGCCGCTGATTGCGAGAGGACGAAAATTCCGCAGCGAGCCTGACGTGCTAG
This sequence comes from Waltergamsia citrina, assembly GCA_022814615.1. Lineage (NCBI taxonomy): Eukaryota > Fungi > Ascomycota > Sordariomycetes > Hypocreales > Bionectriaceae > Waltergamsia > Waltergamsia citrina. The sequence continues at coordinate 336,377 of JAKLNE010000026.1, forward strand.
CAGCAACGCGCAGAGACTCGGGTTCAGCTCCAAAGGGGTTCGTGTTGACTTTATCCACCTTGGTCGTCTTCACTCTCTTTTTCACAGGGCCGTCCTCGCCCTCTGTGCCATCTTCATACCCTGAGGTATTGCCCTCAGGCGGCGCAGTCTTCCGCGGACGTCCTCGTGGACGGCCAGTAGGGCCTCTCTTTCTGGGCGCTCGATTCGACGCTCGGCTAGAAGGCCGTGACGAGGGGCCGGCGGGATTAGCGTCGGAAGCTGGCTCAACTGGTACAGGTGCAACTCTCGGGATCTCGACAGGCGGCATGGGCTGTAGTTGGGGCTGAGATTGGGGTTGGGCCTGGGGCTGGGGCTGCAGAGCCTGTGAAAAGGAGTCTCTTCTTCCGTGACCCATATTGGATGGGCCTTGGGATAATGCCGGCGAGGCACCCCGAGACATGGCAGGAGCCTGTCCGATCTGAGGATTAGACTGCATGAATGAGGACCATTCCGCTGTACTGGTAGGGGTCATAGACCCGTCCATAGGACGAGGAGCAGGCTGGAACATGTCCTCATGACGCTGAGCATCTTGTGAATGTTGGAACTGATGCTGATGATGCGGCTGGTAGTGTTGCTGGGTTTGAGCTTGAGCTTGAGACTGGGGCTGTTGTTGGTGTTGCTGGTGCGGCTGGTGTTGTTGGTGCTGCTGATGGATATGCGGATGAGTTTGTGGTTGCATCTGCTGCGATGGCGGTGGTGCCTGTACGCGAGGTGTCTCGGTAAACTTCATCTTAATCTCGAGGATTTCCTTATTCGCGTTGCCCATCAGAGCACCCAGCTTATTCCTAGTAATGAGTCCTGTTACCATTTTTGGCGATTGGCCGCCCATGTCATGGTGCATGGAATGCAGAGCAGCCGATAACATGCCCTGGCCCACAAGAGGTGTATCATCCTCAGAGTAGTCGTGGGCATAGATGGTATAATCGGATTGGTGTCCAGGAAGCTCGGGGCTGCAGTCTATCACCGCTTGGATACATAGCCTCAGGTCGACAACGCCGATTGTGGTTTTCTCGTCAATAGGAATGGTCTGGACATTGAAGGTTTGTGATGGCCTAGCGAGGCAGTCGAATTTGTCGTCCTTGTTGAACTTGTACAAAATCTTGACTGTAGAATCTTCATTAGCTCCAATTTCGTGATAGGGTCGGCCAGGCGACAACACGTACGACCTGCTGGCCTGACTTGCACGCCAGATTCTTCGCTAGGATTAGCATTGGGATGAGGCATCGCCTGGCCATTGTGATTCCAGCCGGCTTGGGGCTGGAATGGCATCGGCGACGCCATGGTCGGGGGAGATCCTTTCGGGACGAGCAGGCGTCAATTCGATCCGATGTTGAAAAAGCTCCTTCGGGCCCGGAAAGTAGCGGGAGCGTGTGTATAGACGAGGATGTTGGAAAAGAACCGAGTTGAGGGGCAGGGAATTGGAAAAAGAAACGAGTGTAGGGATTGAGGTTGAAATGATGGGTGCCTTGAGGTCTTGATTGTTGCAGGGACAATAGGAATCAATCAAAATGGGGTGGCAGGCGTCATGTTCGTGGTTCGTGACGCGCTATCCACTTTGCCGAATGGCTCGCAGGCGCGTTTCTAGGGTGGAGCTCCCTGCTCAGACGCGGGCGCCGCAGAGTGATAGACGACCCGAGCCACAGTTCAAGGGAGGAATGCAAAAGGGTCGGGAAGACAGATTCAACAAGAGCACCGTTTCTTAGGACTAAAAGCAGGTGGTAGAGAGTAAAAAGAAAAGAGTAATCGACCAAGATTAGATGCAAAGTCGTGATGGATGCACAACATGCAGCCGCGTTGGAGGGCGAGATGGTGTAAGTGCCGTTGCGGGAAGACGCGCCCACCAGGACCCACTTTCCCGATTGTGAAAGGTCCTCGACAATAGGACGAATGCCACTGGCTCAGATCGAATAGAGCACCAGCCACATCTGTGGCGCGGCCGTTAACCAACAAGCGCTATTACCTTAGTTCAAGTCTTTAGAAGAGTCGAGGAACGCAACCACGTATGGAGGCAGTCGCTCCTGATTTCCAGAGTCTCACTCAGAGTTCCTAATGCTCCGGTTGTAATTTCGTACGGGGTATAACTGCGGCCTGAGCTCTGAGGCCGAAACTTTTGCTCGGCTAGAGGCCGGTACTGCAGGCAGCTGATAAGCTGAAGCTAAGCTGAGAGAGAGAGAGAGACAGAAAGTTGTTGTCGAGCCCAGCGAAACAGCGGAGATAGTCGAAGCAACTCCGGTCTCCTCGGACGGCCCTCGAAGAGACTTGGAAATGCAAGAGGAAATCAATCGAGTTTTGCAGCTTCTTTCTTTTGTCCCCGCTCGGTCGCGGGCGCCCCTTGCCTTTTATACTTGACTCTTCGTCCCGTGAGATTTTGAGGCCACCGGCGATGTCATCTTGGGTTTGATGCTGCTACTCCTACCACCCACACCCACACACACCCATTTCGACCCCTCCATTTCGCTTGGGTTTAGCCCAATAAACATGAGGTTTTCGGTGGATGCTTTTTTGATGGCTTTTTGCCCGCCCGTGATGTTTTTTCGATGGTTTGCATGCATGCACGCCCGCCCGCTCACCAGCCACGACACCCACCTTCCACCGGGCCCGGTCGGGTCTTGCACCGGCGTGAGCCTCCACCCACCGCTCAACATATAAAACGCCGACCGTCACAACACTACATAGCCGTTCATATCAACACATCGTAGTTGTAAAAAAGCTATTGAATCGCCGCCTATATCTTACAAAAATTGCCATCGCCTTTATATCAGATTTTATTCTAGTTCTTTTTACAGCTTGCTTGCTGTTGGTGCCTCATCTCCCAGCCATGCAACGGTACCGTCCTCATTCACCTTTGTCTTGCGCTCGAGGATCTCCTTGACCACTTCGGCCACGCCCTGCCGTCCATTTCGCGATGCGACCAGCGCCTTCTTCAGCTGCGGGCGCGTCTGGGGCTCAGCGCCCGGGGCATTCAAGATTTCCTCAATTTCCTTCTCCGTCGGCAGTCCCAGCTCAGCATAAGGATACTCCTTGTACGTGCGGTCCGTGAACAACTCAAGCTCATTCGATGAGTCATAGTTGAAGAAAGGCTCTGCCACGTCCTCGTCAGCGGGGATGGTGTCGAGAGACTCCGGTTGCCACTTGGGCGCTTCCTTGCGGACGAGCAGAGCCATGACACCCTCCGAGAAGTCAGGGTGCTTCATGAAGTGAGTGGCAATCTGATGCTCGCGCTTGAAAGTCTCCGCAATGTCCCATTTTCCACTGCTGCGCATCTGCTTCAGAGCAACGTGCACAGCGGTAGGAGAGCGCTTCTGCAGGGTCTTCAGTTGCTTCTGAGCCCACCCTTCAGTCGCACCCCGCTCCTCATTCAACGCAGCTTGGATCTCGCCGATGCTGTTCTTGCTGAAGCAGCGGTCGATAGCCTCGCGGACCTCGCCAGTAAGCTGCATGGGCTGTTCATATGGCAGACCGGTGCAATACTCTTCAAGGGTAGAGTTGATGATTTGCAGACGTCTCTCCAGGTTATCTTCGTCGCGGAATCTAAGCTCCGCCAGACGAGCCTCCAGATCTGGCAGACTAGTGGAGTGGAGGTAGTGCGTAGCGACTCCAGAGTAGAAGACGTTGGGTCCCATTAGACGCTCGCTGGTGAGCGCCAGGTAGGTTCCGACAGAGCCGTTCATCCTAGGAAGGAAGAACGACGCTCCAACATCAGGGAAGAATCCAATCGTAGTCTCGGGCATGGCAAACATCGTCTTCTCGGTGGCGATACGGAACGGAGCATGGATGCTAAGGCCAACACCTCCTCCCATCGTGATGCCGTCCATAAAGGCAATGTAGGGCTTCTGATAGGTCGCGATGTAGTGATCGAGCTTGTATTCGAGGCCGAAATACTCGGCTGACTTCTTCCATCCGTCCTTATCTCCCAGGTTGGCCCTGGCCAGTTCTGTAACGTCGCCTCCGGCGCACAATGCCTTCTCCCCGGCGCCCTTCAGAACGACCACGTTGGCCATGTCCGACTTCTCCCATTCGATCATGCGTGGGACAATCTTTCGAATCATAGAGGCGTTGAGCGAGTTGTGCTTCCCCGGTCGGTTGAGTGTGATGCTCCGCAGGCCGTACTTGCTCTCGAAAACGACATCCTCAGGTTTGTCATCAGGGAGCTCCCTGATTGTCGAAGCTTCCGTAGACAGCTAGAAAGTAGATTGATCAGTCAATTGTTTGATTCCAAAACGACTCCCCTTCATTAGAGTTCACGCGCTTACCGGTCGGAGCATCGTGGAGCTCATAACCTTAACCTGTTGAGCCATGCCGAAACGTCCACGGGCTGCTGAACCAGCGCGGGCGGCAAGCGTTCGAGAGAACATCAGTGGCGAATTGACGATGCGCGCACAATCGCAGTTATCCGCATCGAAGATGGCAAAGATTCGTGGCGGGGGTGGAGTGGCAGATAAGAGGTTGTCGAGCTTGCCGCGGCAATGGTTTTCCACGGTCCTGCTGCTGCCCCCAAATTCTATACCAAGGTCGGAATTAACCCGAGGATAACCAGTCCACGGGTACGGGCCACGGGTGGTGAAAGTGGTGCAGATAATAGTAGTACATGTGGAAATGTATCAAATTTGCACCATAGCGCTAGCTGAACCAATCATCGCGCGCTTTGGGGAGTCTATCAACTTTTTGAGCTTCTGAGCTTCAGCCTCGCGGGCGCAAACCCATATACATCTACAGCCAGCCGACAGCACCTTCATAATGGCGGACGCAAAGATTCAGTACGTCCCCATCTCAAACGCTTGACTAGCATCGCGCAGCTAACCAGTTCACAGAGAGCTTCTGACGAAGTCACGTAACGAGCTCAGGTACGAACCCAACCCGATCTCTCCCACCCACCCCGCGCACAAAATATCACACGAACGGACACATTGTCCCTCCATGCGTCTAATGAACAAGAAACAGCAAGCTAACGTACAGAAACTAATAGCGAGTACGAGATTGCCCAGCTCGAGGAGCATGAGTTCGCCAATGGACCCCTCTCGATCCTCCAGACCGCCGTGCGCTCGCACACACAAGTCCTGATTTCGGTCCGCAACAACCGCAAACTCCTCGCGCGCGTCAAGGCTTTTGATCGGCACTGCAACATGGTCCTCGAGAACGTCAAGGAGATGTGGACGGAAACACCGCGACTGGCGGACGGGAAGAAGGGTCGCCCGGTGAACAAGGACCGCTTCATTAGCAAGATGTGCGTTTGCCCCTCTGCATTGGATTGATTTTACATTGAATGCCGAGCGTTTTCTCTGCTCTCTATACGTGTGCTGACTCGACTTGCCTCTAGGTTTCTGAGAGGAGATAGCGTCATTCTTGTGCTGTTGAGCTGAAGTGGGGGACATTACAGGCGAAGGAGAGGACTTGACTTAGGTGCTGAAAAGATAAACTTGGCTTGTATGTCAAAAGAACGAGGCTCACTGGAACTACAACGGCGTTGGATCAATCTGATTTATTTCCTTTTCGTTACATGAACCTATGTGCTCAATTTCCTTCGATTTTGACCTGGATATCCCGTCTGGTTCAGGTCAGCATGGTTATACCTTCTCCCAGCCCTCCTCGGACGATTTCTGCCCTGCGAGTCCTTGGAAGAAGCAAGCCAGACCAAAAGCACCCGGGTCGGGCACTTCCTCATAGCCGCTTCCACCCACATACACGGTCCGGCCCAGGCTGGCTTTCATGCCCTTGGTGGCATCAGCGGCGTCTTTTGCCGCCCCGGCGGCTTTCTTGACGTCCCCTGTGCTGGCCAGCGTGTCAACAAACGGGTACAGCGCATCAATGAGGGTTCGGTCGCCTGGTCGCGCGGGTGTATAGTTGGACAGAGCGTCGCAACTCTGCTTCAGCGCGTTGGCCCACACTGTAGGTGTAGCTGTTCCTGGTGATTGGCCACGGAGGGCATGGACGAGGGCGTTCAGGAAGATGGCATAGAGAGCGCCCGAGGTGCCATCCATGTTGTTCTCCACCACAGGGACGATGGAAGCAACGTCAACCACAGCATCCCCGCCAAGTGGCGTCCCCTTAATATGCTGCAGAACGGCTGTTGATATTCTGTTAGATCACAAGACGAACGTATTGTCTGAACAATAGGTGTAACATACCTTCAGCACCTCTCTTCAAGCCGATACCACAATCTCCGTCACCGACAACGGTATCGTACCTCGTCACCTCAGCTTCTGCGGCGATGACATTGCCCAAAGCAGTCGTCAGTGCCGTCTTAGCCGCCTCCACATCGTACTTGAGGTCGCTAGGCTTCGTCGCCTGGCTCTCTTTCGAGCCGCTCGCCATGACTGCCTGGTTCTTCGCCTCCCATGTAGCCTTCTGGATCGGGGCCGACCAACCTGTCACCTCGCTTGGCGCATCGAGCAGCTGTATCATGCTCGGACCTCCGATGTCAGTGTTGACAACGTTGAGGAGTGAGATGCTGAATCCCAGGCCATTTAGACTGGTCATGTATGTTCCACTAAGAATGCGAACGGGCTGGATGTTCCACTTGTTGTGCAACTGTGACACAACCTCTGTCGTGATGCCCCCCATCTCAAGAGCACTCACGCCGCCGAGGTTGTTGACGAGCAAGACTACCTCGTTGGAGTTGACGTTGAGGAACGCCCGGTCCTTGTCCGACTGGTCGAGCAGCTGTGACAGCATCTTGCCAACCAACTCCGGCAGGTCCATCTTGCCGCGACCAGAACCGGCCTCGTTATGAATCCCCATTCCAATCTCAACCTCCCCTGCAGCCAAGCTATCCTCCTGCTCAGCCTTACGCCCAGGTACATGAACGTGCTCAAGGCTGGCGCCCACGCTGATGAGATTATCTGCCGTCAACCTAGCCACTTTAGCAACCTCCGCCAAAGGCCTTCCTTGCGCCGCAAGTGCGCCAGCAATCTTGTGCACAAGCACAGTACCAGCAATGCCACGCCTGCCAACTTTACCAGCTTGCGCTCGCCCAACACCAACATCATCACCAACAACCACCATCTCCACTTGAACCCCCGCAGCCCTAGCCTTCTCAACACTCATGCCAAAGTTTAAGATATCACCCGTGTAGTTCATCACTACAACGAGGACACCCTGAGAGGAATCGACTCGCGAAGTGATAGCCGTGCGGACCTGCTCAGCTGACGGACTTGCAAAGATGGTGCCGGCGACGGCGGCGCTAAGCATACCTGGGCCGACCATGGCGGCGAAGGAAGGCTCATGGCCGGAGCCGCCGCCGGAGATGATGGCTACCTGCTTAGATGCGCCATCGGATGGGCGGCGATAGATGACTTTATGCTCAGGGTCCAGGGCAACATTGGGGTTAACGATGGTCAGGCTGCGTAAAGCCGACGCAACCAACTCGGTCGGATCGTTGAGGAAGTGCTTAGACGACATGATAGGCAATAAGTAGTGGTACAGCAATCATGCACTCCGGCAGACAAGCAGATTGGCAGTTTTGTGCTCCCACAATTCCGATTTTGATGGCTGAATTGAACCAATGATGTATGAAGAGTGAAAACAATACCACACTCAGATATACTGGTAGAAGTAGTTGTGGCAACACAACAGGTAATAAAGCGCAACCGTACGAGTAGAAGCATGCGGAGATGTGACGTGAGGTGGGGTTGGTGGGCTTATACATACATGTTTATGAAGCTTGTTCACCTGTTAGTCTTCGAAGAATGCGTGCGGGGAATCCTGATAGGACTGCCTTTAGAATAATATTTCAAGTACTGAGCAGCAGAGGAGTTCGAATGGGCAGTCGGTATGAATCGGAATATTTTCTTATTGATGGACTCCGCGAATTGTTGATGCTATATCTTATATCTGCTACAAGGGGAATAAATCCAAAGTCTTCGGCCTCAGCGACGACGGCCAATGTGTCCCACCTAGCGTAAATCTCAACGCCCTTAACGCCCGTTGCCTGTCTTTCGAGATGTTGAGATGTACCTCTCGCAATCGCATACAATCAAGGCCCAGGATGGGCAAACATCACTTGTCCTCCTAGGCCCAACATTGCCTTGACCCCCTTGTCTAGACGATCAAGAAAGCGCTGCCACCAATCATACCGCAAATGACCAATGTAGTCAGGAAACCTGCTCCGACTCGGTCACCGGTCGTGATGGGTTTGAAGGTTCGCGTCTTCTCCTCGTCGCTGATGCCAGCGCCCGGATCGCCCTTGGAGGTACCACCTGTCTTAGACGACTTGGGAGCCTTGCCGGCAAGCACCGCCGTCAGAGCGGCCACACCGTTCATCTGCTCAGGTACACCGTGAGTCCCGTCATACTTGCCACCGATCCAGTTGAATCCGCAAGCCGATCCCGGGTGGCCGTCAAACATAACAGGGTGGTCGGGCATGGGCTCCGTGGGTGTTCCGGAGCAGGCTTTCGCAGCGGCCTCTGCCGACTTCTTGAGGAAGGGCCGGATTTGGTCCTCGAGGTCTGTGTGAAGAGCAGCCACATTAGACAGCCACCTGAGGTAATATCCCTTGAACGAACGCTGGTCGTCGTCGCACGTGTCGTGAGGCTCACAGAACTGTTCAAAAACAATGCCGTTCCTCTCGAACTTCTTCAGACCGTGGTTGAGAATGCCCCGCATGCGCTCGCCCCATTTCTGGTCTTCGAGGTGGTCAGCCATGATCGCGGAGCCGTGCATCCAGACACCCGAATTGTAAGACCATTCGTTGATGTCCATGTCTTCGTGGCAATCCTGGTTGTCGCGAATAGTCACACCGTCATGGAGCTCGTACCCCTCTGAAATGAGACCAATCTCCTCCTCCCAGTCCCAGATCTTCTCGGCCCACTCGGCGTACGTTTCATTGCCGGTGTAGCGGGCAAGGCGGGCAGCAATATTGAAGAAGCAACCATTGGAGACGGAGTTCTTATAGTTCCAGCCGACATTGATATCAAAGACCTGCCAGCGCAGACCACCCTTGCAATGCTTCTCATCCCATCGCTCCACCATCTCGTTGAAAATGGCCTGCGCAATGGAGAGCCACTGGGGCCCATCATCCGGCGGGTTGTCAAAGTTATATTCGGCAGCCAGCATGGCCGTCATGCCCCAGAATCCTTGGTCATCGTTACCCATCTGTGCCGTCTGGTTGGCGGGAAGAAAGTCTCGGTCTTCGCCAGCTTGATGAATCATGGCTTGCTGGATGAGCTTGTTGTACGAGTCGTCTCCAGTGTAGTACCAGTAGTCAAGTAGAGTTCCTAACATGGCTCCACAGATCCACCCTGCAACTTGGTAAGTGAACTGCTCTCCTGCGCCTAATTGATGAGGGAACAAGGGAGAAACTGACAGTAGTAAGGCTCAGGCAAGTTGCCGGGCACATCGCCGGTCTCGTTACCGCTATAGAATCGGACCAAGCCCCAGGCAGCGGTGGCGGCACCTTCCTTGATGGAATCTGGACAAGCGTAATTAGTGACAAGTCGAAAAGATGAAGCCATCGCGTAACGTACCTTCGTCCTCCACGTCAATTTGGATAGCGCCGACAGACCAAGAGAAGAGGCCGAGGCCAGCCAAAAGTCTACCGATATGCATGGCGGGCAAACGGTGCTGCAGGAGGCGTCCTGCGCGAATGAATCTTGTCGAGAATATCGATGGGAGCGTCGTGCCCCTGAAATTACAATATAGCGAGTGTAGTGTCGCCCGTAGGCTCGGCGGCTGTCGTCGAGAGAATGTATGTCGCGGCGGGTTCGTCTCAGGCACAGGGGGCCGCTAGCGATCGAGGTCGTTGAAAAGTGCCGAGACTGTTGAAGGCCAACGGGCGCTAGAAAAAGGGGTCGAAACCACTCAAAGCTTGCGATTTAGACTTGAGAGAGATGGGCGAAACGAAGGAAAAGAAACTCGGTGTGTTCCTGGCGGGGAGAAAGCGCAGGCCTGAATGCAAGGAAAAGAGTGCGGAGTCTGGCGCCCTGTAAGGAACCAAGAGATGATGATGATAGGAAAATGAAGATGGCCCGCCGGGGGGAGCAAAGCGGCGACAGCAGATGCCCAGATCCCAGGCCCCAGGGTGATCCCGTGGAGCAGGCCCCAATGTTGCAGCGTAGGTAAGGTAGCGCCTGCCCAGGCCTCTCAAGCTTCTCAGGGGCACGCCCTCCTGCAGGTGCAGGCTTCCAGGCACATTAGCCCCCAAAAACACTGCGAGAGACGCCGATGGCTGCCACGAGAGGCCGCTCATGTTGGTGGGGTCTACGTGTCAGTATCAGTTCGCACAGTAATCGGCTCTGCAGACACCAATGTTCAGGGACCAAAGGAGAACAATGAGGCCTCCCATTGGCTCATGACTACTGAGCGTCCCACACGGGAGTGTGCGAGGCACGCCATAGCCCCTTACAGCAACCAATAGTGTACCTCGCTAGCTGCCAATATTATGGGGAGACCGTGTCAATTTGGTGAGACCGGTTGATTGAGTGGCTGTGTCTCGAGTGTCAAGCTTAATTGCAGACAATGCCCAAGTCTCGCACTGGGCTTCACCTGCTCATTAGTACCTGTTCAGTATTACGACAACAATCACGTCTTTCCTATTCATCTTCTTCAAACCTCATCTGGGGTGTGTTACGCGTTTCAGGTTATCGTTTTAGGGAGTTTCGTCAGTTAATAGTAAATCATCAATGGTACAAGTAGTAAAACAACACCCAGTGCAATAAATGACATGCCTTAACTTTTTGACAGTGGTGGGAGTAGTACTCGTATTTAATTATGTGTTGAGGTGACGTTACGACTCGTAAATGGCGCCCTCCCCAGACGCCCACCGACAAGAGACTGACTTTAAGCATCGACTTTGATTGTCGTGACAACCTTCCCTTCGCTGGACTTGGCCAATCGTGTCCCACATTCTTGTTCGTATCTGGCGCCTTGGCTCGTGCCCAGAATCGTACATTTAAGTGCTGATGGCTGAGTTGGAGTACGCAATCAGTTCTTGGCCTGGCCACCAAAAGCTTTCCCTTTCCATTCGCCCTCCCTCTTTGGAACGCACCTCACATTCCAATCAACCCGATTTGTACACCCTGCAGGAATCGGGAATCGGAGAGGAGGCTGGCCTCACGTGTTGGTAGCTGGCAATTTTACAAGGTAAATACTAGTATTGCACCACACTTGGCCGATCGCTCCCGCCACGCGACACGGTAGTCTCACCACCGGCCGCTCCATTAGAGATGAAAGAGGCTGTGCAAGTGACTTACATATCTTGGTTAATTGCTGATCGATGCGATGCAAGTGCTTCCACTAGGCCCGAATCGGTGTCCTGGTTTATGCCTGTTTGGGATTCAAAGTATTAAATCAGCTAACAAAACCAACAAAGGATATCTTGACAGAAGATTCACAAAGCGTTATTTGACCACTTCCACGTGGTAATAAGGTGCGCCTGACCAGCGTAATGAATTATTAGTTTGCTCGTCAGGCCATATTTATTGACATATCGATGCCACTATCTGTGTCACCTTGCATGCCATGTCGCAAAAAATATCTACGAGGTCACACAATCGAGTTCCATCAGCTAGATGTAATATTCCAAAATGTTCACTTCGGCAGGCACGCTAAAGTTCGACTTCCCAGATAACAGAATCATGGAAATATCCGGGAAGCGAAGGAGATATCCAAAAAAAAAAAAAAAAAAAAAACATCATGATCGAGCTATGTTTTCTATTATCTGTTCAAGGATGACAGGACGGTGCCGGGTAGCTGAGCTCTCCCGGTTGGCTTGCAAATGTGTTTATCAAAGAATCCAACGGATAATTTTAATGACATCCAAACGAAGCATCGACAGACATCTGCGCAAAACTATCAGAATGAGAATTTTAAGATAATATTATATCGTAGCCATGCTTCTCACAAACTTATATGCTCTAGATACGGTATGGCTTGCTGCGCCAGGTAGCTGATCTAGTGATAGCTAAGCGGACACACAGAATTTCGAGATTGACAATACAATGGCATAGCGAGCCCAGCTCTCGTTGCAGCAATAAAGCTTTTCGAGCTTACACAGGGAAAGGCTGAGATGCGGCTAGAGTTGTAAGGGAATTGAGCCTAGAGGTGGATGCTGTGAAGCATGTTTCTCTCTGGAAAAAAAAAAAAACAGGGGAACGTCAACTACCTTACGTATGAGGACTCCAATAAAGAGATTCTACGCTAACGAGCAGCATCAATACATGAGTGGTAGAGCATGAGATTCCAGATCTCAGGGGCCATGTGCTTTTTCTTCTATTAAATGAAGGAATCCGACAGTCTTCCGGTATCAACTGCCTATCATAGCATTAGCTGGTAGAGTATTGCTAATCAGACTAACTGACCACTCATATGTTTGTGCCTCAAACAACTACGAATAGCAAAAACTGTATGCCGAAATATTTCTTGCCTTATGATCTGGTTTATTAACGATATTCGGCCCCTTAAGGACCCAACAAAAGTCATGGCTCGAACAATATTGAGTGTCACAACATTCAGAGTGCTAGAGCCTCTCATTCCTTTCGGACGCCATTCTCATGGCGGTTCAGCCTGGCATATTGCGTCTTCAGTTGCGGAACGTCCGCACTCACCAACGTGCTATGCCATTGCTCCCGCCCATCCCCCTCCTCTGCCGCCGTCTTGACCCTACCCCTACCCAACAGCACAGGCTTGCAGTTCACATACACCGTCTCGTAGCTCTTAGCCGGCACGCAGTACGTCTCGTGGAAGATGCCAATATGCCGCGGCTCACCGGCCTTCTTCCAATAATCCCACGTCTTGCGATGCAGGTCCTCGTGCGCAAAACGGTGAATGTCCTCCACGTTGCGGAAGAGAAACTTCATGAGAAGCGTGCTGTTGGCATCGCTCTCTCGGCCGCGCCAGAAGGATAAGTCCAGAACGCCGTACTCGTCACGGCGCTGGGACAGTTCCTTCTGCATCGCTCCAAAGTATTCCGAAATCTGTGCGGCGTGCGGTGCAAGGGGGCCGAGAGGATGGTTGAACTGGACTCCCAAGGTAAAGACGACGAGTTCCTGCTCTCCGGGCGTCGATCCATACATGCCCTTTTCAGATGGTATTTGTGCGGTGACTCGGCCCGGGATGGTACCTTCAATGAAAGGGTTATTGCCGGAGATGACTTGGACTGCTGTCAGGACAATCGAATGGACGAGCATGCCGCCTGCGGGCACGATGGCCCATTTTAGCGGAAGTGCAGCGCACAGAGCAATCTGGGCAAGGGCCCCAATAAGCAGGCGAGTATGGCTTTTGAGAGAATGTGTCAAGAGGAACTAAAACTTCCATTAGCTTTCTATTTACGCCTTATCCTGCTAAAATCAAGCAGCATAGTATAGAAGATTTGTAGTGGCCTACGCTTATCCGACTGTTGGCGGTGGCGTACGACCCGGGCCTTGTCGTCGCTTCTAGCTTAGGACGGAAACTTTCTCCGGCCATCGTGTTCGAGATGACTGACTCGATTATATCGACCTTGCTGCAAGAAGCTAGAATATGTTTCTGGACGGTCTGGTCTATATCAAATGTGATAGCTTCTTGGTATCGCCGTAGCGGGCTCTTGCAATATAGATCATGTCCATTAGATTGCGCCCACGGCGTATTTAATGTCGTGAGAAATTTTTGCTGCTTAGGAAGAAACGAGCAAGGATTTAAGGCAACTCGACCGACCCCTGCTACATCGTCCTATCAATTTGCAGCTATATTCTCCTACTCCCGAGAAGGGCTCCGGCCTCTCTATGCGAGTTCGAGCTTGCGGGGCTTGGATGCAGGTCTCAGGGATTGCTTGCAATAGCACTAGACTGGAGGGTGACATCTGACCAATAAGGGGGGGATTCTCGGTGGAAATCAGACAAGTATATCCGTAGACAGTATCAGCAGTTCGTTTGCGCGGGCATCCGATTTGGCGACACGTATAGCCTCATAGTCCTAATCAGGAACTACCCTTGTAGGCCGGTATTTCCAATGTCTTTATTCATGCAGATATCTCATGTAATGGCCTTCTGGCGGCTGCAAAGTCTACTGACGGCTGCTGATCACTCTCAGCTACAGGCCTCTCGCAGCGGTGAACGTCGTAGCGGATGGCAAGAAATAGCCGCGACCTCGCATTCGCATTCCCGTCAATATAGGTTACAATCTAGAAAGGATCCCTGGTCTAGATATATGCAACATATGATATCACCAGCTGAAATGCGGGGAGTTATGCACACAGAATTTGTAATATAGTCTATTGGATTCGCAACCCTCGGCCTCCGAATCCCACCGTCCTCAGGGACGGGATGTACATGACGCCGGCTCAGTATAGCAGACAGAAGAACCCCATAATTTTCCACCATTTTCCATAAACAGGTTGCGCTGACTTTGCAAAAAGAACTAATGAAAATCACACCATTAGTCATGAGTTGACTTGTCACCCTCGAATTCGCCGAGCAGACGGGTCCAGAGATCCTCGTCCATCGGCGCTATTTGGTCCCATTCCCAAAGTTCAGTGTTTTCCATATTTGTATCCCATAGAGAATCGAAAGACATGGGCGGCCTTTCACCATCCAAGGATGGACCTATCGGTGTGGCGCCAGAAATGGTAACGGAAGACCCGGAGTCACCCGTTGGGGGTTTGCTCGCCGGGGCGGAATCCATTCCAAGTCCTTGCTTGAAATTGGAGATGATCTCAGCAATCTTGTCGTCGAACTCTTGACACAAAGACTCCATCTTTGCTGTGGCCAGGCCTCCAGCACATGGTATACCGAACACTTCCTTGGCAGCGCTTAGTGCCTTCCGAGCGGTAGGTGTAGGCGCGCAAACTGGGTATCCTGCAGCAAAGCCAGCGAGGGTGAAAGCAGCATTATGTTGCCAGTCGAATGCTTGATAGCAGCCAGTCAGAATATCCGTGTCTCTTGTGACCTGCGAAATGATACAGGTCATGGCCACGGCATGATTGACACTTGAGATGCAGTTTCCATCGGCATTGAGGGTTCCGCGTTCCGGAGTAGGCGAGAAAGCAATAAAGATGCGGAACAGAGATGTACAATAGTCGTGATAATGGCATTCGAGAGCAATTCGTTGACGTTGCAGCCATTGAGGTACGCTTTCCTGTAGATCTAGATGGGGACGTTGGGTCGAAAAGGCTTCCCCAGGCCCATGACGTGGGAGTCTTAGAAGCGATGGGACCTGCGCAACCCAATCGTCAAGTTTTCGCATTTGCTGGCGCATAAAGGCTGCGGTATCGTCGCGTGTTTGAGAGTTAACATATATGTCCTCCTCTTTGCGAGATTCGAGTATTTGGTTGCAGTGGTCCGTGAAGGTGGTGTAGATATCTCTGGTCGTCTCGCAGAGGCGGAGAAGTTGATGTTGGAAGTGAAACCAGTGCGGTTGGTTCTCCGCTTGAGATTCAAGCGCTTGCAATTCTTTATTTATTGGAATCGCGGCCATTGGCATTGATCTCCCAAGTTTGACCGAAAGCTTCACGTCGATGAGACGGATGCACACTTTTGTTGAAATGAGCAGTTCCTGTGAATGGGGATCTTCTTGATCGGCCAGGGCGTTGACTACTTGCTCTGCCGACTTGAGTATAGTGTAAGATGCATTGGGGCATCTCGCGAAGCTCAGATATATGGCGCTGAAATACATGCATTTCACTGTCATGAGTGAAGGCGATTCGAGCAATGGCCTGATAGCGGCCTGACAGCGATGGTAGAAAGGGCTTCCAGCGACGGAACCCTGCTCCTGGATGAAGCCTGGTGTGGTATCATCCCGGGGCATGAAAGAGTAGGCGTATTGGATAGTGAGAGCCAGAATGATATCTACCAACGGATGTGAATCTCGCTTGGTGTCGTCGTTATTCCACAATGAGCTATAAAGCTCTCTAAATGCTTGCTCATCTAGAATAGGGCTGCTATAGTGATAGACAGCCCAGTACAAGTCGAGAAAATAGTCTTGATGGCGCCTCGACAGCTGATCGCAGTCATCCAAGTTGGAGAAGCTAGGATCCAATGCAGCTTCAGGCGGCGGTGGTAGCTCGATATCCAGTTTCGTATAGTCGGAGACACGGGAGGCGAAGTAAGAAAGAGAAAACGGGCCGTAAGTGATCCCGTCGATGTCGATTCCTTTCCATTTCCGCGGCTGGAGACCATTTGCTTTGCATTGAGGTTGATTCTGACATTGAGTTTCCAAGGTGTCACTAATAGGCGGACTTTGGATGAGTGCTGACGCCGATTGTTGTGTTGTCTCTAGTTCCGTCACCCGGGCCCGTAAGCGTTCAATCTCACTGCTGTTGTCAGTCTTGATTCATGATTGTGAATTTCAGATGAGGCCTGACATACGTCGTCGCCGAGGCTAGCGTTTTGAATTCAGACTGACCACCTGATGAGATGCAAGCCCGATTTGCCTGCTTGCAGTTCCTGCACGGCCGTGTGAGATCACATTTCACTCTAGCCAGTCGGCACGCATCACAGGCTCGGTGGACCTGAACCCGCTTCGGCTTCGGCGCCTTCGGCCGGGAGTCCGAGGTTCCTGTTGAACTGCCCTGAAAAGTGACAAACATGCTCTATGTCTGCAGAGTCTCGATCGACTTGCTGAAGCCGAATTTGGGATGCGGAGAGTCGAAGGTTTGAATAGTATGACGGATCTGACATACTGACATGTATTTGTCAGCTCGACTTAGATGCGCAGATAGAATATCCGTCAAGCGTGGGGCGGCACTCTTGCACTTTAGGGTTAGCACTAAAAGCTCCGAGTCAGTACAGTCACAGCATCGCAGCCAATGTCCTCCAGTAGGATCAACAACAGTTGTATAGAATATGAGCCTACGAGAGCACCTGTTGACTTACATTATTTTGTATATACCTGCATTGAAGAAAAAGTTATCCTTAGTCAAGGCGAATTCGCCTTGAAGGTTTTATCTGCTGGTGGCGCTTCTTAGCTTGAACAGCTACCCGTACAGCTTATATAGTTTATTTGGTCTGGAGGAAACTACAACACTTTGATACACTTGTCGCCTCTTTTATTTCAACATTGTCTTTGCAACCGGGTCTACCAAATATGCGAGTACTATGACGGCGCAGTCCTGAAGCGGGTATACACTTACCTAAAGGGGCAAGCTTTACTGTAAAAGTCAGAGATGAGTCGTAGAGTTGGCATGGCTTTTGCTCTTTGGAGTCTTATCTATGAGAGCCGAAATATTGATGAATAGTCATGAACGGTAGAAACATTGTCACCGATTGACTGCATTTTGAGATTTTGCATAGAGTGTGGCGCAACATAATATGCAAGTTAAAAACTCGAGTAAGGTACAGCCTACAAGTAGGCTCAAACTTGGATCCACCACCACTTTACGCGCCAACTGTAAGGAAAACGCGTCAGACCCTCGCCAGTCGCGTCTTCCATCCCACCTCCAATTCAACCCCACCACCTTCAAATGATGATGCCCTTTGCATGATCTAAATCCCATTAAGCGCAAGACGAAAGAAAGCAAGCGACGTTGCTCAGTTCAGTCCAGTCATTTTACTGAGGATCTACAATACTTGACCATCCGCTTGTTCAACCCTCCAGACGTGCCCACCATGGCTGACGAGGAGTTGCAGTCCCGCTTCTCCCCTAACAAGCCGCTCGAGGCTGATGTTCTCGCCGAGCTGAACTCCATCATGCGTCTTCACGATCTGTCCGCTGAGGACTTATACTTTAAATGGGACTCGTACTGTCTAAAGATGGATAATGACGCCCAGAACGTCACACTGCCGGAGATTCGCAGACTGAAGCAGGTCATCCAGGACACCCTGGAAAAGGACACCAGTCGAACAGCGCAAGCCAAGTCCGTGGCGGCCACACCTCGTCCTGGCGCTGCGTCTAGGGGAGCCGGCTCGAATATCATGGGTATAATTGATGGCATGGTTCCAAGCACACCTACAACGGGCGGGAAGCTGGGACGGAGTGGAGGGAGTGCAAGTGCGGCGAAGAGAAAGATGGATACACCGCGATCAACGCTGAACAGCTCCCCAGCAACTGGTGGATTGAGCGATCAGCTCAAATCTATGAACACCGGAGCAACGTGAGTGGGCGAACATTAGCCCAGCGAGTCTTCCTGTTTGCTGATCAGCTTTAGTGCCGCCTCTTTTAGCGAACGCGCCAACCCAGGAGAAATCATTGAGGTGCTGAATGACAACTTAGGGCCTGCCGAACCGCCTATAGCCCCCTACTCCGAGCCTCGAATCAAACTCAAAGCCGCATCAGATCAATCCAAGATGGGATACAAGCCTTTAGCCATGAAGCTGTCCGAAGCCAGCGAGATCCTCGACGACCGAATCGATGAGTTCATCACCATTGTTCAGCAACATCATAACCTCGAGGACTCAGCCTTTGGAAGTGCCGCTAGCCAGAGCACCACCCAAGTTGTTGCGGTCGGCCGGATAGCCTGTGACTCTTTGGAGGGGAAGCTGAATGCCACCTCAGTTGTCCTCGAGACGTCGAGGAGGACAGGCATGGGGCTGCGCATTCCCCTGGACATGAGCAACATACGGAATTGGAGCTTCTTCCCCGGTCAGATTGTGGCTTTCAAGGGCAGCAATACCTCTGGTAACGCTTTCGTTGTGGACGAAATCCTTGAGATCCCACTCTTGCCGAACCCTGCGTCCACTCCGGCGCAATTAGAAGCTTCGCGAGAGAAGCTAAGAGGAGACCAGGATGCCATGGATACAGATGCCGACCCGCCGCCTTTGAACGTCATGTTTGCTTCTGGTCCTTACACAGCAGATGATAATCTTGATTTTGAGCCATTGCACGCATTGTGCAGCCAAGCAGCGGATACCTATGCCGATGGCTTGGTTATGACTGGTCCCTTCCTGGATGTTGACCATCCTCTAATTGCTACAGGCGATTTTGATCTTCCAGAGGAAGCGACATACGATCCTGACACGGCTACCATGGCTACCGTTTTCAAATACCTATTCTCACCGGCCTTGATCCGCCTTGCATCCGCTAATCCCAACATTACCATTATCCTGATTCCGTCTGTACGCGATATCATCGACAAACACGTCTCGTGGCCGCAGGACGCCGTCCCTCGCAAGGTATACGGCTTGCCTAAAGCCGTTCGCATTGTGTCTAATCCAATGGCGCTGAACATCAACGAGGTCATTCTTGGCCTCTCCAGTCAGGATGCTCTGTACGAAATTCGCGGCGAGGAGGTCGTGAAAGGAGCACCGGGCGAACTAATGGGCAGGCTCTGTCGATATCTGGTCGAGCAAAGACATTATTTCCCATTATTCCCTCCTCTGGAAAGGGAAAGACTACCAAAGACTGGGACCGAGGAGTCGCTTGCCACGGGAGCAGTACTTGACCTGAGTTATTTGAAACTGGGTGAAATGGTCAACGTACGGCCGGATGTGATGCTGACGCCTAGTCTACTACCTCCCTTCGCAAAGGTAAGTCGCTGACCTGTACAGATTCAACTTTTAAGCTACATGTGCTAACCAACGTGCTCTATAGGTCGTCGAGAGTGTTTTGGTAATTAACCCCGGCCCCCTATCAAAACGAAAAGGAGCCGGTACATACGCACGCATGACACTGCATGCTCCCTCGATCGACGCGAATGACGCGGTCAGTGGCATGCTGAGTCACAAAGTCTTTGAGAGGGCAAGGGTCGAGATTATAAGGATATGAAAAAGTGTATTTAAAGGGGTTGCGGATACCCGATTTTGGATAGACGTCGAGGAAGAGATATGATACAATATAATGAATAACATGGCTGAGTTTAGTCGACGTGAAGCCGTTGAATTTATCAGCTGTGTGTTTGTACAGAAGTTATGATAATTCTCAAAAGGACTTCATCCTACAGGTCAACTAAACAGGACGGCACATCGGGAGATGAATGCCTTTTTTACTCTATGATGTATTTTCTTTTAGTAAATACCCATTTGAAACGAAACCCCGATCATTATATCTTGCACATCCCCTTTTCCCAAAAAGCATGCCGAACGACCACGGCGCCATGTACATAACAATCATTAAACTCTTATCTCCTCATTACGCTCCGTTGCGGTACACTTGTGCCCCCTGGTTGCGGAACATGATCGTGTCTCGTCTTGCCAGAATCATCAAGGCGCGATTCAGTCCTTGCTCTGAGTACCCCTTACCCTCCACCATCTCCCTTCGCAGGGTTGCCAAACTTGTGCTCCATCCAATGGGCAGTCTCCGCTTCAGCTCCGTCTCGATTCGGTTGACCTCGTCATTCAGTTCGCGGCTGCCCTGGTTGCTTCCTTGGTTTACAGCGTCCATGGTGGAGCATAGGAAGAGTCGGATAGCCTCGTCGACGTGTGCTTCTGTTGCAATTGGGGAGAGTGTGAGCTTCGCTAGAGATTCTGTGATACGGACAATGGCTTCGAGCTGGCGGACTGTGATAGGAATAGAGGAACGCGAGTTTGCTTCCATTTCAGCGGCGTGGACCTGCCGTCGAATGGATACGAAGTGGGAAGAGAGCTTTTCTGAGGCCTCAGGGCTTAGTCGAGGCGCGCAACGGCTAAAATTTGGTCAACTTTGTGATTTTGTGTGTGTGTGTGTGTGTGTAGATGCTGTAACAACTTACTTTCGGCAGTACGTTAGGTACCTCTTCATCTTGTCGACAGAAATCTCAGTTTCTGTGACCTCCTCTGCGCCTCGACCATCGGCATGAAGACTCAACACATGCTTCGCCATTGTCTCATCCTTCTCACGACTATGCTCATCCTTTACGATGAAGATCATGTCGAAACGAGACAAGATAGTGGTCTGGAAGTCGATGTTCTCTCCTGGCGTTTTCATATCGTCGTAACGGCCGAAAATAGGGTTGGCGGCTGCCAAAACAGACGTTCTGGCGTTGAGAATGGTCGTGATACCGGCTTTAGCGATGGAAATGGTCTGCTGTTCCATAGCTTCGTGAATTGCGACACGGTCTTCGTCTCGCATCTTGTCAAACTCATCAATACAGACAACACCGCCATCCGCGAGAACCATGGCACCACCCTCCAGGTAGAACTCCCGAGTTGATGCGTCTCGTTGAACCGACGCTGTGAGACCGGCTGCGGATGAACCTTTTCCGGAAGTGTAGATGGCGATGGGCGCCGCTCGTTCGACGAACTTGAGCAGCTGAGACTTGGCCGTACCTGGATCACCAAGCAGGAGAACGTTGATATCGCCTCTCAGCTTCATACCATCGGGCAGAATCTTTTTGGAGCCACCTAGCAGAAGACACAGGATGGCTTTCTTGATGTCGCGGTTTCCGTAGATAGACGGCGCAATGCAGTCGGCCATAACATTATATAGGTCCGGCCGGCGGCTCATCTCCAAGAACTCCTGCTCTTCCTCATCGCTGTATGTGGTGCCTCCTTTCGCGGCTTGATCAAGGCTGGTTTGGATACCGACAGCTCTGAGATATGGCGTCCGGATCGCCACAGCTCCACTTGTTGATGAGCTTTTTGATGCCTTGCTCTGATAGATGGAGAAGATCCCCATCACTGTACATCTTGACCCCGGTACGACACGGTTTGTGAGATACCGGTCGGCGGAGATGAGAACGTGCCTCGGCAGTTCTCCTACAGGAACTTGATCAGGCGCTTCTTGTAGTTTGATGACTTGCTGATCGACGAATTGCGACTTCTCGTGCATCACAAAGTACGGATCCAAAGGACATTTCGGTGTCTGGTCATTAGGCGCGCGACTGCGCGCGCATTGTCTGGGCAAGGTCACGCCTGTAAATCCACCAAGGACTGGAATCGTAGACTGGTGCTGGCAGTTCCTGCACTGGATGTGGAGCTCCGTGGCTTTCGAGGACATGACTGAGGCGCCGATGACGATTCCTGGGACACGAACAAGTCTGGCGATTGTCATTGAGTCTAGATTTCGGATCGACACATCTTCGGCGTCGGAATGCAGCAAGAGCTGGTGCTCAGGTAGAGAAACCTTTGACTCATGGGGGAATAAAATTCGATGGGTGCATCGTTTGAGTGCTGCTTCAAACTAGAAAGCCAAAAATTAGCGAGAACAGTCGATAGAGCTATATGCGTGCTGTGACTTACAAGAGGGATGATCTCTGCCGGCTCAGACGAAAGCTTGTGCGCCAACTCCTCGTTATACGAGATGAGATCGCCAATGTTCACATCACAGTAGAACTTCTTCAGCAATGCATTCTCTTTCAGTTGATCTCTGTCCAATAATTCGAGTCAGCAGAGTGGTACCTTGCGAAGGTACATGTGGAAGACATTTTACCTGTAGACATAGTTGTTATCGAGTCGGAACCCGAGGATGAAGGACTCCAACTGGGTTCGAAGCTGTAAACGAGTATCTGTGCTGCTGTCGAAAGTCGACTCAAATGTGTGGGTGGTGTATACAGATTGGCGATCCATGGCTGCGGCTGCTTCCTTCTTGCCTCTGAATCCAAGAATGTCGCAAAGTGACGAGAGTTGGACGAGGGCTGGGAATCTTTTGCGATGAGGGGTCCCCTAGGTAGTTTGCCAGGGCGCTGATGCTAATCTGCGATTAGGTACCTGGGACGCGTTACGCGACGCGCCCTGGCGCGTAAGTTAAAGTGGTTGCAGTGGTGGTTCAGCGCTAGTCAATTTACGGAACAGCGGGCTTCGGTAGCGCAAATCACGTGGGCGGCCAATCGTTCAGCCGGGTTGTCTTTGGGCCAGCTGCGCTGCCTGCGTTAGTGAGGGCCGAGCTTTGGGACAGATTGAGACTGGGCCAGCCAGTGTGAGATGAACCCTTGACGATAATGATACCTAACGCCTATATGCAACCCGTATTGTAACTCGACATCTAATTCGCACCATTGCATAAGCGAGCTCTTTGAACACTCAATTTCCAGAAATGATATTCCGATAGTATTCGAATCGCGACCGTCAACGTTGTTGTCGGCGATCAATGACTCCTGATAGCGGAAGCTGCTCTGAGCTGTCGCGACCATGTTCTCCTCGTCCAACGCAGGGAAATCTGTCGACAATCTAGGCGCCCTGTCTCCCGGAGCTCGACATGAATTCCCATTCCCTTTCCACAGGTATATTCTTGCGATCCCGTTTGCGCCTTGATCATAGCTCATGCCGCTTTGTTATAGTAGCCGCGGCCGTTCCACTTCAAGGCGGAGCTCAACAGCTAGCTCCATCCGCTCAGTCGGAACGATTGCAGATGGCTCAAGCAGCTGGAACAATTCGATGCATGAATCTGGACAAAATGGTGAGTTTACAAGTATGGTTTCTTTTGCTACTAGCTAAACAAGACGTTGTAGCTATCTCGACTCTGCTCCAACCACCGATAGTCCGAACCGGCCTCCAAACACATGGTGCAGCTCCTGCTCAAGGATCGCACAAGCTCCCTACGACCAGAGATATACCTCCTGTTACGCTTACAAATATTGAACATGTCGAATCCGAGGAGTTTGCTCCATACCTCAAGCAATTTGGAGCTCTTCACGAGCAGTTGGCCCGGGTCCGAGAAAGCGAATCCGACGGATCCACGAATCGGCGAAGCAGTAGACAGGATGATCATCACGAAGGAGGTGGAGGTGACGGGTTATTACGACCCCATTCAAGGTCTGGTCGAGCGCGGAAAAGTTCGAATGCTTCCATCTCTTCCCTCGCTTCCAATGATGCGCCTGGCCCCATGCGAAGATCGAGCTCAGGACACTCTGTTCGCAAGACCGCCCAAGGACCGCCTCCATTATCTACCATACCCAACGTTTACTTCGACGACGACTTTCATCTTGAGAACCCCCGCACATTCGACGTTGTGAGCGAGCGATCCGAGGTAATCCGTCCAACCCAGACGGGGCTGGATGATAAAACCGAAGATAACGAGGCTATTGCGGCACCAAGGAAAGCCCTTGCCACGAATGCCATTTTACAAGAGAAACTTTCTTGGTACATGGACACGATCGAGGTGCATTTGATTAATTCTATATCCACAGCGTCAACGACGTTTTTCACGGCACTTGGGTCTCTGAAGGAATTGCATTCCGAGGCGGCTGACTCAGTACAACGAATAAAGGCTTTGAGGATGGAGCTCGGTGCTTTAGATGAGGAAATTGTTACTCAAGGTCTTGATATCGTGCATAAGAGGAGGCGACAAGAGAACTTGAGGCAACTGAATGACACTGTTCTGCAGCTCCGAGAAGTGGTCGATGGCGTCGCTTCTTGTGAGTCGCTAGTCGATGACGGCGAGGTAGACAAAGCATTGGACGGCATTGCTGGGCTGGAAATGTTGATAGCTGGCGAGCGGGAGGAAGACTCGGACAAACCCAATGGCCCGACACTACGTGATCTGAGGGGAGCTACAGCGCTACAAGGAGTTGATGCCGATATGGTTACGCTACGATCCCGGATTGGAAAAGCCTACGAGACCCAGTTTACGAATCTATTGCTGGGCGACCTCAAGCGCCACGTGGAGGCGGTATCGTCGCCGGATGTCTTACTCCGATGGAGCAATGCTGCTTCTAGAGCAAAGGGCACACATGCCAGATCCCCATCTGTGTTTCCTAGCTATCTGACTGGAACGGACGAGTTAAGGTCACAACTTGCTCCGACAATGGCAGGTCTGAACCGTGCGCAGCATCTCGCTGCCGCGACTATGGCTTATCGGGATGTCGCGTTGCGAGAAGTCAGAAATCTAATACGACGTCCACTTCCGAGCTCGAACGACGATGACAATGAATCTATGATGTCTGCTTCGACCGCAGCCAGTGGCGGACGCAGTCGTTCTAGTCAGGAGAAATCATCTATCCTTGCACGGAATTTGCGGGCTTTGGGACCCGACGATGCGGAGGAGCTACTCTCAACGATCTACATTGGTGTCACGGAGACGTTGCGTAGGTTAACTACGCAAACCAAAGTTATACTTGATCTTGCAAGCACTTTGAGTGATCCAGCCAACGCGGATGGGCTCAAGTCACCTCTCCCACCGAAGTCACCAATGACAAGCCCTCGTCCAGATCGCCGTTCAGCAAGTCCAATGCCTGCCACATATGAACTTCAGGAAGAACTCCACAAGGCGCTCGATGTCGCCAATCTTCTTGGGCAAGCAGTGGATGTCGCTAATGAAAAGATTGTCAAAGTGCTCAAGGTGCGGTCAGAACAGTCTGCGAGCTTGCCACTCGACTTCTTCCTTCGGTATTTTACGTTGAACTTGTATTTTGCCAACGAGTGCGAAGCTATCTCTGGTCGAAGTGGAACGTCTCTGAAGAATGTGGTTAACAGCCATATCAAAGATTTCGTCCAAAAGACACGAGACGCCGAAATGCAAAAGCTGGCACAAGGGATGGAGTCGGATCAATGGAATGCACGAGACTTTAATGAGAAGGACTCAGAGCTTTTGGACCAGATCCTCGAGTCCAGCACACAAAATTGTGTATCATGGTCGGAGCGAACCAAGCTCTGGATTCCATACCATGAGATTGAGAAGTCTCTTGGAGATACGACCGCGCCGGAAACGAACGGCACGTCCAAGGACAAGACGACAAGAACGGCTACCATAGACATGGAGAAGTTCGTTTTACCAAACTCAGCCGTGTTGTGCATGGAAGGGACCGCCAAATTTTTGCACTTGATCACTGGCATTCCGTCCATGACGAGCGATGTTGCTTCGTCTCTAATTTCCTACCTGCAGCTTTTCAACTCACGGTGTACGCAGCTGATTCTTGGAGCTGGTGCTACTCGATCAGCAGGGCTTAAGAACATCACTTCTAAACATTTGTCCCTGGCCTCTCAGGCATTGTCCTTTATCTTTACGCTGGTACCGCACGTTCGTGAGGCGGTACGCCGTCATGTGGGATCTGGTGCCGGAGTTTCTAGCCTAATGGGCGAGTTCGACAAGGTTCGCAGGCTACTGCAAGAGCACCAAGACAGCATCCACCAGAAACTGGTGGACATTATGAGCGGGCGAGCCGCCACGCATGCTAGGGGTGTGAAGAACATTGACTGGGATGCCAAGATCACCGGCAGCGCTCACCCTTACATGGAGACACTGGCGAAAGAGACGAGTACTCTACATCGTGTGCTTTCCAAGCATCTCCCCGAGACGTCGATTAGAATGATCATGGGTCCTGTTTTCAACAGCTATAAGGAGCATTTAGGGTCAGCGCTTCGAGAAGCTGATCCGAAGACACAAGCTGGGCAAGAAAGGTAAGGCTTTCTCTATTCTAACTTGACATTGATATTTACTAACGTCTCCTAGCATGGTCACTGATGTAGAGTTCTTTGTCTCAAAGCTCGGGAAGATCGAAGGCTTCGGTGATGCGGGAGAACAGCTTCACGAGATTGCCAAATCCAAGGAAATCAAACCCAAGGAACCCACCCCCAAAGCTAGCGAGGACGCAGAAGAGGGGGAAGAAGAGGAGGAGGACGACGAAGATTCTGAAGAATCTGAATCGTCCGGGAAAGCTGACGGCAAGGTAGAAAAGAAGGCAGCATCCTAGACTGCCATATGGCCCCTCAAGGGTCTGATATCACCAATGGGATCTGGGCCAACAAAAGCATGTGCAGCATGAAACAGGCGTCAATCTCATTGATCACGGTGTACTTTTTTCATGTGTATCTTTTCGGAGGTTGGTGTGCTATAGAATACTCCTACTATTACTATTAGTAGTACGTTACCTACCTACTTTTACTATTATAGAAGCGAAGCGGACATCATATTGGCGCTGCTGGGCTGCGTTGGGGGCAATTTACTATTACCATATCACCACATCCATCATCCATCTCACCGGGGAACTAATTCCGATATGCGGCTTAGCGTGTAGAGGCCTCGGTTCTCTCCCTTTCAAGCCAGTTGGTAAGACGGAGGATGTGATCCATCCACTCATAGCGTTCAAACCTTGTTCTTGGACGTCCTCTCGGCTCTCTACGCTTACGAGTACGAGTACTACTACTCGAGACTCCACTGGCACTGACACTTCAAAATGCAATGCAGGGAATGGGTGCCTGCATCCGCTCCCGCTAGCCCGCCCTGCCCTGTCTTGCCTTGCCTTGCCGCTTCTCCCGCCCGCACTCGCCGAACCGAACACTTCCGATCAGGGTCAAGGATCAGGCACACGCCACGCTTTTTGCTGATCCAGCTCACTGGCGCTCCCCTTCTGGGAAAAGATAAGAAGAAGAAAAATGCAACGCTGCGTGCCTGAATGATTACACATTGCTTTTTTCCCCGTCCACACTCGCTCGGAAGTTGGTAAGCCACATACATCCAACTCGTCATACGTCAAATGTAGATTTAAAAAAAAAAAAAAAAAAAAAAGTCAAAAAAAAAAAAAGTCGGAAGAAGGGTAAGAGGCGTAAATAGATAGTGGATGGATTGACAAGTTAGGGTTAAGTCGCGCAAATGTCCTGCGCCTCGCCTTTTTCTTCTGCGCTGCCACTCGTCCAAGTTGCCGTGGTCCGACGTGAAACAGACTAGAATAACCTTACGACAAGGTACTTAGTCATTTAGGGGAAAGATTTTGAATAGAAGTGATGGGGCTGTGGTGCCGCCTTCCACGGAGACGCTGTGCTATGGTAGTCATTGGCTGCTTTACCCGCTATTACTGCCCCTGGGTTTGTTTCTGGCTGTTTTTCCTTTGTTTGAGTTCGCGCTGTGGCCACCCGCCTGGATTCGGGGCCTTCACATTGACCAGTTTCTGAAACGCACAAAGGGCAGTAGTTCAAACGTATGTGAATAGAGCAGTTAGCGCCCATTGCATTTTTGAACAAAGACAAGTACAAGCCATTAGAAGAAGTCACATATGCATGATGGTCATTGGCAGTAGATATTTTGTGATTGTGATCAATTTTTGCTTGAAAGTTTGAAGTTGTAAGTTGGGCCGCTGAAGGCGCCGCTCTAATGTAAGTTGTTGGTGGTGCAAGGTGCACCAACCAAAAAGTAAGAACACCATTTCTATCCAAAGGCTCTAAAATATATACAATGAAGAAGAATAAGAATTTTCGAATAATCGTAGCTCAATGAATGTCGTTAAGGATTGTAAAGCTTGTCTTGTGTGAACGAGTGCCAGCCTCTCGAGTCGCCACCGAGGACGATCAAAGTCTGTGGTTGTTGAATGAAAGGGTAGTTGGTTATTTTTTGATAAACGCTTGCTCGTAAAGGAAAGTGTGTCTCGTGCAGGAGCGTGTTGAATGAATGTGTGTGAAGGGTATTGTGCACCCATTGTGTGCAAAAGAGTGTGGTGTAAGTGTGTTGGTTGTGAATAGTAAAAAACGAGTGTGGTATTGCGCGCCGTGGCGCAAAGGTTCGGGAGGCCGCTTTCTGCAGTGTCTCTCCCTCAGTCTATACCCAAGTTGACTCCAAAAGTGTTTTTTCCAAAAAGAACCTCGGGTCCATCCGGGCGGACTCTGCGAGGGGTATCTTTCTTTTGTTCTTGTCTATAATTTCTCTCTCTCATTTCATCATGAATATGCGGCCCTGCGCATGTGGAAAAAGGGGGGAAAAGAAAAAAGGGTAGTAAAAAGCCATCCAGAGGCCTCTAGTTCTGCATTTAGCAGGAAGAGATACCGCTTTCACCCTCACCGAGGATGGTGATGATGTGGTGATCCTCAGTGACCTTGGTCTGGACGTCGTCCGAGAGGTAGTAGGCGTTGTCGCAGGGGAAGTGGTCACAGCCGGAGGTAGGGCAGTTGGAGCTGGCAGGGTACATGACCTTGACGTTGGTCTTGTCATTGGGATCAATGATAGCCGAGACGTCAAAGTAGGTGTTGCCGTTCCAGCCGCCGAACTTGACCTCGCCCAGCATACCGGGCTTGTTCTCCTCACCCTTGGGGACGGCGTAGAAGTTGCCGACGAAGGTAGCGGGGAAGTCAACAGTGGTGTCACTGGAGCTGTCGACATCAACAGGGTCCAGAGTGTGCTTGTTCTCGTTGGAAGTGAAGTAGACGGTGCGCTTCACATCATCAATGGTCTTGAAGGTGACCTTGTTGGCGCTGACAAGCGCGAGAGAGCCCAGAAGGGCAAGGGCAGAAGTGGTGAACTGCATTTTGAATGTTTTGGAGTTGTGTGTAAGTGTCTGAAAGATCACAAGGAATGTGTTTCAACTGAAGTTGCTTGGTTGAAGGAAGGGTAAACGGAGCCTGGCCGTTATAAGATTTGACTTCTCAAAGGAGTGGGAAGAGAGATGTAAAGACTGCTGATCGACAGACAGAGTAAAGATTGTAATATGGATAACGAACAGATCAAAAAAAGATCAACAGCGGGGGGGAACCGGTGTTCTTTATAGATGAACAAGAGATCAAGCAAAATGGTTAGAACATCCGCATCTGGGGCCGGATAGTAGGGCACGGTTCTCTCCTCTCGGGAAGTGGACAGAGCCCAGTGTGAAACAGGACATGACTAGATCCCAAAGAGTCAAGAGGTGGTGTGGGTAAACAACGAGGCCGGCCCCGCCAAAGAGACAGCTGGATACAGTGTACCTGTATACTCGCGTGCTCGCATAATGGATCAAGGAACGGCGAAATGCTGGCGCCACCAACGGTGGGGAGCCTCAAAGAGTACACGGTAGAAAGGGTGAAAAAGAAGTTGGAAAGCTAGCTTGTGATGGTGGGCAAGGGGGCCGTGGGTCCCCTTCGGCAGTCCATGTTGAGGATGTGTTGGCAGCCATGGTGTAAGTGGTCAGGTACTCCGGATAGGTACCGGCTTTGCAAAAGCCTTCGCCGCCTCATGAAAAAGAGCAATCAGCATAGGCGCCTGGGTGTATTCCTGGAAAAGCAAGATACCCGAGGCGGTGCCCGATGAGGCACCCTCCCATGCTGGCGGTATGCAATGTCAGCAACAGGCCAACGACTCCGTCACCGCAAACTCGCCTCTTGACGTCGACATCCTCTCAAAACGGTTTTTCTAATCCTGTTCGTTTGGAATGCTTTCCAAGGCAAAAAAGAACAACGGAGCCGAGCCACGCGCGCACAGGTCCTGGGGAGTGTCCAGCGTTTGCTGCGCCGTTGACCAAGGCTTCTTGGCTGGTAAACGGACAAGCGGTCCGGTGGGAGGGGCTGAAGTTTCTTTCCTTTCCTTTCAGCAAACAGCCCCCATGGCAAAGAAACATAGCAGTCAGCGCGGAAGCGCACGCGACGCCGAGGCGGATAGGAGGGCGGGTACCTGTCCAGGGTGCTTGGAACCCGAGTCGCACGGGGAGAGAGAGAGTTTGCACTAGCTAAGAGATGGTGTTGACTAGGCCATTGTCCAACCGCACCGAAGAGAATGAAAACTTGCTCGCCGTTAGGGGAGACGGTGTCGTGTCAGCGTTGGTTCCCGATGGCTCCCAACAGTGCCTTACAGTGCCTGCTCACACCTTGAGAATTTTGTCAGCTAACAGTACAAGTAATAGCTTACAAGTGATGTGAGTTGGTGGGAGGGGCAGACCCAGTTCTCTTTTTCTCTCTACGAGTACTAGTATTGCCTTCAAGTTTTCTTTCTTTTCTAGCTCCATTCGACTACTAACTACTCGTAGTAGGTAAGAGTACCGTTCCGAGGCGGCATTGCGATTGGTCAGTGCCTGGTACCTGGCATAAGATCCATGTGGCCTGCCCTGACAGGTTGCCCTGCTTCTTCTAGTTTGACAGTCTCGACTCGGAAGCGATGTCACTCCCTGGTTGTCATGGCTCGGCTTGTCGCCTACCAGATGTCACCAATTGCCAATGAGAATGGAGAAAAAGAAAGGGAAAGAATTTTGAAAAAAAGAGAGATTTTCGGTACCGAATCACATGCTGACCGCCAGGATTGCGCTCAATCAGACGCAGGAACAAGGTGTACCTGCATGCGATGCCCCCTTGTTCACACCGGTCGGTACCTGGCGCAATGCGACCTGAAGAGGTCAGTCCTGAGCCCAAAAAAGTCATGGTAAGGGAATGCGACAGCTTCTTTGCGACTCATTTCATCCGACTGCCAGCGCATCGAGAAGGCTTTCCGTCTGTTTCTAGCGTTTCCGACACGTGGTGGGTGTCTTTTGGAGTCAGCAGTGTAATGTAAGTAAGCGCGCATTTTGACTCTCAGTCTCTCAGAGAGACCATATCGGCGATTTGCCACGATTCAGTCTTTTTCCATCTGTCATGGACGGTCAACAATACACTACGTGTGCTTTTAGAATTTTTTTTTTTTTTTTTTTTTTTTTTTTTTTTCTTTTTCTTTTTTTGCCCTTCTCCTTTTCTCCGTACATGAATGGCTATTCGGTCGCTGAAAAAATTCCGGACTACCGCGTGGGAAAAGAAATTCTTAGCAAAGCAAAGCAAACAGGCTTGTCGCAGTGTTTGTGTGTGCCAACTGTCAACCAAGGCGATCAGCGTACCGGCGCACGGATAGCCTGATCTGAATCGATCTAGCTGATCTGTGCCTGGCGATCGATCCCGCCTGAGAGGTTGGCCCCTGCTAGCCCGCTTGGCTCCCGCAGACTGGCAGCGCGTAGCAAAAACCTTAGACTTGTTCACCTTTATGCGCCGATCCTCGCACTTGTTCGCATTCTCCAAAAGGAAAGAAAAGCAGCGAAGCGAGCTGACGGTATAACGACGAGCTGAAGGGTGGTGTAGCGCCGCATCCTGAATCCTCATTACCCAAGTTGGTATTACTCGTAGAGACGGCGGTGGGATTTTCCCGCCTGGAAAACTCTGTTGCCAGGCCCCACAAGCCCTCACACAGTAAGGTAGAAACCCAGCCCCGGTTAGCCGCGTGTCAAAGCCAGTGCCTAACCTCTCCCAAGCTTCCATTGGGGCGCGGAGATGTTTCCATGAAAGATCCTACACACAAGACGCCAGCCCTGAGGGGGAAACCATAGCTTCGGGTCGGGAGCAGAGTTCCGCATGTTGCCTGTTACTACGAGGTTTGGAATTCACTAATTACTCCAAAACGACTCACGTATTCTTTCGGTATTCGGGATTGTTGTCTCACCTCACAGCTTAACAGCATGTGAACCAGCGTGGTGTCTTAGTACCATCGCTCAGTTGAGCCACTCTACACTTGATTCTCAAGTCCTAAACTGTCGGTTATGACTTTTTCGCAAGCTAGGCCAACAAGGGGATTCCCGTTCTTGGGAAAATTGCCCAGTGTCTTATTGTTCTGTCAATGAAGAGACGGTCTCATGTTAGTTACTCCACCGCCTTGAGAACAAGAAGGTCCGAGCAACACGCCGCGTCTTGCGGCTGATTGAATCCAGCTGAGACAAATCCGACAAAAAGAAAAGAAAAAACACCAGGTAAAATTCTGACGTTGTATTGAGCAGCTCATTGTATCCATCCGCTATTGTTTCGATACAATGGTTTTCGCGATCGGGTCGATGAGAAAAATTCTTCCAAAGTGGCTCTATTGCTATGTTGGTCATAGTGGGTGGCGAAGAAGCCCAGCCGGAGCTTCTAGTCGAGAATTGTCCCATCTCCGAGCATGTCGAACATCTAGTGCCTCATTCAATTTTGCTTCCAGCGACGCGGATGAGCCATTAATCGAAGTCATGGTCATCGTACGGAGAAAATCGCCCGATTTCGGTTGTTCACCAAGGGATGCGAATAGGCACTGTGCTTTACGTGGGCCCGTAGCTCTCAAGCCTGCTAGGAAGTAAGAATTAGAGTTTGAAGCTCTTGGAAGTCTCAGGTCCACACTACTAACTTAGTAGCTCACTCTATGAGTTGGCAGTCGATAGTACCGCTCTTCTCACGTTCGGCTCAATATTCCTCCTCCTCAGCTGGTGAGCGGCGGCAACGAGGATACAGTAGGGGAAAAAAAGAGAAGAAGTTGTTGAAAAAGAAAAGAAAAAGAAAAAAGGAAGAAAAATGTTAGCTAAGTATACTAGCTTACAGCGAGTAACAATTGAGGCTTGTCCCAAAAAGCCTGGCGTAGTGAGACACGGCAGAACCGCAACTCTTGAGCCGCTGCTGGCCATGTTTTCGTAACTAAAACCTTCGCGTACCTGTCGTAGCTACCCAAGTACATCGCATCAGCTTTCACCGATAATTTTGAAAGCGATGGCCATTAATTGCTGTGAAACTATTAGATAGGACAAGCTAACACCTAACTATGATCTACTTGGCCTTTAGATTTTGGCACATCTGCAAAGGTTGATGCCGGGCCCCCTTGAAACTGCCATCACAATGCATGAAGTATTAACACTGGTTAATAGCTCGCATGTATTATTCTCCAATGTAAATATTAGGGGAGCGATTAGAGTTCTAGCGGTAGTGGAGAGAGCTTCGCGGTGTGTTTACCATCAATAGCTAATACTTGGTGAAAGTAGCATTCTTTCTATGGGGAGTGCTTAGACTTATGGTCAATGGACACAATTGCTACGAACACACTGTTTAACTCACAAATCCTATGTTTATGATTTAGTAAGTAAAATACCGAGAAAGCCAGCGTTTATTACTTCACCTCGACGATGATACATAATAGTAGCATTTAGTCATACTGACTATCACATAGAAACTATTCTTACACACCACTCTAATCATCTTACCACACAGTTCCCTTGACCAACATATCGTCCGAAGAGAAATTTGCAGTGTTGAACAATCTAAAGCCACGGTGATCGGCCTTCGCGTCATTGCCGATATAGTGAACCCTATAGATAGGGAGTTCGTACAAACAACAAACCTCAACTTTAGGATTAGACCCAAATACATCAGCGTGCCCATGGTCCTCCCCATAAGTCATAGAGCACTCAAGAGCCCCAGAATGGAGAGTTCTAAGTGGGATCTGGTACTTCCCGATCTTGTCCCGCACGTCCTTGTCCAGCGCTATAAGCCACGGATCTCCAGATTTAACCGGCCCGGAACCGCGCCGGCGGCTTTCTGGCTCCTCCTTTATGTTGATCATCACGTAGTAGCCGTTTCTGTCGAATTCTTCAACACGTGTGGCCGTGCTGTATGGGTTGGTGTCCTTGTCGGGAAGCTTTCCGCAGCCCCTTTTTTCCATGTTCCCCCAATTGTAGATCTCGAAACCTCTCTCACGCAGAATTGGGATGATGATGCCGTGTTTCTAGAAAACAAGGTCTATCCGTGACTCATGTCTATAGATCTGGTGAAGCTATCATATTAGTTGATTATGTACTTTCGCGCATTCTCTATGTATGCCGTAACCTCTTCATCCGAGCTGTCCATAACCCTTCCCTCCCCACCCCTCGAAGAAGGCGCCGAACTTCGTTTGGGCATGGGATATCTCGCTAGAGACTTCCGGATATGGTTGATTTTAGCCCCTGGAAAGTCTGGCACATCCTTTCGGACTTTTTGCAGTATGTTCTTCATTTGCTCGAAACTTTCGTTGACGATGTCCTGCACAGTTCCGGTCAGATCTTCTCCTGGTGCGTCCGTGTTCGTTCCAATAGCAGTGAATATGCTACCAATGGAACCGGCAACACCACCAAGAACCGCAACTGAGACTGTGACGCCACCAAGTGCGATTCCGATGGTTGACCATATAGGACCTTGTGCTTAGTCTTGAGGGGAGTCGAATGCCGTTGCGAGTTCTTCGGTGTTGATGCTTCTTCGATAGTGCCATCCATCAGAATCTGTTCTTCATCCTTCTCGAGATCTTATGGAAAAACTCGACCCGTCTTGGAATCCAGGATTCGATTCTTCTCTCATCATTTTCTCCACCTCCTCTAATTGTGAAGTTAGTACGAATTGTAGAAGAGTCATCTTCCTAAGTAAGTCTCGATAGAGTCCTAAGCGAGGCTTTCTTACTACCATCAGTTGCTTGACAATTGGCTTCATGTGCGTCAGACGACCCCTGACGAAGAGCGGCTAATCCGGCCATTATGCTGAGAATTGTTAAAGAAGAGGAAATGCATAAAGTTAACTAAGAAGGAAGACTTCTAAAAGGATGATGAAGATAGAGGCTCTGAAGATCTCAAGATAAGCTTCTTTAAGCTAAGCAATGCGGAAGTGTTACTATTATATACTTTTCCCTTATTTTGCACAACTAGTAGATGCGTCATAGGCTATGGTGTGAACGATATTATTGTCCTGCGAGTATGCATCATATCGCAAAGCTAGTCTTACTTTACACTCACCTATGTAGCACACAGGGAGTTTTGAAGATTTTGCTACTAGTCCCTTGATGCAGGATGAAACCCCTAGCCTAGTCTCTTGCGCACCTTAACCAGCCTTATGTTCATATTTAACAAGTCTAGTGAATTCTTCTTAAATTTACCAAGTTTTAAGCATGGTTGAAATATCGCTGATCCTATCGGATGAGCAAGACTAAAGTACACACTACAGGACAAAACCCCACGGTCACTTCCCACTTCCGCTCGTCGTTTTCCTTTTTTCCCCCGTCACAAGAGGAGTGTATGGTTTGCATACACCCAAAGAGATTCCGAGTAATCTACCTCGCTAATAACTAATTTTTACTTACAAAGTTATCCATTACTCTGTATGTTTAGGTCTATATTTATGCAGTTATTGACTTGAATATCTCTTAATAGGTTTATATATTAACTCTTATCTTAGTAACAAACTACGGAGCGACCAGACAAACTAGGTCTACTCTGAGCTCAAAGGTAATACTATTGCACCGTGTACCGGCATAGAACACAATAAGGTTACTAGGATTGTTGCTTGCTATTCTCTCATTGGTGACGTTGTAATACGTCTTGAAACATTCGCACAGCACTCACGAGATACAGTCAGTAGATAGAAGTCATGTAAATGATCGATTTAGAGCTGATAGGAGGTTCTTGCAAGTTACGTACATAACCAAGCTCAATTCGCCCGTCCCTAGCTTCTAATACTCCTCTAGAGGCATGACGCACCGGATCGCTCCATGTGCAATTTACTCTCTTGCAGGAATCATGCCTGAATAACTAAGTGAAATGCAATAAAGTGAGGAGTCGAGCGGCACTGTCAATTGATGCTTACACTGTAGCGCCGCAGTCATGCAGCGTGATTATCCATGCGGACGATTCTATTCCAGAAGAATTACTACAAAACGGCCTCTTTGCAGCTGAGTAGCTAATCGAGGAAATTAATGACTTGGTGCGGCGGTCCCTGCTGCAGTTCTTGGTGCAGCTCCTACAGCGGTCTTTATAGTGGGCTTTCACTGCGATCCTCACTGCGGCCTTTGATCAGGAGTTGAAGTGGAATTAACACAATTATGATAGGTATTATGACAAAAAGAGAAAATTTGCTACCTGACTGAATACTGTAGATCTAATTATGTAGACAGCATGTATACACGCTCTATCTCCCTGCTTTTTACATCTCCTATAGCTAATCCACCTATCTACGGAAGGCTAATACTTATAGATGTTGCGGAATAGAGTAGCTCCGACGTAACAAGCAGGCAGCTTGCAAACGTAACAGGTATTTTCTAAAACATATAAACATTTCAAGCTATGGACGTCTGTAATATTTAGAATCAGAGCTAAAAAGGCTAGCTAAAAAAAAAAAAGAAAAAAAAAAAAAAAGATTGTCAAGTAGGAGGTTCGAACTCCTGCATCTTTCGATATTGGTGATAATGATTGAAACAAACTTCTATGGTTGAGGTTAGTCAAAGTTTTTTCTCACAGAAGCAAAAGTGGGTGGACGAACAAAACCAACGCCTTAAACCACTCGGCCAACTTGACTCGAGACGGAAATTGAGATATTTTCCACCATCAAGGTATGACAACAATACGTCATAAATCCAAGACTCCATTCCACAGAGATACTGACAGCGGCGTCCAGGCACAACACATAAGCCCCTCTGTCTCAACCACACCCACGGGTTGTCATGCAGAATGAATCGAGAGTGCCAGTGTTCTCTCATCCTGTTAGACCTCCTACCAGGACATATTGACGGATTGCTCGCAGTGATATGCAGAAGCCGTCAGCAAAGATGTTTTCTTCCTGAATTGGAGACTGCGTGATTTGAGGAACAGATGCCAACGAAACCGAACTTTCCAAAGTCAGCGATCTAGTTCTTGTTCGTCTAGGAAAGCTGAACTCGATGGAGCTACTCGCACGGATCATCTTACTCTCTACGCCGGTCAATTGAGGGAGAGCGACCGTGGCAAAAATGTCTTGCTTTCGGAAGTGCTTGACGTGGGAGGGAATCTCCTGGGCCGCCGCTTGCTGAGGCAGCATTCCAGTGCCTCGTCCGTGCGATTGCTCGACGCCACAAGCAGGACGATCCGATTACCGACGTCAAAGCCCTCAACAGCGGGAACGCCGGCTTCCGCCCGTCTTGGCGTTGATGCTCTCAGATGCCGCTGTGGCTTGCTGATGGTGCTGCTCTCAGCTCGAGATGCTGGACGGTTGTAGCTGGAACTTCGTTCAAGTCTAGGCTGGCTTTGATACGGGGCGGCTTCGCAAGCACTAACGGAAGCTCCGTCACGCTTTCAGCCACGGGCCCAGGGCTGCGCTGCCAACGTCCATGCCTCACCGTTGGTCGTGATATTGGAAGGACGCCAATTCCAGCTTCAGCAACACTACATATTCGTCGAAGAGGCCTGTGTGGGAAGCTGCGTCCGGCAATGCGCTTTTTAGAAAGGCCGACGATCTTGCAAGTTCTGCAGATCGTTTCTTTACCCGTTGTCTCACTTGGACTTGGGCTCTCCCACAGCTCTCCGCCGGCCCTGAATTAAACTTTGACAGATCCTCCTTCGAACCCCAGAGTCTTAACTCTAATTG
Organism: Waltergamsia citrina; assembly: GCA_022814615.1. Classification (NCBI taxonomy): domain Eukaryota; kingdom Fungi; phylum Ascomycota; class Sordariomycetes; order Hypocreales; family Bionectriaceae; genus Waltergamsia; species Waltergamsia citrina. Next base: position 373,948 of record JAKLNE010000026.1, read on the forward strand.
CTTCCAGAATCTGCAATGGTCTAATTTTGGCCGTCCTGGCCGTCTTGCTCTTCCTTGGCCCGCGGCGGGCCAGCTTGGGATATCCTTACGCTTTGCCTAAGCCGGCGTTTTCTCTCTTTTAGAGTTTGTTCCTCGTATTCTCCCCTCTACGTTCGAGATTGGCAGTGGGAATGCACTTGAGGCCTATGGATAGTGCTACGAGTTCTTGAATTAACTTTATGATTAAGTCTTTTTTCGTTTAGACTGCTCCTCTGTTTTCGCTGGTGAGGCCGAGATCCGTCGTTTTGTTGATACTACGTTGCCACTCGAACTACTCCTTTCCCGGCGATATGAGATGCCTCGACTGCTACAGATCGGCCAGATTGGTGGTCCTTAAGCTTTGCTTCGGCTCGTTTTGCACGTCATTCTATGAAGGTCTCGAGAACTACAAAGAGCCCCCTCTGTCCCAACTGACTTCTGGATTTTTTTTTTTTCTTTCTTCTAACCTCATCAGTCTTCATCAGTTGCCTGCAAAGCCTCAGCTGTCTCTTTGACCTCATCACCATCAACCAACTTAACCAACTTTCGCTAGCCCCTTGGCTGTTTACCACTCGCTTAAGATGAGATTCACTGAGACTCTCGCGGCTATTGCCGCCCTTGCTGTCGGCGTTCAAGCTGCCGATGAGGGCAAGGCGTACACCACTGTCATCACCACTGACTACACCACCTTCTGCCCGGTATGTTCAACAACAGTCTTGAGAATCATCTCCGACTTTAACTAACAAACATCAAGACCCCGACCACTGTTGCTCACAAGAACATCACCTTCACGGTCACCACCCCTACCACTTTGACCTTCACTAGTAAGTGATCTCGCTGTCTATTCTCAGTCACACACAGCATGCTTACAAGTTGATCCAGACTGCCCGTGCACCATTACCACCACCAGCCTGCCACCGGGCAAGTCTACAGTGATCCCTCCCCCGGGCAAGTCCACTGAGCTGCCTCCTGTTGTCATCCCCCCTGGTTCCACCAAGCCTGCTTCTCCTCCCACCAACGTCCCGGTTGTGCCTGTTCCTGTTCCTGTTCCCGGCCAGCCTAAGCAACCCGGCCAGCCTGAGCAACCGGCGCAGCCTAAGCAGCCTGGCCAGCCTGAGCAACCTGAGCAGCCCCAGCAGCCCGGACAGCCTGAGCAGCCTGAGCAACCTGAGAACCCTGCCCAGCCCGAGCAGCCCGGGCAGCCTCAGCAGCCTGGACAGCCCGAGCAGCCCGAGCAACCTGAGCAGCCTGCCCAGCCTGAGACCCCTGAGACCCCTGAGCAGCCTGAGACCCCCGAGCAGCCTGCCCAGCCCGGTGGCGGCGAGTCTGGAGCTCCTGGTGCTCCCGGCGGTGGTGAGCAGCCTACCAACACCCCCAGCGCTCCTGGCTCTCCTCCTTCCGCTCCTACTGCCGGTGCCGACCGCGCTGGCATTGGTGCTCTGGTCCTTGCCGGTGCCGCCGCTCTCGTGCTCTAAGCGATCTCTTGTTGTATCTAAAAGCCTGCACGGCTCTTAGACACTAGAGAGCTTTCTTTCCTCAGAGCGACAGCTTCGCGGGGGAGCAAGTATGCTTCAAGTGGCAGAAAAAAGCGTTTTACATATTTTCCTTACTACATTCACTTCTAAAGCAACGATGTTTATAAGAGATTAGGTGGCTTGGTGTATCTGAATAGGGAAGTTGATATGCGGACGTTCTTTAAAGAAAGATTACCTTATATAATGGCATAGACAATGGAGGATATAATATTAAAAAAGGTGTCTTTTTACATTACTGTAGCCCTTAATCTTTGTGACGCGTTGCGCATTACGGCATGCTAAGCACAAATGCATACAGTCAGGCCATTTGAGTTACCGTAAATAATAGTCTTTCATTAGTTCGTCAGAAATTGATGCTAAAAGCCCCTCTTGCCCATGCTAGCTACCTTGCATCACTACAAACTCCAAGTCCCGCAAACTTTTCTTTGGAGGCCGCTAACCCGACGAGCCTTCCAGCATTCCTGAAGCCTCCAATCGAGACCTGACCTCCCTCACCAGGGCCTTGGCCTCCTCCACTTCTACTCCATCCTGGCACAGCTCCGTAGCCAGCCTGTTCGCCGTATCGTAATCAGCGGTGCGCATGGCAAAGCGAGCGAGCCACATACGTGCTTTGCTCGTTGCCGCTGTCACACCGGTGCCCTCTCGGGCAGTCTTATCCTCTGGCCCGTCTGCTCCGTCATCGGAGCCGGCTGGGGAATCGTTGTGAATCCGCACCGATTCCGCCATGTTGTCGTCTCCTGCGTCCGCGCCGCCGTCTTCCTGGGAAACACACAGCTCCATGTACGCTTTCGCCTCTTCCTCCTCGCCCAGCTGGTCGTACATTGCGGCGATCTGCAACAATATGTCCGGGTCCATATGGGCAGAGGCGTTACGCGATCCAAGAAGTTCCCCACTACCAAAGCTGCTTCCGACGTCGTAGTAGGTGTCGGCCAAAAGCGCCCTCTTGAGCGCCTTGATACCATCACGCTCTCTGCCCATCTTCTGCAAACAAGACCCAACAGCCATCCACATTTTGCCGTCCCACGGTCTTAAGCCCGCAGCCTTCTTGTAATACCACAGAGAATACGTGTGCATCTCCAGCATTTCATATGTCTGGCCCAGACCGTACCAAGCACGGTAATCCCGTCGGTTAACGTCCACGGCCCGGCGGTAGGACTCAATAGCCGCATGTGTATTCTTGAGCTCGACGTACTCGTGACCCATTAGTGTCCAAGCCGACAGACATGTTCTGTCAAGCGTCAGGGCGCGGCGGAAATACTGAACAGCTTTTTCATGCATAGAAAGCAGCGAGTAGTAGTTCCCGATGACGACGCAAGCTTCCGGACGAAACTTGTCAACGCTAGAACATAAATGGCCCAAGAAAGCCAGCTTCGGACGAAGGTTGAGAACGTAAAGTATGTTGGAGTAGTGATCCAGGGAGTCAAGCCTGTGAGGGTGTAGAGACAGCAATCGACTAAAGTGCTGCTCAGCCGCCATAAGATCCTTCGAGTGGTATGCAAGGAGCGCATTGCATGTCAGGAGGAAGGATGAGGTAGGGAATATGGACAATAAACGTTCCAAGGAGTGGGCAAGATTAGGTGATTGCTGGTATAGCTCAAGAGAGGCATGTAAATGGAACATGTAGGACACAATGTGCTCCGGACAGTGTTGTGTTATTTGAGTCAACTATAATATAAGTCAGTGACCGGATCTATCAACAAAGCTTAGTACTTACGTCTTCCGCTCTGGAGATGAGCGATGTCATCTCTAACCAACAACCCCAGTTCATTGTGTATTTATGCACACTCCGTATCAGAAATTGCATCGCCTTCTCATCGTTCTTCTCCTTAGCTAGGACCATCCCATATCTGGGGTCACATGTCAGCTGGGATCTAACCCTATGAACCCGGGCAGCACCTACAGATATTCCAGCCAGCCTTGGCTACCAGCAGCGTCCTCTTCATCTTCGGTTGTACGCTCCTCAAACCACGCCGACAAGAAGCGCCCCACCACAAGAAGCTCTTTATTCAAGATCGTGCCTAGGTCTTGCGGACCCATCACCATCTCCGACTCTTCATTCTTGCGCTTCTCTCCAGCCATGAACTTGGCGTACAAGGCGAGAAACAGGCTCTTCTGACTGACCCTTGGCAAGGGCACAGCAGTCGAAGCTCTTGAGGATGTAGCAGCCGGTGCCTTCCCTTTCCCCTTTCGCTTCGCTGCCGGGGCTGGTGTTGAGTCGGTTCTCGAGTCCAGAACGCTGGAGAGTAGCGAGTCCGGGAGGAAGACGGCAGCGCAGCGGTCGTATTCGTGACAGTCGAAGAACGACTTGGCAAGCAGGTACTTGCTAAGCTCTTTAGCTTCCAGACCTGCTTCTTCGGGGTCGGCATTCGGGGTATTGATTGGCGATGTGAATCCAGCTTCGGGAATGTCGTCACCTTCGGTCTCGGGGAGCGCGTTAAGCAGCTCGGCCGCCCTAGAAAGCTCCTGTTAGTAATGCGCGATTCTCGTTGCTCAATGGCCGTTTCATAGGAGATAGACAGTTTACCATTTGGATGATTGATATAGACATCTTTCTGAGCATTTCACAACAGCATCTTGCAGAGCTATTCGAAGTTGCGAAATCTCCTGGGAGCTCAATGTCATGATGGCGGGGTGTCGTTGGAAGAGAAAGGGAGCTTTGGCCTTTCCCCCACGATAGGACAGCAGCAATATCAGGCAACGCGGTCTTGGGCCATTATTCGCGTGAGCTGCGAGTCCTGGGCCTATTATCTCGGCGAGCTCGATTTTGTGCTCGCAAAGGATTCCGGCGTGCGTTGATGGTGCTACTATGATTTTTGATTTACACTGCTAGTCGCGACTGTCTTCGCGAGGAGTAAATACAGTGTACTGTGTAACTATCTTGTGCACTGTGTATCGCTGCTGTTGCTAAATCGTATTTGGGGCATGATTTTCTGAGAACAAATACCTACTCGCAGCTACAAACGCTCCATTGTCACCAATTCATTCATTTGCCTATTTTCGAAAGATAGACTGCTTCACTATCATAAAATTATATCAAGCTTAGCCTGGGATTTTGTCCCAGTTCTTGAGCACCGGTTACATGTCAAGTGACTCTCACCAACATTCAGTCGAGATCAATTTATTTTGTATCAAAATTCATAAAACATGTCTTTCGTCTGTTTCAATTCTAATGAGCCCGAAAGAAGATAAATTTCCATATAATGTACATCAAGAAGTCATAAAGGCGTCGATTTACCCACCCGGCCATCCAAACTATTCATTTGATACGGTTGATGAGGGGCTCCGCAGGCGGAGCATGGCGGCTGGAGGTAGGATCGGTATGAACCCTATGATCCCCACCACGTTTTGAGGAGCGGTAAGGCAGAGGGGGTACAGGAGGTCTGTCGACGGGAGCTGTACGCTGAGACCGAGTAGTGGCGGTAGATCGGCTACGAGGACGGCCGGAATAAGGCTGACCACCAGCGGAAGAGCTGCTCTTGGAGCTGTTACGCGATGGAATAGGTTGATCGGACGTCGCACCACCTGAAGCGAAGTCAATGAGAGGACCACCGTTTGGCGGCTTGACCCCACGTCCAACACCATGGCGCTGGCTCGGTCGCGATCGAATCGACTCAGCATAATCACTTCCTGCCTTCATTGGGCGACCGTGACCGTCAGCCGTCTGGGGCCGTCTCAGTGCAGGCTTCGGCGGAGGTCGGTTGCGAGCAGTGTGCTCCAATGCGGACGGGAACCATGAGCTTGCCTCAGGTTTATCAGCGGGGGAAGTTGGGGAGGTGGTCAGGTTGTTCAACAGCGACGGACCCTCAGTAAAGGGGCCATCGGCAGGCTTAACGTCCGTCACGGTGGTCTCGGCTTGCTTCCGCTTATCATAGGCGTCACCAAGAAGTCCGCCAGACAGGAATTCCTTCTGAGCTGACGTTGGTGACTGAGGGCCATTGGCAGGCGGCGCTGCATGTCGAGATTTGGACAGGACATTGGGCTTTGCAGCATCCTGCTTCTGCCTCTCACTCGAGTCCTTGCCAAAATCCTCAAGCGGCTTATCAAAGCGTGTCATATCGATAAGAGGCTGAAACTCCCCGATGGTATATGGGTCCTTCTCGATCGTGGGATGGCCACGGCGAGTGCCGTGCCGCGAAATACTCATGGACTTCTTCACCCCAGCGCCAGCATGTGCGCGTGAAGGGGATAAAGGCTCCTCCTTGGCCTGGAAGTCTATCTTCTTATTGACCAGATACCAGCTGCGCCAGCCCTGAACGAGCTCATAAAAGCGATAGGCCAATTTGTCATCCTCGGTTGAAAAGAAGTGAACAAAGTTCTCCCCGTTTGGAAAAAGATTAGTCTTCTGTTGACTTTTGATGGCGTAACAAAACTTCTTGGGCGGTCTGATATGGCGCCGTGTCTCGCTCTCCTTGGGAGTATAAATGTCGAAGTCGGAGAGGTGGCACAAGACGAGGCTGTCTTTGTCCGTGGCTTTGGACTCGGCCCGCTTCGCAGCAAAAATCCGACCATCGTCCATGAGAGTCACCCAGCGCTTGTTCCATTTTCCCGGTCGTGAAGAATGATACATCTGGAAGGTGAACCCTGTGGGAGGATCTTCGGTCTTGGGTACCGAAGCTAGTTCAAGATCTGACATATCTTGTGGGGTGTCGTGGGACAGAACGAGCAGGGTGTTTTGCTGATCACGGTCCCAGGAATTCATGATATCACGAACGGGCTCGTAGTGACGCAGGCGCCGCTCCATGCCGAGCATCACATAGCACTCAACCACCACGCATGTTGCGGGGTTGATTTTGTGGGTGATGAGATTGGCAGTTGAGAAGACAATATCAACTGGGCAAGTTTCCGTGGTTACGGGTAAGCTAATAGTTGACGACAAGCATCGAACCGTGACACGCTGTAACTCTTGGTTAGTTTCGATCCTCACCTATGGAAGTATTTGGTGGGCCTTGACTTACTCGCTCACCGGTACCGTTGACGGCCGAGTTGGGGGCATCAGTCTGAGGCACGATGCCTCCGCCGCCGCACTCAATGAAGCTCATGGCTGCCGGGGATGGACTTCTGTCGCCGATGCTAATGGTTGGACTCCAAGGAAAACCAAAAGTTTTGGCGGGCGCGCTCTTTGGAGTACTAGGCTGGCTGGACCCATTGATCGATTTCTTGACGAGAAAAGGGAAAGTCTCCAAGATGAGCCTCTTGGGTCTGGGCTTTTGAGAGGGAGAAGGTGTCTTGGCAAGCTGCTCTTGGAGTCGAGCAAGGTCGCGCTTCTTCTGTTCCGCAAGAATGCGATCAGTCTCAGCCTCGAGTCGGGCCACTTCGTCTGCCCATAGAGCCTCTTGCTCGTGATCCTTAGGTTCTTGACCTTGCTTCTGGTTGCCTTGTTGCAGTCCTGGATGATGCCTGTTCAGTTGCTGGGCGCGCGCATTGGCCTCTTTGAGTCGCACGAGATCGAATGGCCTTTGGCCCTCGGACGGCTTCAGATTGGCACGGGCATCAGCAGAAGGGGAAGGGGAAGGGGAAGGCGACGATATGTTGGGAGATCTCGGCTTCAAAGGTAAATTTGTGGTGGGGAGCGGGAAAGGCGATGGCCTGTTGCTCGTGCCGTTTCCCGTGCCATTTTCAGTGCCAGTGGCGCTTGTTTCTGAAGTCTTGGCAATGCCCAACTTGGAACTTGCATCGGCAGGGTCCTCATAATCACACTTCAAGTTGCTTCGCGTGCCCACAGTCCGGGATCGACGACGGGTAGGAGTGGTCTCGACCCTGGGCACGCCGAGGCCAACGCCATTGGGGCTATCGCCATTGCCATTGCCATTGCCATTTCCATTTCCACTGCCGGCGTCGGAAAAGACATCCAGCTTCTTTGCGCCACGATGGATTGAAGACACACTTTTACCCCGAAGAGTGCGATAACGAGAGACCTTTTGCTTTTCCTCTGATTTTGGCTGCGGCGGCAGCGGGGGTCTGTTAGTGGGCGAGTTAGGGGCCGAGTAGGGCGCCATTGGCCCTCTGGCCCCTGTCCCGGCTGCCAGATGCGTGGGTTCAGGCGGGGGCGCTAGCATGACGGCCCCTGGAACAGATCCTCCTCCACTGTGACCATCCATCTTGATCTGGATCTGGATTTGGTCTTGGTCTTAATCTCGACCTTGACGTGAACCCTGACCTGTCACACTCTCAACTCTCACTTCTCACCACTCCTCTTGCATCCAACTCTCCTCACTGCGTGTAGTAATTTCTGGCAGTTGTAAGGTCTTTTTTTCGGTCGAGTTTGTCGATATCCGTCCTAATATCGCCATCACTCCTGTTAGCAACACCGTCTCGAGCACCTTGGTAGATCTTCTTCCTGCTTCCTGACCCAACAACTTGCCATATCAACTTACCTGGACCTTGAAAAGAAAAAGCCAGCTCAAGCCATCCAACCTTGTGGAGATGCAAGGGAGAAAATCAAATCAACAACTGCGATTACTGAGGTTGTTGATGGCAGAGCAAGAGTACTGGTACATCCAAAGCACATAACAAAACAAAGGATAGCGACAGTATGCGAGGAAAGGAAGTAAGAGGGAGGAAAGAGAAAGAGAGAAGCTCGTAGTTGCAAGAACACGCGGGGGAAGATCCATCTCTTAGACTCTTGAGGCAATCAGCCCCGAATATCTTCGAGTGGCAGATCGCGTGTGCGTGTCGTGTAAAATGCCAGTTCCCTGCGTCGCGCTTGTCCCAGACACACATCTTGCCCCATTCCAAGCTTCCAGCACCTCTAACGCTCAGGCGCGTCCCAATCTAACCACCTTGCCGACTCTCAATAGAGAGAAGCTCCTCTTGTCTCATTCCTCGGCCACTGACACAGGAGTATCTCTCTTTTTTCTATCCACTTCCCAACTTAGGTGTCTGAATCAAGCAGCGCGAATCCATCTTCCATGTGATTGCTAGTGGCCCAATCACATAAAGACCACCCGTTCCTGGCCGAAGCCCCTTACCTTGTAGCCATCTCTCAGAAAGACCGGAGGCTTGGAATGGTGGTCTCAATGGGGTGCGATCGGGCAGTTGGACGATATGCCCTGCCGAGGCCACCGGCAGAGGTTGATCGCAATTCACGTTGAGGGGTGAAGAAGCCCATCACCAAACACTCAACACCATCGACTGGGCTAACACTCCGGTCTTGCTTTGCCGACATTTCAAAGCAATATTCTCGCCGAAACTGATTATGTCAAACATGGGAGTTTTTTTTCTAGCTCACATGAAGGGCATTTTCAACCGCATTTATAGACCTCACCGGAGCTTTCTGACTAAGTCCCCTCATCAGCGTAAGATAAGCATGCATGTCCAACTTGATCCGTCCTTATGGGCATGATGTCAACCATGATCAAGGTAGGCTCTTCCGCTTGCAAAGATTGTCGAAACTTTTTCCACGATGATTGGGCCTTCTGCGCACTGCAAGAGTCGGACAACTGTAATTGTTGAACTATCATGACGGTCGTTGTAGATTACTACAGTATCCTTAGCTAGGTAACAGACAGCAAGCGCTGTAATTGACCATATCCTTGAATTCTAGTCATAATTGTTCTAGCGCGTTCACTTGCGGAAAGCCTTGACTTCACGTCGCCACCAAGCCACAAAGTCCATCGTCGCAACATCAATCCCAATGTCCCGGAGAGCCTTGGTGCTAAGATGGGTGTCGTAGGGTCGCTGGACCGAGGCATTGGGGTCATTGCCCTGGGTATTCGCCTCGATCCCTGAAAGCGGAAGACCCATGATCTCGCTAAACTTCTGACATATCTCGTATTTTGTCATCCTATCCTCACTGGAGAACTGAAGAATTCGCGGCAAGGAGCTCCGGTCTTCGGTATCTAGATATTTGGCAGCCACATCTGCGGCACGGTACAAGGCAGGAAATCAGCAAACAAAGAAATTTGGAGAAGGCGATGGAGCAATGGCGAGGAATGTCATAGATTTTTGACGGATTGGCCTTTGTCTGGGTGAGACATACCTTGACAGACGCGTCCAACGTCCTCCGTGTTTGTAGGGTAGCGCATCGCCCAGTGATCCATCTTAATATTGGCGCCTTCCGACTGTGATTTCCAGAGAGAGTCCATCAGAGTATTGACGGCACTGTCAGAGGGGTTATCCGCGTGTCCGTAAAGGACTGGGATGCGGAGGACGGTCCCAAGTCCTTCTTTGCCGGATTTAGAGTACTCTTCAAGGATAGCTCGCTCGCCATCGAGCTTAGTCTCGCCGTAGAGATTAGTCGGCCTAGGTGTGGCATCTGCTTCGTATGGAGCTTCCCCAGGCACGCCAGGGAAGACGTAGTCCGTGGAGATGTAGAGGAGGCAGATGCCCTGTGCGGCGGCCAGACTGGCAAGAGACTTGCTTGCTGTGATGTTCAGAGCTCGAGCTGCATCCGGGTCTTTGTCGACCTTGTCCGGAAACCTTTGCGCGGCAGCTTCATAGGGAAATCAATCAGTCATTGTTCCTTGTCCTGTCCTCGATATGAGGCTTCTCCTGTCAACTTACCATGGACGATCACTGACGGCCTGTAATCCCGTTAGCAGCTATGGCGTGTAAAGGCGGCTCAATAGACGGAATAACTCACTTAGTTTCATCAATCACTTTCTTCACTTCCGTCTCATTTGAGAGATCGACTTTGAGGATATCAACGCCATCCGCGCGGGATAATCCCGTTCCCTTAACGTTCCAATTCTTGAGCTTGAAGGCCTTTACAATCTCACGGCCGAGTAGACCTGTGGCCCCGGTCACAAGAACAGTTCGCTGGCTCATTGTATTGTTCTCTTAAGTGCGCGGCAGGTGATAAATCACAGAATTGATTCGAGGAAGATTGTACGCTGAGGAGTAATGTGGTGATTGAGTTCCGTTGCGACCAATGACGTTGTATTGAACCCCATGCATATAGAATCATTATGGGTACCATAGAATATAACTTATACGATAGCTACCAACCAAAGATTCATGCCAAAAAAAAAAAAAAAAAAAAACATTGCCAATACATCCCGAAACAGAGGAAAGAATATTCCTACTCATAGAAGTCTCCAAAAGAAATATTTTGTCCTGTCAAATATCTAAATTTTAAAATGCCGTTAGGTCCCGGGTAGCATTTTGGCATATGCGAAAGCTCAAGCAAGTTGCCGATGTAAGCCTATCACGGCCCCACCCAATTTTCCTACTATTAAGTTCGCGAACCGGGAGGACAAATTCGACGTCACGTCGAGCAACCAACTTTCCCGATCTCCAGAAACGCCCCCCTCCAGATCCTCACAATGCCTCCGAAACGAATGACGGCGAATCCCGTCAAGCCATCACGGCACCGGCCAGGGAAGGCCACCCACGACGATTCTTCCTCTTCCGACTCAGACGAAGGCAGCGAAGCCGATGAGGATGCTTCTGCTGCGGCACCAGTGCGACCACCACCTAAAGCTGCCAGTGCGGGAAAGATCACAAGCAAGCTTAATAACGTGGATCTCGATGCGCGGCGGAAAGAGGGGGCCGCAGCAGAGGAAAAGCGACTAGAAGCTGCCAAAGCAGAGCGGTTAGCCGCGGAGGAAGGCTTCGTAACAGAGGAAGAGAGCGATGAAGAGGGCGACGACGACGATGAAGATGACGACGAAGAGAGCGACTCAGAAGAGGAAGAAAGCAGCGAGGAAGAAGCCCCGAGGCGGTTGATGATGCGCCCGAAATTCGTTCCCAAAAGCCAACGAGGCAACGCACAAGACAAGGAAAAGGATGAGGAAGCAGCTCGACAAGCCGAAGAGGAAGCACGGAAAAAGGCCGCCGATGAGTTAGTCGAGGAACAAATAAAGAAAGATCTTGCTGCTCGTGCAGCTGGGAAGAAGCACTGGGACGATGATGAGAACGAGGACTCAGACGTGGACACGACCGACGGGCTAGATCCAGAGGCTGAGGAGGCGGCCTGGCGTGTACGAGAACTCAAACGACTGAAGCGCGCCCGCGCAGAGATTGAAGAGCGCGAGAAAGAGCTTGCAGAAGTTGAGCGACGGAGAAATCTTACGGAGGAGGAGCGCAAAGCTGAAGACGACGCGCGACTGGCGAAACAGAAGGAGGAGAAAGATAGCAAGGGCAAGATGTCCTACATGCAGCGCTACTTCCACAAGGGGGCTTTCTTCCAGGATGAGGCAGAAGCTGCCGGTTTACTTCAACGCGACATTATGGGAGCTCGCTTCGCCGATGATGTGCGGAATCGTGAAGCTCTACCTGAATATCTACAAAAAAGAGACATGACCAAGCTTGGCAAAAAGGGAGGCACAAAGTACAAAGATATGAGGTCCGAAGATACTGGCCGTTGGGGCGAGTTTGACGACGATAGGAGGAAGGGAGGACGGTTTGGCGGCGGCGACGATAGGTTCCGGCCAGACGATGACCGGTTCAAACCGGATGAAAGGGATGCTCGGGGCGCCAACAAAATACCTTTGGGAGCGCGTGATGATCAGAGGAGTCGGCGGAAGCGGAGTACATCACGGGAAGGGGAACGCTACGATAGCGACAAGCGGCGGCGAGTGGACGATATATAATGTCTTCTTGTAATATCAAGCCACAAAACTAATGACGAATGCTAAAGGACCACCAAGTCATGTCTTGCGATTGTGTATGTGGTCTTGAATAGACTACTGCTCAAGGACTCGCTAAACGCTTACCTGAACCGTAAGGTCGAAGGCTCCTTAGAAGGACTTCGATGCGCAAATGCTCACTGCACACTCATTCCCAAGCCTTTTCATTTCAGAGCCTGATCGTCCACGAGCTTGGCACCTTCAGCTGAATTTTCGCGTATCTTCCTCGGGGTGCTCCATCTTGATCTACCATTGATTTGGCGGGTAAAATCCGCAGCGCATGGTCGACCAACAACAGCCCTGAGCAACCCTCCCATCTTACTCTATGGGTGTCATCACAATCGCCCATGTCTCACATGGACAAATGACGCGTAGCTGTTTGCTGCAGCTTCTCAATGTGAGTAATTCTTCGGCCCGATCCGCCCCCAATTTGCAATACCCAGACGCTACAAAGGATATACATTGGGGGCGTGAAAAGGGACAAGTTGGGGCTCTGGAGAGCTTGGCGGACGTAGCAATTGGGCTGTCGCGATCGAAGTGGTGTGAAGGGATATGGAAGACGTGGTTGTGGCCTTGATCTTTCCCGACTTTTCAAAGGACGGTGAAGTCATTTCGGTGACTCCATTGCCTGCACCACAGGTGCCTGAAGAGCAATATTTAATCGAAGTCGTTGGGCTGCTGGTTGAAAAGGCGGGATGTCGGCGGTTGTGCGGATGATGGACGACGATCATTGACGTTGGCTCACGTGCTGCAGTACGAATAGAAGCTCGATGAAATCATTCCTAGAAGTTGGAATCTGCAGAAAGATAAGCGAAGGATCTAATCATCTGATTAAGGGCTGTAAACAAGGCGACATGTCTTTTCACCTTTGAGGCTTACCAACGGAGGTTCTAGACAGTTCCCACGTAACGTAAATAATATGGAACATGGTAGAGCTCTAGGATTGGCGTATCAATTGTTCATCTGCGCATGAGTAGTCGGCGAAGCTCAATAAGGAAGTCTTACTTCCTATGCAAGAGAGTATTGCTCAAAATCATTGAAGCTAATCGGACGAGCTGACAATCGTTCACTTCCCGACAACCTGGGTGGAATTGAAGTCATGGCTAAGTAAGTAGCTCGACACAACATAAAGTGGACGTGACAGCAAGTAAGAATAGCATTGAGATAAAAAACGTATTCCAGCTCGTTTCTCGTAGAAATATAAAAGGATTGAAGTTTTTTGTGTTACAGCACGTGCCGAGAGGGGAAGCCCAAGGCTGTTGTGGACGTTGTGGACGGGATGGTGGCTGGTAGTATGCCCAATCCCTGGCCTTCATCATGCACTTGGTCTCTCCTAACCGGGAAGAAGCCGAATACGCCTAGTTGTCTATTGGTCTAACAGACTCACCATACTTTATCCCACACGATAGGGCTGATATAGTGCTGTTGAGTGGGATAAAATCACACCCTCCAAACTCATATAGGTATTGTGGGATCTTGAGATGTCATCCCAGTCGAGGCGCCTTACTCTTCTCTCTTACCGCAGCGAATTATTCACTCAGTAGTCCGAAAAACCGAAACCCTTCGGCATCTGGCTACAAGAGTCTGGGCGGCTGCGGCAACGGCAGCAAGCACAATCTGCTCCGACGGACGCCACTCGTACGAGTACGAGTCGTTCATCTCGGTTCGAGAGTAAATACGATAAATGATCTATCATAATGATGGTCCGTGTGTAAGCATAACCCCTGTCTTTGTACGATATAGCAGATACGTACTACGGACAGGTATACTTACTAAAGGTATCATGCAAGTGCTCCGAGTTAACTACATGCAACATGCTAAAGACCAGAGTCTTTTGCATAAATCAAGAAGGCGAAAACTCGAACTCTCGGCTAGTGAGCAATCTCCTGCCGAAATTGCGTCTCAGAGCCGACCCAGTTGTTGCGTTGCCTCGCCGCCTCAAGCTCGAAAGGACCCTTGCAATTTTATACGAACGGCCGCAGATCGTGACATGACGCATCATGCCTGAATTAGAAGGGAAATTATGGACGACCAGTGACGGACCGGAGAGAATAATGAGGCTGACAGTTCGCTTGGCTAACAGTGTTCACGTTGCAATTCAGACCGAAGATCGGCACAGCCTAGAATTTTAGAAACAAAACTCGATGATCATACACTAGTCAGGAAGTACTGGGCACAAATCAAGACAGTGGATTTGATGAGCGGAGATTGACGTGTCTATCATTGCAATGCTAATTGCCTATGCGTAGAGTCTCTTTGCATAGTAGCGAAGACAACGTCTAGGTTGCTGGCGCTGGCTTCCTCGCAATGTTCACTGACTAACAGACTATTATGTAACGGGATCAGAGGTGGAAACTGTTCTAGTTGATTCAAAGGGACTTTCTCATGTGTTACCGCTCTCAATGTCTTCTCACATATCAATTTGCATCCTACTTCGACTGTGCTACCACCTTTTTGAGCTATGGACAACGCATACACTAGAGTCCCCCTTTCCCACCACGTACGCTAGAAGCAAACGCTCTAAAGATTAGCGGTCAACGGTGCCTGATATCCCTTAACGTCTATAGAGACAAGCACAGCAGAATATGCCACCATCACCATCACCGGAAGGATGGGATCTGGCACCATCCAACTGATCAACACCCCTGAAGCAATCACAAACCAGCAGATCAAGGCGATATTGACTGCTTGAGGCGCCCAGCCACCGGCCATAATAACGACAGGTGTACAGAAGAACAAGCCCAACGGGATACACCAAAGCATGCCAACAATAATCTTGGTCGTGGTGAATCGATACTTATCGCCATCACCCCGCCCTTCCTGACCGGCGTCATCTTGAATATCACTTATCCTTGCGAAATTAAGCAATGGTTTCTTCCTTGGTCAGCCGATGGTGCAAGTGCATGAGACCAGTGATCACCTACTAAGAAGAATTGCCTGAATTTCCCACCCTCTGAAAGCGCTCTCGCCCACTCTTCTTGCCGACTTGGCTTCCGAAGACATCGCCAAGCGGTGGGGTGCCCTTCGACGGGGAAGCCATCCTCTCGTAGGCTTGGAAAATGTGCACTGAACCTTCGGAAAGCTGCCTTGCTTGGCCGCTGTAGAGCTTCGACACCAATGCGCGAGTTAAGAAAATCGTCTTGAACCCTGATCAGCCCCTATCCATGACACTTTCTGTTACATTATATTCTATATAATACTTACAGAACTCAGGCATCTTGCGTCGAATTATCCTGGCTTTCTGCATCCATTTCTTTTTATTTCCCCTCCGATAAGCTCTCTTGAAGTTTACCCATGCCGTGTTCATTTCTTGCTCCATGACCCACTGAGTGACTGAAGCGGCACCGGCAAAAAGTTGAACCAAACGACGCTCAGGCTCCAATTTCTGGTACCTCGAGGTATTCAAAAGGCCTTCATGCTCTGCGACAAGTTAATCCCATTTCAGTAGTTCCTGCTAAGTACTCTTACTTACTTCTTAGTACTCGAGCACCTGACCTGTAGCCTGACACCCGAGGAGTTCCATATTCCCCTTCAGATGCGTCGGTATGCCCTCTTTCAAGATCGATGTTAATAGTGTTGGACGCCATTTGTCGGTCTGCTTATGGTATAAGACCATATAGAATCTCTGATACGATTGTTAATTTGAACTTTGAAGTAGAATGACTTTTTTTTTTTCTATTTAGCTCAATAAGAATGCCGATTCATCGCCTCTCTTTATAGATTAATTTTTTTTCTCACTTTTCATTGCATAGTCACCGACACTGTGGAACTTCTTCGCCGTCACGCGCCTAATCATGCAGCTCATCGTTGTCGACATTTTCTCAAATCGCCCCCAAACCGACTAAACACCTCCAATATAAGATCAGGCATCGAATCACACACGAAAACAACACACCACATCAAAAAGATGGTCACCAAAATTCGATCTTTTTGGTTGCAGTGTTCGAGGCTGAGGTCAACGGGGACGTGTGATTGGAAGGTCTGACACCAAATCTCTGTTGGGCTGAAAGTCACTCTGTGAAATGACAATGTCTCCCACAAGTACCCTCGAATTCCTCCGCTAATGGAACAGCTGATCTTGACTCCAGTCCATCAGCGCATGCAGCGAGCTCTCGGTTACATCAGTAAGTATATGGTAGTAAGACTGAGCAGCGCCGACTGTCGCTGTATGCACATTCTGCCAACTCCACAGGATTTGAAGCAATACAACACTATCCAGCACGTGACGGTCTGCCTCTGCGAAACGACAGTCACAGCTTTAGTCGACTTCACAAGAAGACGCAGAACACATAATTCCATCGAATCGTTCCGCTTGGTTATTGCTTTTAGATATCAAAGTACTAGCTTCAAGCTTCTTCCTAGTCGCCTGATAGCATGTTCAATTAAAATCTCCCTTATAATACATACATCTTTATTATCCATCTATTGTCTATCGACCTAAGTAGCCTTTTATATCTGGGTTTATATAGGTTAACCTAGAGCATAGAGAAAGATCTGATCAGTCCTGAGGAATAATAAGAATTACATAAGTAAAGGTTTCTTTACCTCCCTGACTTGGACTCGCGGTCATAGTGAAATAGCATGTAGAGAAAATAAGAAGCTAATAGATGCTATTGACTTGCTACCTTCAACAATGCGGTTGCTCTTGCACGCGAAAAGTGTTGTGAATAGCATCTTGTGGAGAAAAAGAAAAACGAGTCCTTGCAACGTAGCCTAGACTTTGCCTGATACTCGAGGGAGCATAAGCTGCTACTGGGTTGAAGTGTCGTTGGTTGGAGCCTGCGGCGTAGAAGACGAGCCGGCCGACTTTTGAGACTTTCCACGGAGTCTATCTATCCGGCGCTTTTTATCGCTCGAGGGCTTGTTCTCTTCTGGAATATTGCACCAGGCTTCGCCTTCTGGAGAATCATAGTCGGGTGTCGACGGCTTGTTATCGTCTGGAATATTACACCAAGCTTCGCCTTCTGGAGAATCGTAGTCGGATGTCGATGGCTGTGTCTGTTCGGGCATTTTATGGGTTAAGGAGAACTGAGTTTCCGTGGAATGTCCCTTGGAGTAAAGTTTTTCAGAAAGAAAGCATATAGTATTTAAAGTTTCAGAAGAATCAATAAAAGTTATGAAGAACTATCGAGACTTCATGATTATAAGAAGCGAAAAGGAGGTTTTATATACAAGAGGGTTATCTTCATATGCATATAGCTGTTCCTCTTCCCTCAACAATTGATCACAGGATAACTGTAATCACTTCTCATTGAACTCTCAAGGTTCTATCCAGGTCATTAGTACACCGGTGTGCAGGGATCGAGTCATATCAATGCTCACTTAAAGTCTTAGTGAAAGAGAAAACAACTGTTTTCTCGCTATGATCTGCTATTAGATTTGTTACTATAAGTATACGAAGGCGGAAGCTAGCTGACTGATGGTCCACATAACACCAAATGTTGAAGCTATCAACGGGCCGGCGCGCGTCTATGGTCAGGGGTAACCCTGGCCACGCTTGTAGCCCAAGTTTCAACCTTACCGAGATCCACATATGTGTATCCATTCTCAACGTCAACAAAGTTGTCAGTACTTGGAGATGATTCTTCTCGGCTATGCAGTGATTTAGATTGAAAAGAAAAAGAAGTCATATGCGACTTCTGTATTTTGGGGTAGCGCAGCGGGCTGTCAAGCTCTTAAGGCCTAGTTGTCCAGCTGTTAATGTACCTGATACAGGGCCACAAGGAAGTTATTATGGCGTTTACACGGTACACTGATGTCAAATCTGGTGTAAAATAAGCATGCTAATTCAGGAACATATAACAGAGCCTCATGATCTGATGACTCAGGCTCCATAGCCTGAGTAGTCTCTACTACACTTGCTTACATGCATAACGCAGGCTGGAAATGTCCACTGTACCCTGGTTCTCGGCGTTCCCTATAATGTGTATTATTTTGGCGATCTCTTCCACTATTGTATGAAACTTGGAAGAGATTATTACCTTTCCCGCGAGCAATCATTAAGTGTCATGGGTAGTGTTTCAAAACAGGGGTTCGAGGCCCAGATACCGGCCAGGTGCCGAACCCCTCCTGTTTCTCCGTCGGATAGAAAGGCTGAAAGCATCCGTCTCGGGCCACTCTCCTATTTGCCTACTTGAGTCCGCTATGCAAATGCTTATGAGCCGAGTTTGTAAGGCTGACCAGGGGGCGGGGCAAGGTATCTTTAGTGATCTTATAGATAGTTCTAGATCCAGTTCCTTACGTTGTCTCTGTATGAGTACTCTGAGCTTTCTCTCCGCTTCGGACATAACGTCGGCTGGTCTAGAATAACTAAAAGGCGCCCAAATCAATGTGGGTCTGACCCGAAGGAGTTACGCAGAATTGACCCTTGCTAGTAGCTGATGATACTAGCGGGAACGAATCGCTTGCACAAGTAGTTGTGAGGCGAACTAGACTGACGGGTTTACCAGTTTCGGCCGACGCTTATAGAAGCTCTATACAGCCGACAGCATGGCTCCGGTCGCGGACAAGTAACCTGCTAAGCGTTGCGTAAGGGATTGAAGAGTACATCCAGATCCTGTTTAGGGCACACATTTAATGTGCAGACTTTCAAGATGGTAAATCAATGTCCTTCACCCCCTTGGGTGCTTCTATTAGACCCCCTAGTCTATCATCAGAGCTAGCCGAAGGGATCGCCAGCTGCTGGCACATACATGTAGTAACAGACACCGCGGTGGCGTTCCTTATCCTTCGCATTCGTATTAACCTTGGCAGCAAATAGGTGGCGTTCGAGCTAGCTTCTATGGAGGCTGAGTAAATAAAACGGTCGTCTCTTGGCATCAATTCCTTCTTCCAGGATGTTGTTGAGTAGTAGCGATGTGTCGATGTAAGTCGCATGTTTCATGAGGCGCCCATACGCCCGCACTTAATCTAACAACAAAAGAAACTATAACCAGAAGCAGCTCTGCCTCCAAAGTGCATATGCGTCCTATCATCTCTCAACAGTTATGAGTGACTGCTTTGTTAATAATGGTCTGGACTTTCGTCAGAATTAGGCTAGACACAGTGAGGCGCGCAATGCAATTTTTAGTTACCTTCCAACGCCGTTAGTGGCGTTAGGTATACCTTGGCCGGGGAAAAAGTTTCTCTGTCACGTCCTGGGCTTGCAATTCATCCTTAACGATGTAATTTTCCTCCGTCCTGCTTTTACTAACGTTTGACAGGAGAGTCAACAAGCTGTATGCAGTTAGAACTCTGTGGCCCTTAACGATTTCTACCTCAAAGCCTTAAGCAACCTGTTGTATTTGCTGAAAAGGGAGGCTGAGGTTGCCTTAGGGGCGCGTTAGTAACACTGTTTACTAGAGCTATGTAGTTATCGCCACACTCTGCTTGAAGATGTTTTCTTGTTTAGCATTGTAGAAGTATTGTAAGATCTTCTACCTCTACAGATGCTAGTCTGCCTTCCCTTGATAGCTCTACCGCTATATGGACCACTTCTAAACTTCTGAGGGCGCTCATCCGCTAGCCCATTAAGTGCCAGACTATCTTGACATATTCGAGAGTGTAGCTGCGGCTTGTAGCTAGCTATCTATGTACCTTAGCACTAATATATAATTGAGCTTCATATCCTTTCACTCGAGTCTCAGAAAGAACAGTCTTGTCTTGGACGCTATCCTGGGCTAAGCGCAGAGTGACAATTAGTCTTCTCATCATAGATCAACTACTACCCTTTATTTATACAGTGAATAAACTTTTTAACGAGCGTGTCGTCATGGTAGATGTTTGGGATCTGGGCTGGTCAAAGCGGCACAAGAAAGCCTCATGGCTGTTAGAAGGGAGACTGAGAGGCCGTAGCACTAACCTTGCCCAGTGGCTTGAATCGACGCAGTAAATAGCCCCTGACGAAACGGGCAAAGAGTAAGATATAGTACTGAGGTAGCCTGCGCCGCTCTCGATCAGCCCCCTTTTTTTTAATAACACACACACAAAAAAAAAAAAAAAAAAAAAAAAAAAAAAGGAGATCGTCGGCAGGTTATGGAAGATGAATGCGACATGGCTAACCTGGCAGGCATTTGTCTATGTTACGTTATACGCTGGTCAACTGCGTTAACTTCCATTAGATCGAACTCCTACTTATGGAAAGCTACAACATAGAATATAAGCTGTCACTAATAGAGCTTGCTATTATTTCAGCTAGCTCTCTCTCCTGTGCAAGAGCAACAGCTACCTTGACAGACGCTTAATGTTTAGTTCAATGCTCACTAATAACGACATGCGATGTCGTTATTAGTAATCGACTTATAACCTCTTCCATTCTCCCGTCTCTATTGCACGGTATAAAGATTATAGCTAAAATTGCCTCCTGTATGATAAAGTGAATCCCTCCTGGCCTCTAAAACCGCTGCGTAGCTAGAGCTAGCATACTATGTTGGCCCGCGCAACTTAGAGCTTGGCCGTAATCGGCACATGCTTACCACTTTCAAGTCAAGGCTTGGTGTGAGGAAGATGACATGGACGTGCTCATTCACGGAATTGCACATCCCTAGGCTAACAATATCCGCGGGCTGGGCGTTTGAGCAACCTGGCATTTCTGGGCCTTTCCAACAGGTTTCGCGGCGACTCTTCGCGCTTGGCAGTACTCTAGTATTTTGAATGGCTAGGTATCAAGTGTAGCCAACCAGGTTTGGGAATAATTTTGCGGAGTACTTGTAGGTTGCAGTGATTTGACCTGACCTGTATGCCACCTCGGGACCTAAGAAAGAGGATCGCCGGGGTCAAAGGCACCAAACCAGTCTGCCCAGTCTTTTCCATCGAACTGCTCCCACTCGTTTTCGTTCTTATGGAGATACTGCGCTGCCGTCGAGAACATGCTCCAAAATTCACCAGAAACTGCAAAATACATCAATTCTCCCCCTAAGTAATTGACGAGCCATGTCAAGTTCAGCCCGGTGAAAAAGCTGGGGTCGAAAATATTGTCGACTGACAGACCACGATGGAAACAGAAAGCTCGAGCCGCGATCCGCAGAGACATCGCTTCCCATGGTGTGATGAAGAGACGCAAAAGGCTCTCTGTTATTATTCTCGTTGCCATTAATACCGGCATCCGGGTTAACGTGGTGGAAAGATACATAGGTGGTGCAGTACCAGACGGCCGAGATTCTGGACCCGCGCTCAAGCGAAGCTCTGCTGACCAAAGCCCCTGTGGCATATCCGTCTGTGCTTCGGTTGCCTCAACATCGAAGCTTACGAGAGTGGCTGAGATGATTTCGTTGTCCTCGTCGTCGCTCCCAAAATCATCACCACCGCCGGCTGTAGAAAAGACACTTTGTCTCCGCGTGAGCTCTGGGGCTGAGGTAGCTGGAGGGCTGGTTTCGGGGGTAGCTTGCGATTGATTATTGTCGCCCTCTTCGGTAGTTTCATGGGTATCATGTGCCGTTTCTCGAGATTCCAGGTTGGGCTCCGACGCCTGGGGCGGCATTGGCAATTGCCTGGGAGGCAGAGGTCCTATATCACGTCCGCCTACCATCGGGTTTGGCAAGTGAATTAAGACTTTGTGCCATATCTGAAACTTCCAATCTCGTGCCAGCTGTCGCGTTATAGCCCAAGCTACCAGTGGTGTAGCGGATATACAAGCTGCACCAAACCAACCTAATAATGACTGAGGACTGTAGTCTGCCGGGGGCGGTGGCATAGGAATTAATGAGTCCTGTGCGAAAGGTACGAACCACCGCCACGATGGTAGAAGACTGGTGCTCGGCAATAAGCCAAGTCTTTGAAAAGCTGCGTAGAGCTCTAAATGAAGACGCACGTAAGTCCATGCTTGGTCCATCCTATTCATTCATTAGAGCCAAGGAAAAGCTTAAGTGACGATGGAGGAAGCCATACCAAGTACCTCTAGATGGCACTGTCTTCCCATTGGGAACAAAACGCCGCGGAGTGAAGCGGCGATCAATCCAATTGGCAAGGAGGTTTGCTGGTGCACCAGGGAGGATGTCTCGGGAAAGGGAGATGTCAAAATTCTTCCAAGAATACAGCTCAAAGCAAGGTGAATGGGCATAATGTTTGTAAATCTATATCGTTAGTAAATAGAAGTGAAGAGGATGATGGCAGCGAGTATACATACCAGAATTCTTTCCCGAAGCCCGTTAACACCGAAGACTCCAACCATCTCCACACATCGCTTGGTAGCCCATGTGAGCCTCGCGCCTATCGCGTTTTCATAGGCGTCATGCTGTCGCTTGGACTCATTCTCCGCTGCTGAAGGCTGATTCTCTGCTTCAGCTACGCCGACGAGGAGCATAACCTCATTATGAGACCGAATAATGTCCCGATTGATGCGCTTGGACTCGGGGTTGATTGGGCGTCCTCGGGCATCGTACTGTTGTCGCGGCGTGGAGCTACTGGGCTCCTCTTCCCCTTCGCCTTGAACCATCTCGGGATCATACGGGCTACGGCCCAGGGCCTGAGCCGTTAGAGGGCCTTGCAAGCCCATCTTAGCCGCTCACATAGATTTTTAATGAAAACTTTTGGATGATGAGAAGTTGGATGATCACGATATGAGTGTATGAGTTGAAGCTGCTGTGACATGACTAAGCGGAATCATTGGAGAGTAATGCAAGTAGCAGATGCGGTTGGCTTCCGCGTTTTAGTGGGTCTTGGGGTTGACGATTTGGAGAATGGACCCCGAAGAAAAAAAAAAATATCCCAAAGATCACTTATCGTCCATCTCACTTACAAATGTTCTGCTCAGAGAAGCATTTCATTACACAATGGCCAGCAAACAACCTTTGAAAACCACATTCAGTGCGGATCAAGTTCTGCGGCCGATGTTTACCGGCGGTTCAGTTTCAATCGACAAGGATGCGCAGGTTCTAGCCACGACCATTGGGGAGAATGCGCTCCTCACAGAGCTGTCGACGGGCAGGCATTTGGGTCAAATTGAAGGCGACGGAGAGCTCATCTCGACACTGACGTTGACTCCGTCCGGATCCCACCTCATCATCTGCTCCCGGTCCTTATCTATGAGGATATTTGAGCTCAAGAGATCAGCCTCGGACAACCGTATAGAGCCAACCCTCATTCGCACACTGAAGCCACACGGTACACCGGTCGTTGTTCTCGCTGTTGACCGTACTAGCACCTTGTTGGCGACGGGAGGCACGGATGGAGCAATCAAGGTCTGGGACATCGCAGGTGGATACGTCACACACACTTTTCGCGGACCTTCAGTACTTGTGTCTGCTCTTCACTTCTTCGAGGTTGCCGCCAAGTCAAGAGATGATTCACGCAGTCGTTCCGGGAAGAAGAAGAAGTCTAAGGGTCAGGCTGGCTCAGAAGATGAGGAAGTCGAAGACGAGACTCAGACCAAGTTCAGGCTGGTGTCAGGAAGTCAGGATGGAAAGGTCAAAGTGTGGGATTTACACAAGAGAAGTTGCATCGCCACTTTGGAATCGCACGTCTCTGAAGTGCAAGCCCTGGACTACTCGCCCTCACAAAACGCGATCGTATCTGCCAGCAGAGATAAAACCCTCACTTGGTGGGACGCAAGATCTTGGAAGATCCAGAGAATCGTTCCTTGCTTAGAACGGGTGGAGGGGGCTGGCTTTGTGGACGATGGGGAACTTACGTGGTCTTGCGGCGAGAACGGGTGTATTCGCTTTTGGGATACCGACACAGGGCGTGAGCTCAGCGGCAAGCAGGAAGCCAAGTCCGAAGAGGAGGCATATGTTACTGGCATTCATCACCCAGGGATGTCCTTTATCTTGCTTGTCCGAGTCGACCACACTTTGTCACTGTTTCAGGTCCCGAAGAAGTCCGATGCTGCCTCGCTCTCGCAGGTTGAGCCTCTACGACGTATTTCCGGCACACACGATGAGATTATTGATCTTGCCTATCTACTACCAAACCAGTCGCTTATGGCGCTCGCTACCAATTCAGAGGAAGTTCGTTTGGTTTCAGTGGCAGGGACAGTTGCGAATGATGACGGCCTGCAGCTGGATCCATCGAAGACGCCGCATTTCGGCCAAGACACAGCTCTTCTCAAGGGGCACGATGATATTGTAATTGTCCTCGATGTCGACTGGTCGGGCCATTGGGTCGTCACGGGTGCGAAGGACAACACAGCCAAGGTCTGGCGAGTCGACCCAGAAAACAACTCCTACACTTGCTGGGCATCTTTCTCGGGTCACGCTGAGTCTGTTGGCGCCGTAGCACTGCCCAAGACCATCCCCCCCGAGTCTTCAGCAGCTCGGAAGGATCCACTCAATCATCCACCCCCTTACCTTTTAACGGGATCACAGGACCAGACTGTCAAGAAGTGGGAAATTCCCCGGAAGCCCCAGGAGAAGAAGTCGGGGGCTCGCGCTGCTTTCACTCGTAAGGCTCATGACAAGGACATCAATGCTATCAACGTGCAGAGCACGGGCACGCTCTTCGCTTCGGCCTCCCAGGATAAGACCGTCAAAATTTGGTCTATAGAGGAGGGCGAAGTAACGGGAATTCTGCGGGGCCACAGGCGTGGTGTTTGGTCCGTTCAGTTCTCTCCATCTCATATGCCCGTTATCCAGGGCGAGGACGGCCCAGTTAGCAGTAAGGGAATGTTACTGACTGGAAGCGGTGACAAGACTGTTAAACTATGGAGTTTGGCCGATTATACATGCATTCGAACCTTTGAAGGCCACTCAAACAGCGTCTTGAAGGTAGCATGGCTAAACATGCCCTCACCTCAGGACAAGGGGAAGAAGCCAGTCCAGTTCGCGAGTGCAGGTGGTGATGGTCTGGTGAAGGTTTGGGATGCCGCCTCTGGCGAGTCTGAGTGCACATTGGACAACCATGAGGACCGTGTCTGGGCTCTGACTGTGCATCCTGAAGCCAACACAATTGTTTCTGGTAGTGGAGACTCTACCGTCACCTTCTGGAAAGACACCAGCACAGAAACCCAAGCAGCGGCGTCTCAAGCAGCTCTCCAGCTTGTTGAACAAGAGCAAGAGCTGCAAAATCACATTCTTGCTGGATCATACCGTGAGGCCATCACATTAGCACTACAACTCAACCATCCCGGTCGCCTCCTCAACCTCTTCACCTCAGTCACAACTACAAGTCCGCCAGAGGAGGGCAGTTTGTGTGGTGTCAAGGCGGTGGACGAGGTTCTCGAGAATCTATCAGACGACCAATTATTCTTGCTTCTCCTTAGACTGCGAGACTGGAATACCAATGCGAGAACAGCCCCAGTGGCGCAAAGGATACTCTGGACACTTGTACGAAGTTATCCGGCTTCAAAGTTCTCCAATCTCTCCGTCAAGGGTGCGCGAGGCCAGAAAAGCCTCAAAGACGTATTGCACGCCTTGAGGGTATACACAGAAAGACATTACAAACGCTTGGAGGAGCTCGTGGATGAGAGTTACTTGGTGGAATATACCCTGCAAGAGATGGATAGTCTGGCACCGATGGAGAATGGTGATGACATCCTGATGCACGATGCTGGAGAGCAAGATACTATCATGGCTGGATAAAATGCGATAGAAATGAACTCATTGAAAAAATCCAAAAACATTTTGATGCATTTTGTCTTCGTTTTGCTTTCCTCTAGAATGGGGTCTTGGTGGTGCCTCACAGAACAATTGCTGTACTCAGTACTAACCGACAAGTGAAAGCAGTAAGTGGTTTTAGTTTCATGGAATTGAACAGCAGAATGATAAATTATTGAAATACTCTGCAACCATTGCTATGTCTATAAAATACAGAATGTTGTAAAAGTGTTTTGACAATTTGCCAATTACAAGTATTGATAGTCCATGGGCGCTCCCTGCCTAAGAGTATCAGACCAAAAAAAAAAAAAAATCCACCACCTAAAAAAGTTGACCCCATAATATGACGCCCCGGCGCAGCTAACCTTGCGTCCGCTAAACCACCACATCTCAGAGCAAGAATCTTTCAATCGAACACGCATTGTCACCCCGCCAGAGCGCCCGGAGTATATCGACACGTTAGCTTCTTGAAGCAAACTCCCAATATGGTCAAGCGAGGAGCTTCAGAAGCTCTCGAAGAGCTAGCGGACATCGGCTCACCCGCATCCAAGAAGTCGCGAATGGACGAGGTCGCTTCCCCCCTCGAGAACGGGCTGCATTCGAGACAGAGCGAAGAGCCCAATGGTCGCGCACCGCAGGACAACGACGACGAGGATGAGGATGACTTTGAAGACGAGGTGCCAACAGCAGCAGCAGCGCCGATACGACAAGCCGCGCCGACAGATGGCTACGCAGACCTATACCTCGACACTATCGACCGCAACGTCCTCGATTTTGACTTTGAGAAATTGTGCTCCATCTCCCTCTCCAACATCAACGTGTACGCTTGTCTAGTCTGCGGGCGATACTTCCAGGGGCGAGGACCTAAATCACACGCCTACTTCCATTCTCTTGACGAGGATCACCATGTGTACATCAACCTCGAGACGCAAAAGGTGTACGTGCTGCCAGAGGGCTACGAGGTTAAGAGCAAGGCGCTGGACGATATCAAGTACGTTGCAGACCCGCGGTATACCAAAAAAGAAGCTATGGAGCTGGACCGCGTTCCGCGCACGAGTCGCACTATTGGCGGGAAGGAGTACACCCCAGGCTTCGTGGGTATGAACAACATCAAAGAGAACGATTACCTCAATGTGGTAGTGCAGGCGCTGTCGCACGTAACGCCACTAAGAAACTATCTCCTATTAGAAGACTTCTCGTCCCGTTCAGAGCTAGTCAAGCGATTCAGCATCCTCTTCCGCAAGATATGGAATCCTCGCGCCTTCAAAGCCCACGTCTCGCCCCACGAGCTCCTCCAAGAGGTCTCCCTACGCTCCAACAAGCGCTTCACCCTCACCGCGCAGTCCGACCCAGTCGACTTTCTCTCTTGGTTCCTCAACAACCTCCATCTCGGCCTCGGCGGCTCCAAGACCAAGCCAGGAAGCTCTATGGTACAGCGCACCTTCCAGGGTCGTCTCAAGGTCGAATCGCAAGCCATCACAGCACGCGCCGACGCCGGCGACCGGTTGCGCTTTGAGGACGCCGCCGAAGTCAAGATCGACATTGTCCGCTTCCTCCTCCTCACCCTCGACCTACCCTCCGCGCCACTCTTCCAGGACGAGCTCGAGAAGAACATCATCCCCCAGGTGCCCCTTACCACCATTCTCAGCAAGTACGACGGCCGAAGCTCTCAGGAGCATCACGCTCAGCGCAAACGATACCGCCTTCTTCACCCGCTGCCACCTTTCCTCATGTTCCACGTGAAGCGCTTCTCCCAGAATAAGTTCGTTTCGGAGCGCAACCCGACGATTGTCACTTTTGACGCTCGTAATCTCGATGTATCCCCGTACGTGGAGCCTAACCCGGCAGAATGGCCGCCTGGCGAACCTATTTGGTACGATCTGGTTGCCAACATTGTGCACGAGGCGGTGCGTATGAAGGAGGATGTTGCCGATACCAGCGAGGAGCGCAAGACGTGGAAAGCCCAGGTTAAGGACAAGGCTACGGGCGAGTGGGTGGTTGTCCAAGACCTTTTCGTCGATAAGGTTCAAAGCGAGCTGTTATACTTGGGGGAGACATATCTACAGATCTGGGAGCGGAGACGGGAATCAAAAGGGAAGAGCAAGGAGAAGACCGGCTCCTGATACTGGACCATGACGACGAAATAAAGATGTAGTAATAATGTAAAACCGGGCAGCGAAACACGCAGCCTCATTTGAATAAGAAGCACCCAAAACACCACAATGTGCAGAAGGCGCCCATGAATAGTCGTCTTCGATTCCCGCTGGGGCTCGCTTGGAGATTCATTTCTCCTTGTGCCAACTATCTGACAGTGTGCCGCGCTGGCATATAATACAAGTCCTCCCAGTCCAGTCAATCATTTCCCTCGTTCGCAATTCATCCTTCCGTCCTTCCATCCGTAAAACCCATCCATCCATCCATTCAAGTAAAAGCACCCCCATCTGATTTTTCTTTCACTTCCCTCTTCCAATACGAATATTGAATTGAAACGGAAACAAAGTAATGAGAAATAAAACACACATGCTCAGACGAATAGTATACAAAGTCCAGATGGGGTGCAAAGGAAAAATAAAAGGGGGAATTCGTAGGCGGCGTGCAAAGAAAAGATGATTAAGATGGGGAGAAATCATTCAGCCGCGCTCTGCCTGGCCCCGCCGGCGGCGTGACGTTTCTCGTTGTGATGTTGATTCGCCTTCTCGCGACGCTGTTCGTCGATGATTGTGCGTTGTTGGATGCTCGAGTCATGGGTCTTAAATTCTACACGGGTGTTGGGAGGGAAGTTGAGGACATGCTTCATGATTTCGCTGCAAATCTTGGTTAGCCAAATAATAACGGGCATTTGGGAGCAAGGAGTCCATACCGAACTTTGAGCACGCGACCCCCGTCGGTCTGTGTCCAGATACTCAAAATATCCTCACCATTCCTCACGCTGAGAACAGCACCAGACACATCCTCGCCAGCATCGCCAAATTGGTCGCCGATAAGAGCGATCATGAGATCCTCCCAATATCGATCTGCCACGCCCTTCTTCATCCGCACTATCCACTTTCCACCCTTCTTATTCACATCATCCTCCCAGATTGGACGAATATCCTTCTTGAAGAGATGATAGTCTGACACGACAGGCAGGGTCGACGGCCGTTTAAGGTGCGAATACACCTCCCAGAATTCCTCTCCTGTCCTAATCGAGGAGATCGGGTGCAGTGTGTTCTCGTACTCAATGTAGCCGTGGGCCTTGGAGATCGGTGGCCTGTACCAGAACGTCCAAGAGTCTTTCAACGTATGAGCAGCTGCAGGGTCTAAGGATACGGATGACTTAGTCTCCGAAATCGAAGCCATGCTTGGTGCTTTGCCAACAGTCTTGGACATGTCTTTCGAAGAACCCGACTTATGGACCGCAGTGTTCATAGCCGAGTCAAAAGGGTTCCCGCTAGATTTCGGGGTCTTGGCTGATCCAAAGGAAGCGAAGGCCCCAGAGCCCAGGCCGAAGGCACTTGAAGCTCCGCTGGTGGGAGACGTCACACCACCTCCTGCTCCAGGAGTCGTCGCGCTGAAAGGGCCGGTCTTAATGTGAGAGGGCGTGTCGCCGCTCTGGCGTTTGGAGAAGGAGCCATTGCGGGAGGAGGACTCGGCGGACCCGTTCGGCCCCGAACCTTGCGTGGACAGGGAGAGCTTTCCGGAGCTGCTAGAGCGTCAGTCATTGCGTAATTCAAATGTGCGCGAGAGGAACAGGGTGCGGCCCTCGAGATGGACACTCACTTTGTGCGTCGAGTCCATAGATTGTCCATGAAGACGTGTGGCGGATGCTCACGCCTGCGGTTGACAGACTAAGTGGCTTTCAGGAGGAGCGGGAGTCGGGTGACTCGAGGGAGGAACGCTTAGGACGACGGGCGGGAACTTGTGCGCCGATGAAGATTTCGCGGTGGGTCGACGAGTTGTAACGATGCGGTAATGTATTAATAGGGTCGAAAGTGATAGAAAGGATAGATATGTTTCGATGCAGAGACAGAGGCAGCGGCAGAAGTCGAGCCAGGGGGCGACGGAGGCAGATTTTCGCAAAGCTCGGTTACGGTCGGAAGCAGTCGTTCACGGGGGTGATGGAATTGATCGTGGGGTCTGAAGTTGGGGATTTTTCGCGAGTCGAGTGGGTGGATGGCGATTAGCCCTATTGTACAGCAAGTAGGAAGTGATGTATGGATCGAATTTCGAAGGTGTGCTTTGGATCGGAAGAGTGAATTATGGCGTTGCGATGCAGGGTGTTGGGGTTGCGTTGAGGTTGTGTTGTTTTGTGTTGTGTTGCAGTTGTGGTACTCGTAGTCTGGGGTTGGAGTGTCGGAAGGAGATTGGAGAAGCTGATGGGGGAAGAAGAGGGCAAAGTTCTTCTTTTGGTTGGTCTGGTCTGGTTTGGGATGGTTAGGTTAGGTTGTCGAGTTGGTTGGATGAGGACGAGTTATGCAGCGGGCAGTTCAGGGTCTGGTAGTAATGGCAATGGAAATGGTAATGGAAATATTGGGAGTGGGAGTGGAATGGTAGTAGCAGTAGAGAAAAAGGGCTGTGGAAAAAACTCAGGCGACGAATCTCAATTGCCCGCCTTTAAGATTTGAAGCGCGCGAGTGGAGGAGGCTGCTGCTGCCCCATCGTCTCTCCCAGTCAGGCAGTCACTGAACTGGCAAAGACGGCCTAAATTACCTAAATTTTGCTAGCATCACCAGAATTACGACTACTTAGTACTAAGGTACCAAAGACCAATTGAATAAAATTTATTACTGCAAAGAAAAAATGCTATAATGACTAAGTACTACTAATATTCAAGTTACTTATGTTTGCCAGTGGCTCTCCTAACATAGCCATTGTTTTGGTTCACAACTACTACTACTACTACTACTACTTCGTTGCTTTCTTATTTCCTACAGTAAGTTCCACGAGTCTTCATCTAGCTTGGGTACCTTACCATTTATTACTCCACACGAGAGACATGGCACGTTGAGCAAAGTGTAGTGGCTGGATGCTTGGTTAGACTCGAGATGGTGCAGCCAACCCACACTTGTACATACGTGCACGGGTCGCAAAAACCTGAAACTTAGGCATGGAATTGGGATTTTATAAATCAGTCCGCGACGGCTCTTTTATCAATTACTGATGGTGAACAGGAGAAATGGAGGGATCATCAGATAACGAACTGCATTTAATATCTCCCAGAATTCTAAGCCATCTAATCCATGCGTGCTATTAATTATTATTAATTCTTACCACGCGCTATGCCTCTAAGTGTAGTACAGTCTCTATCATCCTCCCTTTTTGTTTTTCTATCTTCTCGTTGGCTTCACACCCCTTCCCTTCCAGTGCAATTTACTTGGTACGCTTGTAGATCTTGTCAAGGAAAGTCTCGAACACAGTCTTCTTGAGACCGGAACTCTCATCAATCTGGTCAATCATGGAGCGAATCTCGGTAGCACGCCTCTCCTCGAACTCTTCATAACGCTGCTTGAGCTTCATGTCGTCGTACAGCTGCTTGATGACAGCCTCCTTGGCGTCGTCCTTGATGCCGTAGTTCTCCTCGAGAATCTTGCGCTGCTCGGGGGTGGCAATCTCGATGGCCTGGTTTACGAGCCATGAGCACTTGTTGTCCTTGATGTCGGTGCCAATCTTGCCAATGTGCTCGGGCAGGCCAAAGTTGTCAAGGTAGTCGTCCTGGATCTGGAAGTACTCGCCGAGAGGGATGAGGATGTCCTCGGCCTGCTTCAGGGTGGTCGGAGTGGCGACCTGAAGCATGTGGAGGGCCAGGGCAACAGGAAGGTAGAAGGAGTAGTAAGCAGTCTTGTAGATGACAATGAAGCGGTATTTCTCCATGGAGAAGTTGTCGAGGTTGACCTTGTCCTCAGGCGCAGTAAGGAGATCGCAGAGCTGGCCAAGCTCAGTCTTGTAGGTAGTATCGTGGAACAGCTCAAGGAAGTCAACGTAAGCAGGGTGAGAACGGAAGAACTTCTTCAGAAGTGTGTAGATAGCCGACTCGAGGAGGAAGGCATCGTTGATGGCAATCAAGCCAACACCCTCCTGGCGGTACCAGCAGGGCTGTCCACGACGGGTGACACTGCTGTCCATGATATCATCCGAGACAAGGAAAAAAGCTTGGAGGAGCTCGGTCATCCATCCAAGTGTTGCAGCCTGGAAATATTCCTCTTCCGATAGCGGCCGATTGACGAGGAGCGACACGGTATCAGGGACGGACATGCCGCGGTTGCATTTTCCGCCGAGAGGGTTCACATTAAGGTTCTGTAGAAAGAAGAAAAAAAAGTTTAAGATCAGCCTGATTTCTTTCAAAGTCTGGAGTTGAGGGTTTTACCTTCTTGTACCAGTCGAACTCAGCCTGGGGAAGCTTATGCGCTTTGGCATCCTCAAGCAGGGCCGCCTCGAGCTTGGGGTAGATGGCCTCAAATTCCTGAAGAGTAGTTCTCTGCGCCATGGCGAAGACTGGATATCTACGATGGAAGATGATTGAGAGGACCGAGTATTTTCTTTTCGAGCTTTGTCTGTGAAGAAGCCGGAAGCGAGGATTGGTGACAGGAAATTTATTTGGAATAAGGCTAAGTTCGGAATAAATTGTGGTTATTAGGTGGTGGTGGTAGCTAAGCGAAGTGCCCCTCAGTCCCTCTTCGTTGTCCGCGGGACCCTGCAGCAGGAACAATTGAAGAACAGCCCACCGCCCACCGCCTGAATGACCCCACCCATCCTTGCAAGACCCTGTTATCGTGCCAAGCCACTCAAAAAATTTCCCCAATCGAGGTCGGCATCTTTTTTTTTACGCCAACTCCGATGCTCCAAACCCCGACACCTAATTATCACAAGAGTCGCAACAACACAGAAAATATAATTATATACCCCGCCTAAAGGCAGTCGCAGAAATGGCGCCTTCGAAAACGCGGACCGTCAAGAACAAGCACGCCGCTCCGAAGGGAAAGTCAGCGACCGATGGCGGCGCAAAACCGAAAGCCAGAACCGGTCCTCCGCCTTCGAAGCAACTCAAGGAGAAGAATCGCGCTGCGCTGGTGAAGAAGCCTAAGAAGAAGGTCTACACGGAGGAAGAGCTCGGGATTCCCAAACTAAATATGATTACGCCTGTGGGAGTGGTGAAGCCAAAGGGCAAGAAGAAAGGCAAAGTCTTTGTTGATGACAAGGTACGTTAATGCTCTAATGTCGTTAACCCCCATCGATGGCCTTATCACTGACGCATGCACCTCAGGAGGGAATGAATACCATCATGTCCATGGTACAGGCAGAGAAGGAGGGTCAGATCGAGTCGAAGATGATCAAAGCACGCCAAATGGAAGAGATCCGGGAAGCTAGGAGAGTAGAGGCTGAGAAGAGGGAGGAAGAGAAAAAATCAAAACTGGAAAATGTGAAGGAGTCATTAAGAAAAAAGCGGAAGCGGAAGTCGGGCGAGGACGAAGGCGTCAAGGTTGCTGCATCCTCAGGAACGAAGGCTGGTAAGCCTAAGAGAAAGAGCGTGTCGTTCGCTTAACCATAATTATGATGAGAGGGGGAAAATACCCTTGGATTTGTTTGGCATTGCTAGGCGCTGGGCGTTTGTTGCAACATATGGGTTACAGATCAGGCTTTGAGAAGACAGAAAGTCTTGATCAATCAAATCACTTGCTAAGCGGAGTTATAATACGTCTATGTACATTTATACTCTATCTTGACAGTTTCGCTCTACTTGCTCTTTTATCTATCTTGTCTCGGCTCTTTACTCTGTCTTTGTGTCGATATCAGCCATGGGCCATGGTCATTTTCCGCCTCATGGGGTTGTACTGAGCTTCACGTGCCGGATCCCCAGAGGTTGTTGTAGGTCCCTCAGCAGGTTTGATGCTCTGTAGATCGGTTTTGAACGCCATATGATTCAGGAAGTTGTTCACCTAGGCAGGATGAGGATAAGCCTAATCTAAGAGAAAAAAAAGTTGAGAATACTTACCGGACGAGGATACCAACGGCCGCCACCAGTCTCAAACCAACAAAGATGGCCTCCCAGGGACGTAGTCAGGAGGATTGTGTTTGGGTTTAGCTTGAATTCTCCATATGGGAGAGCTTCTTTTACAGCAATCTGATCACAAGTTTAGCCTCCTGAACGTGGGTCATCAGCAGAGGGTGCATACGGGATCATCTGTAGCTTGGATTGCGAGGAAAGGTATCTTGATAGACACAATAGCATCGACGGATGACGCATCACGGTAGTACGCGTCCTCAGTGGGATACCCCCAGGTAGGACATCTATATTATGTTAGCAAAGACCTTCGGCAAAGGGCAGTGTAACGTACTGAATAGCGCGGTCAAACTCATTCAGATATGTGACGTTTTTTATCGACTCCAAATCCAGGTCCGTGTACTTCCCCAGCTCCGTTTTGTGCGTCTCGACAAGCTGCTTCATTGCGGCTAGACAAAACAGCATTAGCAAAATTGAAGGTGCGTCGTTGAAACAGTCTTCTAAGCATACCTCCCATCACACGAAGATATATTTCCTTGCCGATCAGTGAAGTTTGCATTATCTTGCTGCTAACCTCCAAATTGAACGGATTGGAGCAGATTACAGCAGCTTTCAGTGGACACGCTGACCCTTCTTCACCGCAATACTAACATAATGTTAGTCACCCGATTCGCGGATGATGGTGATAGGTTCCGACTTACGTTTGTGAGCATATTCGCGCCGAGAGAAAATCCCAATCCAAAAAGGGGCCGGTTGGGGAACGTTTTGCTTGCCCACTGAATCGCCTAAACAGAATTCCATAAGTCTCAAGGCTGTAAATAGACGATAAAATGCTCTAACATACCTGTCGTGCATCCCACGTCGCTCGGGCGTTATACAGTACACCACTGGTAATCTTGCTCTGGGCACAACCCCTTGCATTCAGCACGCAAATCTCCCAGTCACCTTGCTGCATGAGAGGCTCAATACAATGCCGCAAATATATCTCATGTGAGCCACCAGACAAGCCGTGCAAGACGATCAGCATTGGTTTGTTGTCGTCAGAACCGACTTTACTCCATTGCTCCTCTGTGTAGTTGACTGTGCGTTCGGGAAGGTCCGCATCTTGCTCCTCATGTGGCTCAACAACAAAATCGACGGCAAACGTCCCCTCATAGGCTTTGTTCTCGGCTGTGAATAACCTCCGTCGGTAGTACACTGGTGGTCCTTCTGGTTTGGTGGCCGTCCACATGGTCTGGACATGGCCGTTGAACAGCAGCGGGTTTAGCTGGCATGGCGGGGTTGCGTCCTCACAGATCTTGAGCAGATTTGTCTCTGTGCCATCCTTCTCCTTGACCGTCCGTGTCGACGGCGCATGCGTAAAGTTTATCTTGGCTTGACCGAGCCACTCCATGATGTCGACGAGGCAACGGTATGAAGAATGTGAAGAAGGAAAGGAGACAATCCAGGAGGCAGCTAAAGGGTTAGATATGAGGGCAACCGACAAGTGAGAAGTTATTTGGGGTCGAAATACGTGGTGTCTCACTATCGTCTATGACGAACCATGAGAAGGAAAATGACAATGCTGAGAAACTGCGAGAGGAAAGAATATGAACGAAGGTGTCTGTGGTGACGGAATGTAGCAAGGCCGAATCCCGTATAGACTCGTCCGTGCAGCGGATGGTGGATCCCGGATGAAGGTTGAGCTACCGACTATGCAGGCCAAGTTACCGCCGTTGTGTTCGGTTGTTTCCAAGAGAAATTGAATGTTAATACTGGAGCAGTATTTTGAAGACCTTGTCGATCACGAACTGATAGCAGTCAAGCCACCTCGGCTCTTGTGACGAAGATATTGCAGGGGGGCCGATGTAAGTGCGGGCCTGACGATCAATACACGTACAGCAACGAAGATACCAGTCCTGTATACATGTACGAGTAGCTCGTAAGAATTGAAATTATGTAAATTGACACCAGTAATAATAAGAATTCTTCAATCTTTTTTTTCTTGTTTTTCTTTACTCTCCTGTTATGAGCGTCAGAGCGAGGCCGAGGTATTCGGAGAGGCCGCCGTAAGTGGAACTCTGCCCCGAAGGCCAGGCCTTGTGGGCTAAGGTAAGTTATTCCTTCCCGAATACACGTACTTACAGTGGAGCTCCCTCTGTGCAATATCAAGAGCGAGGTGCAGTGGTGTCCAGGTGTTAAATATTGGCGGACTGCTTACTAGCGGTCGTATTAGCCACGTGACCAGCTGGGTTTACCTCATCCACTTTCTCTGTGCCTTGCAACCAAGAACACCTATGCTGACAGCCCGACAAAGTCGAATATGCATCCACGACGGACGGCGAAGCCCACCATCAGTGACAGCCTGCCATATCTTCAGCATGGAAAAATATGTTGATAAAATTTCATCCGCACCTCTCTCTCAAGCCGAGGGGCGGGCGCTGAATCATCCGACAATGCCGACATGAACAGCCGAAGCGGTGCGCGATGCCTCCCATCTGCGAAGAATCAACTCCATACAAATCGCAACTACCCTCATCTGAACGGATATCAGAGACTTGTCCTTAGATCTGAGTACACATTCAGCCTACTGCTGCTGTATCCCGCAACTCCGAACCTCTGGTAGTTACGTCTCACCTGGCTACCAACAGCACACCCACGCATACCTGGTGCTCTAGATCTTCGGTCATACCTGAATCCTTTTGAAGACGCGATTCTTGAACTGCAAATCTATGGTTTCCAGACTTGGTCAGTTGGGATTTTCTCTCTGACACTTTGGATTCTTCTGCCTGTGCCTTCTTGGCCTGCCCATCTTTTCTGATGTAGCGCCACATTTCATTCAGTCTATTGATATCCCCCCTCGAAAGATGACGGAGTTTTCCTGTCGATCACACAGTGGGAGCGGCTTCTCACCCCAGCGTCACACTCAGATTATGAAGTGAAGTGGTTCGGCATTCAACATCACCAACTGTGCAGCTTTCTCGTCGTGCGGCCGCCGCATAGCGACTGAGATGAGACTCCCTGCATGCGCGCGCTTTGAGTCAGAGCCTTGAAGGCTCCTGAAGCACATACAGACTCGACCAGCCATCAAATTCTGGGGATCAATGCGGCGTACGTGCAGGATTCAACGCTACCGGGCTTGAGGAGGAACTGCTGATTACTCTATCGTGTCTCATTGATACGGCTGTGTCTTTGTTGCAAGGGAGACATGGATGATTAGTGCTGTGAAGGAAGTCGTAAATGATCCTTGAGGATCCGTACATAGTGCTCTTGATTATTCGCCATGATACATGCTCTGATGGAAGGAAAAGGGAAGGTTTCTACCGGTAGGTTTACGTGCTGGAAATCACAGGGATTGGGATACTTCTGTCCTTCCGGCCATGGCCATTGCAAACTTTACCACAGCCTGGTTTCAGGGCCCTTGCAGGCAAGGCAATTGGTTAGCACGGGACTTGTGAGCAACCGCCGCAGAAAAGGTACAGGTTGGATGCTCTGCAATGCTGGAAAGGAGATCGCTGGAAAGCACATGCTTAGGTTGGATCTCATCCCGGGTGTGAACCTCGTCACCATCGTAAAGTGAGTGTGATGGGCTCTTTGGTGGTTGCACGCCCACACCTTTCACTTCACGCTTGCATTTGTGGTACTGGCCTTCTCCGTCAACAACACCAGGCTGTCAGAATCCTACTATCCCGCGCAAAACCGGGCCTCTGCATCAATTTCGTATTTCTCGATGCATTCATGAGGCATTTCTGAACTCTGATTTGCATCAACAACGAATTTTCATCAGCGCCGGCAAAACAGACTGCCTCTTCGCGCACTTTGATAGCTGGAGGCTGATCCCTGATGGCCCGGCTAAGGTACGGGGAATTGGCCACCAGCGACAGCACTAAAAACTCAAATGGTCCACAGCAGGTCACTGGGTACGAGTACTATGGCCGCCCAGCTAGAGCCTCCACGTCGCCCTCGCCCTCGCCTTGACCCTCAGCATGCTGCCATGAGAGACGTCGGAGGATACGATGACCCACGACACGCGGCTCGAGCTGGTAGAGGTGTGAAGTCCTCCGATAGATCAGGATCTCCTCCTCGTGGGCCTCGCCATTCCCCCCATCGCGAAGCCCGCCATCGCCCATCCCCGAGACCTGAGCCATCTCACCACCCGCATTCCCGTCACGCATCCCCCAATCGTGATCGTGAAAGACGTGATAGCAGGTGGTCCTCGCCGGAAGGCACCTCACGTCAGCTTTCAAAGGCAGACGACCTTATCCCACGATTTCGAGAGAAGCAAGCACGCGGTGAGGAGGCCGAGGACAAGGCTCCGAGACGCAGCCGAAGTCGAAACCGAGTCGCTCCAGGCTCCCCATACTCTTCTAAGAGACATCGGAGCCGTAGTCGTTCTCCAGGCTCTCGCCATCGGAAGAAATCCAAGAGACAGTCCAGTCCTTCCTCTCGACCCCGAGGGGACGATCACGACTCCGGGTCCAAGCGCCGCCGCCGACACTCACCGCGCGGTCATCGGCGGACCTCTCCCCGCCCTTACGCGTCGCCGAGCAGAGATACGGAAGAGTGGTTGCAAAGAAGGCGTCAAACAGGCTCCGCATCACCACGCGATACCGAGTCTCGTCGTAGGGGTCCCGAGCCGGCGTACGCCGCCTCAGATAACTCTGGGGCTGCACGCATTCCATCCCCTGGTCCACCTGACTCACGCACATCCAGCAGTCGACCACCTCGACCCAGCCGGCCATCCTCCATAGCATCCTCCCAGAGGGACCTGTCGCGTCAGGACTTGGAGCCCCAGCGTGATTATCCTACTGAGCCACCCCGATCTCCAAGGGGCCACCGAGATAGGAGACGACGTCTGTCGTTCGAGCCTTATCCCCCACAGAGAGTGGACATTGAGGAGGAAATGGGGCCTCGCGGTGGTTATCGAGGAGGGTATGACCCTATGTACTCGCACAAGTCACAGTACCATCACGACCCTCGTGCATATTCCCAATCACCTCGACACGGTCCTTCATATCACAATTCCCCCACACACTCCCCCTACGGTGGCAGTTGGTCCGGGAGGGGGGGACAATATCCATCACCAAGGTAAATATGTCCGGGCGCATTGTTCCTTTCTTCAACTGACATTCGATAGTCATTATCCACCCTCACGCCATCCTGACAGTGGCAGTTACGGTCAACCCGATGGTCCCGGAGGCCACTATCACTCAGGGCCGCCACGATCCCCCTCCTATAACCCACACCCAAATTCATACAGAGGGGGTCCCCGTGGAGGAGATTCTAGGGGACCTGCTTTCAATGGACGCGGTGGTCAACGAGGTTCCAATTTCAAGCCCTCGCCTTGGGTGCCTGGAGGCGGCCGTGGTCGTGGCCATGCTCCCGATGAACCCAGTGGGGGTCGTCAACCCTTTGGCGACAGTGAGCCCGGTTCTGGAGCTGGAGAAAGCAAACGCGATTCTTTAGTCCCTCCACGAGATCCCCCAGTCGATGACTCCAACGAAACCCAAGAAAAGTCGGACAATATCCCAAGAGGCCCTTCCGGCCGTGCCCCCCCTTCCGGCCCAAGCGGCCAAGGCAACTCTTCTGCGAAGTTCAGCTTTGCTTTTAAGCCCTCCTCAAAACCGGGACCAACAGCACCGAAACCGGAAATATCATCAAAATTCAACGCAGCGCCGCAAAGAAGAGTATCGCTTGAGAAACCCCAGAATGACCGGGCCCCTCCACCTTCAGCTCCTACCGAACCTGCATCCGCACGAGCTCGACAAGACCCCCGAAACCCGCCAGATGGACCGAGATTTGCCCCTAGAATGCGCAAAGTAAAGAAAATCATGAAGAGACCGAAGGCCCGTCCGACACTTCCAACCGAGCTGGTAGCGTCTGAGTCAGTGTTCTTCCGGAAACCCGGTAATGAGTCCGTTGTTGGCTCTGGAACATACGGCAAGGTCTTCAAGGGGTTGAACGTCTACACCAAGGGCCTCGTTGCACTGAAGCGGATACGCATGGAAGGCGAGAGAGATGGGTTCCCTGTTACGGCTGTTCGAGAGATTAAGCTGTTACAGTCTCTTCGGCATACCAATATTGTAAACCTACAAGAGGTGATGGTCGAGAAGAACGACTGTTTCATGGTTTTTGAGTACTTATCCCATGACCTCACAGGTCTACTCAACCATCCCTCCTTCAAGCTTGAGCAGCCCCAAATGAAGGATTTGGCGAGGCAACTCTTCGAGGGTCTCGACTACCTTCATACCAGAGGAGTGCTGCACCGAGATATCAAGGCCGCCAACATTCTCGTCAGTAACGAGGGTGTTCTCAAGCTAGCAGATTTTGGTCTAGCTCGGTTCTACGCGAAACACCATCGCTTGGACTATACCAATAGAGTTATCACGATCTGGTATCGATCCCCTGAGCTGCTACTGGGAGAGACCCAATACACAGCGGCTGTTGATGTGTGGAGCGCCGCTTGTGTCATGGTGGAAATCTTCACCCGGCACGCGATCTTCCCCGGAGACGGCACGGAGCTTAGCCAACTTGAAAAAATTTATAATATATTTGGCACACCCAATCTCAAGGACTGGCCGGGGTTGGTGGATATGGCTTGGTTTGAGCTGCTCAAGCCCACTGCCAAGAAGAGAAATGTGTTTGCCGACAAGTACAAAGAAAGACTCACACCCGCCGCCTTCGAACTTTTATCTGCCATGTTACAATATGACCCTTCGAAGCGTCCCTCTGCCGCCGAGGTTTTGCAACATGCCTACTTCACCACGGAAGAACCGCCAGCGAAGCAGGCAACAGAGTAAGCACCCTTATCACAGTGAGTCCTATTGAACAAGTCATGTTAACCACGCCCTCCACAGACTTTCTACTATCGGCGATTGGCACGAGTTCGAGTCTAAAGCTCTTCGAAAAGAGAACGAGCGCAAAGACCGTGAGGCACGCAAGGCCAACAAAGATGCCGCCGCATCTGCTGCTCGAGAGAAGGATAAGAAGCGTCCCATCGACAGCCAGGATCAGGCGAGAGATGCTAAGCGCGTGCATGTGGATGAGAAATCTACGGAGGACAAGAATCCACAAAAAGAAGCTGAAGGCGAATAACGAATTGGCACGGTCACAGCTGTATTATTATCGGTTCTAAAGCGAGGCAGAGAACTGTTGGTGTTGTAATTGGCCCATATTATTACGTATGTTCTGTTAGTCAGAGCCGGCTCATGCCATCCAGACACGACTAAACGGGAATGGAGAGATCTGGCGTTTTTTTGGTACCAGGGATGAGCATCAAACCAATTGCATGGGTTAAAGAAAATCGAAAGGAATCAAAAAGGAAGGGAAGGAAGCATTGTATAGTATATACCCCCCACCATAATCATATTTGGGCTTATCTGAGGGCATCCCCCTTGGGTACGTGTAATGCTTGGGCCTCCGCAAGTCATCAAGAAAGGAATTTACCGGAGAAGCAAGCCAAACAGCTGCTATTCTTCTTGATTAATATACCATTATTGCAGCTGCGGTACAATTTTGTTTCTCATTTTCAACTATCAACGGCTCACTGGTCGAGTTGCCTCGCAAATAGCCGATTACCAAC
Organism: Waltergamsia citrina; assembly: GCA_022814615.1. Classification (NCBI taxonomy): domain Eukaryota; kingdom Fungi; phylum Ascomycota; class Sordariomycetes; order Hypocreales; family Bionectriaceae; genus Waltergamsia; species Waltergamsia citrina. The sequence goes on from JAKLNE010000026.1 coordinate 415,113, forward strand.
AGTCTGACTTCTTCACCTTTCCACCCACGATTTGTTCTTCTTGCTAGTATCATAAGTCATATATCTTCGTGAGTCTCCCAATCCCAACCAAAGACGCCCTGCAAATATACATGATCTACCAGAGATCCGTTTAGCTCCAGTAAATCATATCTATCTTGGCATGAAATTCTCATAAAATCGTTAAAGGCATAAACACATATCATCATAGGAAAGTTTCAACACCTTTTCCTTTCGCATCAGTTGTGCGAAGTAGTTCTCGTAGGCTACCCTCAGCGCGGCCAGGAGATGTGCTGGAAGTCTCATGCGATCGCCAAGACATCCAACCGGTCAGTGTAGAGAACAGACCGTTGGAGGAAGTAGAGTTGAGGTCTTGAAGGGAAGTAGCCGCTGCAACGTCCTGCCTCCCAGGCCTGACAATGCGATTGTTGGCGGTCTGGGTAGAGGCTTCCTTTCCAGACTGCTGCTCTGGAGCCGTGCGTATTTCTAAATGGCTCGTCGAGGCTTGTGGCTGGGCGGGTTCGCCTACAAGGGCTGTTGCAGAGCCGCGAGGCGTAGCTTGATCGGCGGTCGCAGATACTTGCTTCGAGCTATCTATGAGCGCCAATGAGGCTGACTTGCGCCCCGGGGACAGTTTGACATCGTCTTGCGAATGCTGATCGTCCATGATGCTTCGTGACGATGTCGTCGGCGACGTATGACCTGAATCTTTCCGGACTGCCCGCCCTCGGACTTCATCTGCAAGGTCGGCTGCTGACCTTTTCTTAGACCGATCCTCATCTGAGGATCGGCTGGATGACATGATTGTTTCTAGTGTTCCCATAGCCCTGCTATTCCTCCTGGCTCCATTGCGCCTTCTCCTCTGGTGTCGTAGGCTCCGCTCATCATCTGAAGAAACAATTTGCAAGGTCGGCCCTTGAGTCTCTTGTGCCCGCGACATGCTCAAGAATGAAGACCCGGAGCCGTGAGGTTGATAATGAACCTCGTATTGATTGCTCAACGAGTATCTGGACTTTGCGCAAATCTCAGCAATGCGATCCAAATCAGCATTGATGTCATTATCGCCGTCCTGTGCTGTCTCCATATTGGCCATGAAGCTCTTGAAAGTAAAGGCTTCGACGGGAGGCAGCTTTGCCTCCTCTGAGGCTCTTGAGCCGAACCCCTTCTTGTCGCGTGTACGGGCCATCCTATTCAACATGCCATTCCTGGCTGTAGTGACAGTAGCGGCAAAGGGCAAGCTGCGCCGTTCTGCAGTTGCTGAGCTTCCACTTTGAGAGACTGTACCTGCACCGCCGTGAACAATGACACCTCCTCGGGACGTGCTTATAGGACGAGCAGGCAAGGGCGAGTAGTAGCTGCGGACAATGACGGGTTCGGAATAGGTGCTACTCTGAGCACCTGTTGATCTCTCGTAACGGTAGGGCCTTGGGTAGTTGTGGTTGAGTTCTCGTAGCGCCGATGTACGGCTCTCAGCTGTTGAGTCGTCGACGGGAATTGGTCTGCCCTCCGCAGTTGAAGGGACTAGGCTCGTAGACGATTGATTGGGCTGAAAAGGGCGGATGATAGAGGAAGGGAAGGCGCTCGTGGCTGCGTTGGCAGCAGCACGGCCCGGCAATGACGCCGTGTCGGAAGTCGAGCGTAGGTGACCCCTCTGATTATGATGAAGATGTGTTTGAATAGAGGTAGGAGGTGGAGGGGAGGAAGAGGAAACTGAATGTGGGGGATAAGACATTGTGTCAGTCTGGAAGTAGAATAGGTAATAATAAGTGTTCTAGGCAAGGGTCCAAATGTTGCGCACGCCCAGAAGATTGGCAAAATCAGTGCCAGTGGATCAACAGCATAAGTGCCTGCCCTGTATGTGAGCGGCAAGTTTCTTTCTGTTGTCTTGCAGCCGTATTGCAGGAGAAAGGAGCAGGGTGCTTCGTGTCGATCGAGGAAGGGTACTAGTATCAAAGCATGCTGCATGCAGCGAACGGAAGGGCGTGGTTAGATGACATTCAGCCCACGGGAAGCTGTAGCCGAAGAGCCTTGGACGTGTGCTGGAAGGATACGAGAGGCGGACAGCAGAAGACGCAGCGGCAAAAGTAGACGCAGACGCAGGGGGGGCTGCAAATTGCTGGGTGTACGCTTGGATATTCTAATATGCAGTCGAAATGCAAGGACGACGTGGACAGCGACGGCGCAAGGACGGCTGAGAGGGGGAGACGGGTGGTATTCAAGTATAATCAGGATTGGTACAGCCGCGGAGGCATGCCGCTCGGGTTTTGATGGGAGCGAGCGAGCGATCAATGGGATGCTGCTAAAAGGAATTACTACGAGTAACAGAGAAGATTGGGAGGGAAAGATTGGGAAGAAAAGATGGGATTGGGTGAGTTTCGAGTAAAGAGTGCAGAAATGCAACATTGTTCGCTAGGAAGGTGCGACGAAGGTGCCTGGCTGTCGTGGCTGCTGTTTAGAGGGCCAGAGAGCGATGCCGAATGCGTGCACACCCCGCCATTGATTGACTTTGGGCCAATCATCGTCCTTCACCCCGCATGAGTCTCGGCTGCTAGCTGGCACTCTCTGTTCTAGAAGAGACAAGTGAAGGTACATCCATTCTCACCCGAAACTCTACGTCTCAGAAGTACAGTTACTCAAGCCAACCCTTCTCTTTGTTGAGACCTGGGGTCACAGTCCTGCTAGTACTACTTAGTATTCGTAGTCAGAGCTCCAGCTGAGGGAATGCGCCCATATCTCATCATTCACTCAGTAAGGTAGGATATCAGTATTCATCAACAGCAATTCACTTGGTACAAGTCAATTGAGGCCCATAAGACGTTGCTAGAAAGTCACGGGAAGAGCTTTTCATGTATGTGCTTTCCACGACGTAGTAGTACTGGCAGGAGCCAAGTTGAAATGGTCCATCTCCACGATCAGCATTGCTGCGTTGTTCCCTCAGACCCGGGGTATTTTCTGGCATTCCCGACTGGGACAAAGAGATGGGGCGCTATGCCGAAACGCCTGAGAAGGCGAGGAGACAGGGCTGAATGTGGTCGAACGCCCGCTCCACGTCCCTCACACCGAGTGGCTTCTCCTCCAATGCGTTCGACATCGGTGAGTTGTCCATGAGGGGTCGAGGCGCTATTTGGGAGCCAGAGCAACACACGGCCAATGAGGCCCAGTGTCATTCTGTCTAGTTCGTGTAGCATGAATGATGTTACAAATAGTGCAGAGTCTGTTGCTTAATGAATGGTGGTGAATAGGGACTGGGTACTATGAGAAAAAGAGCAACCAATTATGCCTTATTACTACTACTAGTAGATCTTTGTGATGTGGTGTGTCTCTAAGGCACAAGAGTTGCACGCATCTTGAACCTAAGACTGCCTGTCGAACTCCTCACGCACCGGGTATATATATGTGTGTATCGCCTGAAGACCCTCCAACAACCCCAGCCTTCCACCCTAGAACCGAAGATATTAAACAAGCAAGATCCTCAATTCACTGGAAAGGCGGCCTCGTCATCTCTCATACGAGAGCATCAGTGAGCCATCGGTTGGGCCATAGTTCCATATCCCATGCCTCCAGTCTGAACCTTATCTGAGTAAATGCCCGGAGCTCGTCGAGCCGCGACTCTCCCATGAACCGCCTCTTCGCGACGATCGTAGTAAACGTATAACAAATAGAAGGCGTGAATGTGGCCGGGAATTCCGCCAAGCAGCGTCAGGCAGACGTTGATGAATAGATCTTGGGGCAATGTCAGTCATCAGACTTTGGTAGTTCGCGGCAGATACCGCTGAAACGAGACTACTCACCCATCCCGCATCCTGCGACGATGAAGACTCCAGCAGGAGGGACTGCGTCCAGTTAGCCATGATGTCCTGTCGCTAAAGAGATATTGAAAAAAAAAAAGTCTACGCACAGAACAAGGTTATAACAACCGCGAGAATGGCGCCAGCGACTCCCATGATGGCGGCCTTGGTAGGTAGATTCGATATCGTCAGGTCGCGTGGATCGTACGAGTTCCTGTAGCGGTGTCGCAGAAAAGCAACAGTTGAACAGGGGAGCTTGTCCTATATATTCTTTTTATGGCGAGAGGGGGAAGAAAAAAGCCGGATTAAGATTTTAAGTTGAGCTAAAAATCTGAAGACCCAAACGAGCGAAAGCTTCAGTTGTCAATCAGAGATGAAAATTGAGAAGCTCATGGCTTCGTCATGGCCGGACCTGGGCAATGACGTGTACCCGTAACCTCTTTAAGGTTCTTCACATGACACTCGCCAAATCAGGTGGCAGCGCATGTGGCAAGCTCGTTCTAGGCGTTCTAGGCATTCTTCTACGGTCTTTGCCCGATTTCTATGGCATTTTGGAGCCAAGAATTAATTGGGGGTTTCTATAGCCACTTCTCATGGCATTTGAAGGAGATGTAGGGCTTAGAAGGAGGTAGAATACCCCGAAGCCGGATCCTGATTCGCGGCACAGCGGCTGGATGTGTTTCTGTTCCTGTTCCTGTTCCTGTTCCTGAAGTACCCAGGTACATTGAATTGAGGAGCTGCTATGCCGATCGCGCCCGCTCTCGGCTCCCATTGCAGTGTGCTCAAATATGCATTATGTTCCTCCACCAATTCAAGAATCCCATGGCATGGATTTAAATGGAATCTTAAAAACCAATATTGGTTTTGTGAGGAATTTGATTGATTTATATCATAGAATGACTCCTGCTCTAGCAGTATTAGTATCAATAGTAGTGGTAGTACTAAGTTAGCCACGAGATTCAACCCTCGCTCCGACGTATCTGATGCCATTAGAATTACTGCTACTACTAGTAGTACTCATTAGGTTGGTGTTCCACAAGTAAAGAAAACCTATGTTCATCTCGCACCGGAACCCGGAATATGACTATGCAGATGAGCAATTGGAATGGTTGCCATCAAATCCGAGCTCAGCTGCAGCAGCCTGCGGCTCCAAGTCACCGTTCTTCCGCGTCTTCCCAATTCGATAAAGCATGCACGTCGCCAGATGCCGCAGTGTACGATGTCGTGCACAGCCATTCATCGGAGCATCGGCACGTATGCTGCCTGCACTAGTAGCAACGAACCAGACGTTGTAAACCAACAACATTTAATATGAGTAGTACAGACGACCTCTCTACGCGAGTAATGGCCGGCTTGCCGACGAAAAGAAGCTTACCAACGCTTACCTCCTACCATCCTCAGACACTGTCTAGCTGCGCTTAGGTGCAGCAGAGTGGACACCCAGTGACAAGCGGGACGCAATGGATTTCCCGTAGGATTCGGAGTCATGTTAGAGAGCCAGAGTCCGAGTCATCCGCTCTTCTACCGGCAACTACTAATTAGCAGGTACAAGCACTCAGGGGCTCTTGCAAGAAGACTGGATGTTGAGCATCGTTTAGTCCGTCACTCATCTCAGGCTGCTGAGGACACTTGATTACGCTGTGCCACCCATGTGCCCCGCGTCAACACCTGAGTTGCTTTTGAATGACGATGGCTACTGTATCGGGATGGGCAGAAACCCCTAGATGGGTAAGGCATTCGATAATGCACAGTCCACTGAATCAAGCACTTACTGCTCCTCAGTGCAGGAGGTGGGAGGTAGAGAGAGACTTGGGATGAGTGCGTGAGACTCAAAGACCTACGAAAGATATGACCACGAACTTTATCTCCCAAAGTAAAAGACATTCGTCACTGACCTAGCAATTACTACTACTCGCGATGGCTGTTTGGGCAAATCAAACGTCATTAAAGGTCTCTTTCTCAGGGCGTCCGTGGCTATGACTTGTCTGTTATCAGACTTGTGTACTGTACGGAGACATCAATCTCTACGAGTATAGTACTACCAGTAGTATCATACCGTTTATTACTGGCACTGGCATTGGCAAGTAGCAACAGGCACACAGTGAGTAAGTCTTGGTCATAAATGGATATGCGCGCGGACGCGAGCGGCGGGTGAACGCGACGTGAAGTGGGTTTGACTACTGTACGAGCGGCGGGTAAAAGTGCCTCCAACGGCGCAAGCCCCTGCAACCCAAACCCTTCTATCTCCTTGGCGTCCACCCACGCGATCCCAAAGGCTGTGTAATGACAGAATGGTAAGTATAAGGCAGTACTAAGCGGGCTGCCGCTGTATATTATTACGCCGCAGATGTAATTCCCTTGCGGGAATAGCGATTAACTGTTGGGGGTTTCCCACAAGCCATGGAGTAAAGTCTCGGCAACACGTCTCGGCGGATGTTAGACATAGAAACGAGGTATTACGAGAGGTGCTGCCTTACTACTACCTATACTTAGGTAAGTAATAGCGCAGAAAGTCAATTGCTTTTGCCTCAGCCAGCTGCATATTAGCTGCAGTCATAACGCATCCGCTGCGATCACGTTAACAATACCTTACCTGAGTACTCTGAATTAAAGTACTGAACGCACTGTCAACCAGTGCCACTGCGCCGGAATTTATGGACTGTGCTTCCTTCCACAATGGGCGCAACGGGGCGCACTGGGCGCACTGTTTGGTGAGTAATAAGAGTTGATAGGGCCTCCGAAGGCCTGCAGCCTCTTTCCACAGTGCGTACCTTACGTACCTTAGCTTCCATGCCTCAGCTTAAGAGAACTTAAGCTCCCCACATTGTCCGCCAAACGCACCAACGGTCTTCCTGGCTCGGCACCTCCTGAGGTCTGACTCGTACGAGCAGACCGCCCCAGCAGCCCGCCATCCGCCCAACCAGGGGGCTTTCCAGGGCTCTATCAGCGGCTCAAGACACTGGAAGCATACACTGTCCACTGTCCCTTCTCCTGCAGCGCGCATTACAGAGCTGTAAAAAGTGCTTACAGGTGCTACCGGGTCGCTGTCCGCCGTGCGAGGCTGTGGCTTTGAGGCGCTTGAGGCACCTGTCCTTCCCGTCTTCCAGGTGTCCAACAATTCTATGCAAATGCAAACCTCCGTACACCTCGCCCTCTAGCTTAAACATCTTCACCACCAACTTCACCTTGGACCGACTTTCTTTTCTTTCCCCCTTTTCCCCCTCCTCCACTCCGCTACTGTCACGTCGAGCCGGCCGGGTCACAGGCTGCTGCTCGGTTTATTTCTTTGACAGTCTCTTCCATTTAGCGGATTGAGTCCTGCTGCTCTCCTGCAACTCAAGTTGTCGTCGGCTTTTCCCCCCCGAAGCCCCGGAACAGCCTCGCTTCGCCTTTCCTTCCACCGGCTTCGCCTCGGTCGCGGCTCCCACGACGTACAAGCACAATGTCTACTCAACCGCTGCCTCAGTTCAGCGTTGATCGCTATGTCGTCATCCACGTTGCGACGACTTGTGACGAACATGGTGTCTACGTGACCAAAGACTCCGCGGAGGTTATCGAGCTCGGATGGATTCTCATTGACGCCAACTCTCTCGAGGAGGTAAGCAACTCCTAGCTATCTACAACAGGCCTCAAATCTTCCAGCTTTGGTCTCTACTCTTATTTTGCCAGTCAGCAAAGCTAACAACTTCTTTCTCCTATAGCTTGCTCACGAGAGCGTGCTTGTCAAGCCTGTCAATACCCCGATCACTCCGCTATGCAGTAGGTCTCATTTCTCCAAAATTTCGCAGCCCCATCACCATTTTATGCAACGCCCCATGCTCCAGCTGCCTTTGACGCTGCGATTTCAATATGTCGTCCGTAAAATACATTTCGAGAGGATACAATTTTTAGTTTTCACTCTGCTTTTGGCCCTTGTATTAGCCACCTCCCGCTTCTTTACATGTTAGCTGACGCATTGGCACTGCAGCGAGCCTGACGACTTTGACTTGGGAGCATGTTCGAAACGCGGGTACCTTTAGAGACGCTATCACTCGATTCGACACATTCGCTACCGAACACTTGACTTCGAAGAACCTCGACTTCGTTTTCGTCACCCTCGATGCTTGGGACTTGCGCGTTCAGCTGCCTCGTGAGGCCCGCGACAAGGCCGTTGTGCTTCCCCCCTATCTGCAGCACTCCCGAACCTTCGATCTGCGGACAGAATACCAGCGATGGCAACAGCACCACCCTGAGTCGCTGCCTTTTGGGCCGTCAATGCTGTCCAACATTTGCGCAGCTCTAGAGGTTGAGCCAGTGCAATCAAGCGCTCCCATCAAGCACAATCTGCCTTTCCATCTGCAGGCACTTGCGCCAGCTTCGCCTCGCCGTGCCATGGAGGAGGCCGTCACTCTCACCCGAGTGCTTCGAGGACTTGTTCGCAAGTCTCAGCCTCGACAAGAGCATCCTGATGTGCTTACTAGGCCAATGGACGCTCGTGCCGATGTTCGGGCTTTCCTGTCTGAGAGGAGTAAGGTCCTTCACATGTCAGGTCTCCCCCACGACACCACACAGTCCGAGCTTGAGAGTTGGTTCACGCAATTCGGTGGTCGTCCTATTGCCTTCTGGACTCTTCGCACCCCTGAGCAGCACAAGCCTACCGGCACCGGCTTCGCCGTCTTCTCTTCCCACGAGGAGGTAAGTAATCGTGGCTGCTACTCAACAAGCCCTTGTGCTTCCCGCTTGAACCTTAAACTAACCCCTGAGTTTGCAGGCTGCTGAGAGTTTGTGCATGAACGGTCGCGCGTTGAACGAGAAGGCCATCGAGGTCTCGCCATCCTCCAGCCGTGTGTTGGATCGTGCTCAGGATATCCTTACACCTTTCCCGCCCAGCAAGAACCGGCCTCGTCCTGGTGACTGGACCTGCCCGTCCTGCGGGTTCTCCAACTTCCAGCGTCGCACAGCTTGCTTCCGATGCTCGTTCCCCGCCATGGGCTCCGGGCCTCAAGAGATGGGCGCTGGTGGTGGCGCTGGTGGCGGCGGTGGCCCTGGCGGATACGGCTACGGTTACGGTCCCCCTCACATGATGGGTCCTCCCCCTCATCATGGCGGTCATCACGGCCACATGGGCCACGGTGGTCGTATGGGCGGAAGTGGTGTCGTTCCCTTCCGTGCCGGTGACTGGAAGTGCGGCAATGAAGTCTGCGGCTACCACAACTTTGCCAAGAACGTTTGCTGTCTTCGTTGCGGTGCCAGCCGCGCTGGCGCTGCCGTTGTTGCTGACTCGGGCTACCCTGGCAACCAGATGGATAACTCATCTCAGTACAGCATGAGCCAAGGATCGATGGGTGGCACTCCAGCTCCCGGTCCGGGACCCGGTCCCGGCCCTGGCCCTGGCCCTGGCCCCTTCGGCTCTGGAGGTTCTTTCGGCTCCGGTGGAGGTGGCGGCTACAACCAGCACTTTGGTGGTCCTCCAAGCCACTTCCTGCCCTCAGGTCTGGGTGGAGGATCTGGCGGATATCCTAGCTCTCTTAACACGCAGGGCTTTGGCGCCGCTCCCGGGTCTCACTCTGCGGGTCCATTCGACAGCCGAGCCGCGGAGGCTGCTTTCCAGTCGGCGACTAACGGCCCGGCTTCTGCTGGCCCCTCGAACAACTTCTACAACAACAACAATAACAACAACAACGGGGGCGGCGAGAACGACCCATTCGCCTTCCTTTCCAGCGGCATCGGTGGTCTGTCTGTCAGCGGTAATGACGCTCGTCAGAACGGCGGTGGAGCTCCCAGCAAGTCTCCTGCTTAAGGGCAACTACCACCACCCTGATCGTCAGGTCGCTGTGTACAGACCTTCATTAGCTTGTTATTAACTACCTTGGTGAATGCCTTTTGTCATTGCATTCATCCCCCGTACACGACGATTTCGGAACGATGGATATAGAGAGCATATGGAGCCACGGCAAATACCTTCTGGCTTTTTTTTTGTACCTTGTTTCACACGAGGTGGATGGATATCTACGTCTGTTGTGTATGTGTCTGCACGCGCGGTTCGGTTTGGGAAGACTCGGTTGGAGTGTCGGATACCTCTTTTTCTCATTTTTTTTTTCTTTCTCTTTTTCAATCAGGCGAGGGGGCGATATAACTTTGGAAGGCTGGAACACAAAAGTGACTATATCACGGCTGCTCTGGGTCGGCGAGTCATCGGTACGAGCATGACTAGAGCACTAAACTATCCCGCCTTTGCTCATCTCTCGATACACGACGTGGCTTATTTCTTCTTTCGCTACATTGCTGTCGGCATAGGCGAACAACGGAAAAATGGTGATGGATAATCGAGACACGGGGATTATGGACGGGACGGTGAGAGTTTTTATATATTGCTGGTAACAAAGGGCGGTGTCGGGAACGCGCGGTGCATAGCGACAGGAGTGAAGGAAAATGTCTCTGCTGATCGCGTACTTTGGCTTGGGCTTGGGATTAGCTCACATTTACCTAGTTCTGCCAGAGCTATGCTCGTCACTCTGGCTTATTCTGTTCGCCATTCTCATTCTTTTTATGTCATTTCATGTTGCTCATCTTCACATATCCCGCACACTGTTGGTAGTGTTTGTACTCCCTCCCCTTTTCACCACCCCTTTTTCTACTCACCTTCAGTTCAAGTGTGCTTGACCTGGGAAGGGCCTTGTGGTCACATGTTGTATCTTTGTCTCACCTCTTCTTTGCTTTCTAAGATTTTTTTTTCTTCCCCCTTTGCCTTTTTTGTTTCGTGTTGCTCGTGGAATATAAAAAAGGATAAAGATTGGCTAAAAGTATTGGCGGCGATGGGGGAGTCGTGGAGCATGGGGCGAAAAGAAAAAGTTCCGAGCAGCTTAATGTTTCGGTCCCCCGAATTCTTGTCTTTCGATTATTACTATTTTGCCTCATTTCCAAGTTGCACTACATTATTACACATCAGAATAAAAGTTGGCGCCCCTTGAAAGGGTGGCTTTTGTGTTTGCGCTTTTATAATATTGGGTGTGAAGTCGCTGTGCTGGGTTTGTGGTATGAAAGGGGGAAACCTGCAGACATCTTCTTGGGCCTATCTGCCTCGGCTTTACGAGACGTTCCTCAAGAATAACCATTTTACGATGCGCACCGAGAAAAGCTCGTCGTTTTAGGACTACAATGTCTTTTGTTCTATAGTACATTCAGATCCCATCCTTGTCTTACCCATCGCACTTATTACTCTGCCCAACTCTACCCTGTCTTCAACAGATGTCACCGTTGCTATCGTGGTAGCTACACATTGAACCCCTCCTCTCTCATGAAACCAATCCAGTCAAAATTCTCAGGGTCAAGAGATGCATCCATAGCCTGGTAGCGCAGTTTATCATCTTCTGAAATTTCCTCTGGTATACCCCTGAGTGCCATATTGACAAAGTTCTCCCAGCCAGCTTTGTCGTCGGTTGCAGGGACTGTAGATTTGTGATCGGCAGCCTGCTGAGGCACGAGGAAGCCACGGTCCAACTCATCGTTGAGGTTATACGGAGGCTCATCTGCCCAAGGATCAATCCCCAGCTCTGCCTCATCTTCATCTTCTTCAAGTTCGCCGCACCACGCCATGGCTCGCAGCTGCTCGTCTTCATCATCTTCGCGGATCTCCTTCTTTTCCTGCGGTGTCAGCTCGTTCCAACGTTTCTTGAGGCAGTGTTTCTTTCTCCAGTGATGTACGGTGTCCATGTGCGCTAGCTTGGTTTCCTCGTCTTCAATGTAGATGTCTTCCTTGGTGGGGACGAGGTTCTCTCCCGTCTCCCAGTTGAAGTGACCCCAGAGGATCATATGGCGGAGATGTTTGTCGAGTTCTAGTCCGCGCTCGACAGCCTCGACAGCGATGAGTTCGTCGGGACGCATGAGGTGTATCTTGCCTTCGCCCCAGCCTTCGATATGCCCCCTTCCAATGTCTCGGGGGTGGACGCCATAGCGAGCTTCGATCTCTATTGCATCAAGCAGAGATGCTTCTTCGGGAAGCTGGAAATCATAACGTACTTTGGCCTCCATAAATTCGGTGACAGTAGTGAATCGCTTGCGCATGAGAAGCTGCCACAGTGGATACAGCCCCTTTTGTCCTAGGATCAGGTGGACCAGCTCGAACGAGCTGGGGCCGTAGACGGGGTCATTGCAGTGCATGCCGAGCTTCATGACGAATAGCTGCGCATTGTATAGGTCTCTATCCTTCCAGAGCTCCTTGTTGTGAAGCATAGCCCGGCGATGTTTGGTAACGCCAATGTCCATCAGGAGCCAGAGGCGTAAAAGCGTCTCGTACATGGTGTCTGGCATGAGGTGGCCGTTGCGAGCCATGATGGCGATAATCTCGCGACAGTAGCGATCTCGTCCCAAAACAAGCTGATAGTACTTCAGACCAGGTATGGTACGGATCTTGTCCAGACGCTCGGCAGGTATGGGTCCTTGGCAGTCTTTGTAAACATCACGCCAAGTCCGGCCAATGGGATCGGGGATGAGATGCTTCTTGTAGAACTTGAAAGGGAAGATGTGACCTGCCTCAGGGCAGCGATCCGCTATCCATATACGGACGCTGGAGAGCATGAAGGAGTTGATCACGTCACGGAAAGTCTTGCTGGCGATGTACAGGTTGAGAAGAGACTCTGGTGTGAGCTGCTTGCCAAGCTGGACGGCCAGCTCAACGTTGACGCACAGCCGTGTGATGATGTCCTTGCCCCTCTCTTCATTCAGGCAAACATCCATCATCTCTTGACTGAGGTCATCTTCTTCCTTATAGGGGTCTTTGCCGTCAAAGTACTTGTCGAGAGCGTACTGGTTGAATGTGTAGCGTTGAACTTTACGTCCGTCCTCATCGCGCTCCTCGATGTTGATCTCTACATTGTCGTCTGGGGTGTATGGTTCGTGATCTGTGGCTTCTCCTTCTGCGAAGAAAGCTTCGGAAACTTGACGTTGAATATGGTCAAAGTCGATCGATGGCCCGTGTATCTGGGGAGCCATCGTGTTGGATTGGAGGTGCTGTATGCCTTTGTTATTAGGGATTAGTACTTTGGTTACATCAGTCATAAAAGATTCAAGTCTCTTAGAAGGTGTGCTCTTACCTGAATTGATAGTCTCTTGCCAGGAAAAATTGGGTAAAGGTTGTTGTATTTGTTGCTATGAGGTGGGTGGTGTAAAAAAAACAGTAGCCTCGCAATAACAAAACTGCTTCTGAACGGGGTAACTCTGAATGGCTTTTCTATTGAACAGACAGCGACAATCAGAACAATCGTAATCAATGAGTAAAAGACAGCTTCTTATTGGGCGAGGTGCAAAACAGTAGGATAGAGAGAGAGAGAGAGAGAGAGAGAGAGAGAGAGAAGTGGTTGCAAGGTGAGCATGTAGAGAGTTGTCAGCTGGCTCGCACCATCTGATTAGCTGCCAGCAGGGCGCACCTCAAGAAAACAGCAAGAACATAAGATTGCCAGCAACTCCATTGATTCGTTATTACCTTAGCCTACTCGACAGTATCTTTGACCCCAAATGGTTGATTTGATTTAGCCTCCCTCTGCTGCCATAGGCCCACGAGCTTTTCTGTCTCCTCATCCTATGAAGACCGACGCTTCTCCGCGAACTTCCACCTCACCTATCGGTCGAGCTCATCGACAGGCAAATCGCCGTCATCCTTACCCACGATAGACTCAGCCACCTTCCAGATTTGCAGCAGGTTGTCCTCTGCCGCGCTCGCTACCAGCCAAGGCTCGTTGGGATTCCAGCTAAAGTCAGCCAGATGGTTTGTGTGGCCACCATGCATGAACAGACTAGCGAGAAAGTTAGCCTCGAGTGATATTGAACCCTTCGATATGAGTGACTTACAGTTCAGGGGGTCCATCGTCTTGATCATCAGGGAGCTGCTCCTCGCCAATGCGGGACAAGTCCCAGAAGATGATTCTCCTGTCGTAGCTTCCACTTCCTAGAATTCCGGCCTCAGAAGGATGCCATGACAGAGATGTCACAGCGTCGTTATGACCCTCCAAAGTATGAACCTTCTCCTTCACGTTGCGCAGATCCCAGATGCCAATTGTCTTGTCGGCAGAGGCAGTTGCGACCAAAACCTCTGAGTTGGGGTTGAAAGCTAGAGCATTGATGGCATCCAAGTGTCCCCCCCTGGCGACTACAGCCGCCTTGTCGGTTTCACTGTGACGCACATCCACTATCTGTAGCGTTTGGTCATCTGAGACTGAACCAATGAAGTTCTTCGAGATAGGGTGATATTGCACGTCGTTGACGATTTGGCTGTGGTGAGTGTACCGGCGAGAAGGCTTCAGGATCTTGGAGTCGGCTTCCAGGGTTTTCAGGTCCCTTTTGTCGTCAGTATGAATACATTATTTGGGGGAGACTTGGGTTTACCATAGGAGCATGGTCTTATCCTCGCTTCCTGAGGCTAGGCAGCCTGCCTCATGGGGGTTCCAAGCCAGACCAAAACCTTCCGACTTGTGGCCAACCAGCTCAATCTGCGGGCTGATCTTGCCAGGGTTAGTGGGCTGTAGAGCATGTTTCGTCCGGTCAAAGATGAGAATCTTTCCATCGACACAGAGAGTAGCAATAATGTCTGGGTTTTGAGGCTGGTAGCGAGCTTTGTTCACTTCACCAGGATGCTCAATCTTGTGCACAATATCGCACTTGATCGCGGCTACGTCTCCCGACTTTCCGAAGCCTCCGACCTCACCACTGGCCTCATCATAGTGGTCTGGGTTCGGCGTCACGGCCTTAGGGATTTGCACGTCGGCGATCTGAAGGAAGTTGGTGCTGTCATCAGAAGTGTGTGTGCCGAGCAGCAAACGGTGGGTGCGAAAGTTCTGGCCTTCCACATCCTTGATGTCTGGGAACCATTGAACTGTGAGAGTCGGCCAAGTCAAGGCTTTGCTTCTAGTTGTTAATCCAGAGTTTTCCCTTTAGTGGTTACGGCATTGCTTACCCAAGAATCATATCGTACAGGAAGGGGCTGTTCTTCTTCCATGTCTTGTACTCTGGTCCCTGTCAGACTCATCGGCGGTAGGTGATCAATTGAATTTCATACTTACCCTCGTTGATCAGGCGCTCACCATGATCATCGTCCTCCTCGTGGGTCATGTCGACTGTATCAAGGTCAGCTCTATAAATGTGAGAGCAGGGGGTCAGTTTGAGCCTACCATCCACATCGGGGTCGACTTGTGCAGGCGCCATAGTGATCTCTATCAGTACACTAAAAATCGAATCCGGTCTTGGTAATCAGTGTGTGCTTTTCAGCTAAGCTCCAACCGCAAAAAGTTGCTGAGCTGCGAAGGTAGGTGGATGATGAGAGGTTCGTGTGAAAACTGAGGCTCAACGCGTCGCGCGTAAATGGGATTTGGGAAGGCGCCCAATCACTGTAGGGAGAACTGAGCCACACTTGAGCTGTGACTGAGGCGGTCAGTGTGGCGCATCGAGCTTGGAGGGCCATCTCCACTGCTCCAGGTGCCACTGGCAGTGCTTCAGACTTCAGTCGCAGGTCGAACCCCACTAAAATCGCCCCTCCAACGATAGCTGGTCCGGGTTGGCTGAGGCCGACCGCCGCTACTGCACTCCATTTTCTGCCTTGCGAGTCCAAATAGTACGCGAGTCATCCATCTGATTCTTCCCCAAGACACCTAAATCTTCCAAACCGCCACCTCTCCAGACCTTAGGTCCCTCATCAACTTCTCCCTTCTCTTCTGTTCATGCGCAACAAGTTTGGCGCACTCAAATTGTTTTTCTCTTTCTTCTTGTACCAGGGTTAGCCTTCGGAGTTGAGTGTCGCTTTGTACTCTCTATTCTGCTGCCCTAGAACTTTCTCGCACATTTCTTGCGATTTCGTATAGAACCCTCGAATTCGGCGCAATCTGCACATTTGCTCCGACCCGACTTTCGCATTGCTTCATCAAGTTCGCGCGGACTTATAGAGTCCCTGTACACCCTTCAGCATGGGGTATGTATTGCCAGACAGTTTGCGCTGAAGGATCGCTAACTTCGTAAACAGTGTCCCCAAGTTCTTCAGATGGCTCTCGGAGCGTTATCCGTCCATCTCGCAGCTTATAGCTGAAAACCGCATTCCCGAATTCGATTGTCTCTACGTGCGAGATCCCGATACCCCTCGTTGCGATATCGCTAACACCAAATATAGTTGGAT
The DNA here is from genome assembly GCA_022814615.1 of Waltergamsia citrina. Taxonomy (NCBI): domain Eukaryota; kingdom Fungi; phylum Ascomycota; class Sordariomycetes; order Hypocreales; family Bionectriaceae; genus Waltergamsia; species Waltergamsia citrina. The sequence continues at coordinate 431,034 of JAKLNE010000026.1, forward strand.
ATGAACGGTATTATCCATAACTGCACACACAAAGATGCCGGCGAGGATACTACATTTCGATTGAGTGAGGAGGAAATGTTTATCAGAATCTTCAACTACATTGAGCATTTGTTTGGCAAGATTAAGCCCAAGCAGCTCTTCTTCATGGCCATTGATGGCGTTGCCCCGCGAGCCAAGATGAACCAGCAGCGTGCTCGACGATTTCGAACTGCTCTCGACGCTGAGAAAGCCCGTGACAAGGCTATTCGCGAAGGTGTTGAGATGCCGAAAGAGGAGCCTTTTGACAGCAACTGCATTACTCCTGGTAAGTTCCCCCCGGGGCGATCGCCCGGCCAGCCCGGCAATGTGTGACTAACCTTTCGATAGGTACCGAGTTCATGGCAAAGCTATCACAACAGCTGAGATACTTTGTCAACAAGAAAGTGTCCGAGGATAGTGACTGGCAAGGATGCGAAATCGTCCTTTCCGGCCACGAGGTTCCTGGTGAGGGTGAGCACAAGATCATGGAATACATCAGAAATGCAAAATCTCAGCCGGGGTACAACCCCAATGTTCGACATTGTCTTTACGGTCTCGATGCAGACCTCATCATGTTGGGTCTTCTCAGCCACGACCCTCACTTCTGTCTTTTGCGCGAGGAAGTCACTTTCGGTCGCGCAGCCAAGTCAACAAACAAGGAACTGGAGCACCAGAACTTCTATCTACTTCACCTCTGTATGGTCAGAGAGTATCTAGAAATGGAGTTCACGCAACTCGAATCCGGGGGCGATCTTCAGTTCGCCTTTGATCTAGAAAGAGTCATCGATGACTTCATCCTTATGGCTTTCTTCGTTGGCAATGATTTCTTGCCGAATCTTCCAGGACTACATATCAATGAGGGAGCTCTAGCCAACATGTTCGGAATCTACAAGAAGGTACTTCCGAAATGCGGTGGTTATTTGAATGAGAATGGTGTCATCAATATTCAACGACTCAAGCTTTTATTAGAAGAGCTTAGCAAACTTGAGCTTCTAGGGTTCGAGAACGATGTTTCTGACGAGAAATGGTTCGCATCAAAACAGATGGAGAATCAGATGAGTGGCAAAGCTCCGGCCGCTAAGAAAACACCAAAGAGTGGTCAACTAGTGATCACATCCCCGCAAAGGGACTTATGGAAGCAAAAGATCCGACCTTATGTTTCCAAGAGATCCGATCAGCCTCTCGATCTTGGTGCTGATCTGAAAGCCGAAGATCGCAAATTCGTCCAGACCCTGGCCGACTCGATGCATCTTGATTGGGCAACGCAGGAGGACAACGACGGGAGCCGACACCTCATTCTTTCCTTCCCTCCAAAGCCGGCTGATGAGGACGATGATGATGAGGAAGAGGACGAGGGCAATCTAGCTGCCTTCCGTGTCATCAAGAACTATGACAAGGCGATTGTTGCGGATGTGACATCAGAAGATGCTCAGAAGAACTACGATCAACTCTATCAGGACAAATATCAAGGCTGGAAGACCAAGTACTACCTGCAAAAGTTCGCGGAATGGCCTTCCGACAAATACGAGCAGGAAATGGTGGGCCTCTGTGAGAACTACGTACAAGGCCTCCAATGGGTGTTGTTCTACTACTACAAGGGTATCGCTTCATGGCCCTGGTTTTACAAATACCATTACGCACCGCTCATTTCTGGTTAGTGTTCGATCTCATTCAGCCGTTCATAAAATTGTAAAACTAATGGGAAACAGACGTTGTCAAGGGTATTGCGGCGGATCTCAACTTCAAAAAGGGGCAGCCGTTCAAACCTTACGAACAGCTCATGGGTGTGCTACCGGACCGAAGCAAGAAGATTGTGCCTACAGTGTATCACGATCTCATGACGAACCCCAACTCGCCCATCATTGACTTCTACCCCCGAGACTTTGAACTCGACTTGAATGGAAAGAAGATGGACTGGGAAGCTGTTGTCAAAATTCCTTTCATCGACGAGGGACGCTTATTGTCCGCGATGGCTCCCAAAAACGAAGAGTTGAGTCCAGATGAAAAGGCTCGAAATGGGTTTGGAGTACCCATCAAGTTTACGTTCTCTCCGGATGTGAACTTTACCTTCCCATCCTCTTTGCCCGGGATTTTCCCCGACATCCAATCTTGTCGCTGCATTGAGAACATATTCGATCTGCCCGATATGGAGGGCCTCGAGTACGTCTCCGGTCTGGCCACCGGCGCAATGATCAACGTCGACGCACTGGCTGGGTTCCCCACCATGCATCATCTGCCACACACGGCGCAATTGGTCGAGGGCCACGGCATCAACGTTTTCCAGCAAGACAGCAGGAATCCTAGCGTCGTGGCCACTCTCACTGAGACAGAGAACCGGGCCAAGGTTGAAACCTGGAAGGCTAAGCTTGGTCAACGCTGCCATGTTGGTTATCCCTTTTTGCAAGAGGCCAAGATTATGCGGGTGCAAGACGAGCTGTTCAGCTATGAACTTTCTGAAGATGGCAACGAGGTCATTTGCCGCGACCACAACAATCGCGAAGCCAGCGACTTTTCGAAAGAGGCTGATTTCCTAGAGAATTGGCATTCTAAGCGTCTAGGAATCACCATTGGCCAGGTGGAATGCCTGGTCTATGTTCATATGCTGAAGGGTCTGGTGAGAACTGAAGAGGGTGCCTTGCTCAAAGAGTATAGTGAGAATCCCAGTATCAGGAAGACTTACGCGGCTCAAACCATCGTGGAAGAGGTTGTCAACGAGGATGAGCGTTTCATCGAGAAGGCTGCGCTCCCTATCGAGGAGGACTTCCCTGTCGGAACTCGAGCATTCTTCTTGGGTGACTACGCCTACGGACGTCCGCTAGAAGTCACTGGTCATATTGGGCCGAAGGCGGAGATTATGGTTTCTCTGCTAAAGCAAAAGGAGCCAGATTTTGCCCGCTCCATCATCCATGCAGCCGAGAAGAACAACCCCTACACTCCTTCCTTTGCCGTAGCCAAAAAGCTTGGCTTACATCCCTTGGTCTTGAGTAAGATCACCTCATCATATCAAGTTATGAACTCGGCGGGTTTGAAGTTGAATCTGGGTCTCAATCTCAAGTTCGAAGGGCGCAAGCAGAAAGTCCTGGGCTATTCGAGAAAATCCCAGAGCGGTTGGGAGTTCAGCAATACGGCCATTAAACTGATCGCCGATTATATGGTGGCATTCCCAGACTTCTTTGCTGCCATTCAGAAGGAACCCCAGAAGAGCGAAATCATGGAGACTGATCTCTGGAACGATCCAACTGTAGCATCCCAACGTGTTAAGGATGTAGCAGCTTGGCTCAAGAAGCAGGAGACTGGGAAGTTCGAGAAGGTTCCCTTGGAGGCTGAGCAACTTGACTCGGAAGTTGTCATGTCTCTGGCAAGGGTTTCGGAACAAGTTTTCCAAGCTTCCAGCGATTTCGAGATTAAGAAGATGCGCGGTGTGCCACGTGCTGCCCTGCTCAAGCCTGCAGATGCCGAGCTTGTCTTGAACAACCAGAAGTTCGATCTTGGCGACAGGGTTACTTTCGTTGCCGGGTCTGGTAAGGTACCTATCGCTACAAGGGGCACTGTGATCGGCATCAGCCGTACAGCCACTGCCCTTCTCCTCGATGTAGTGTGGGATACATCGTTCATGAGCGGAACCACACTCAATGAGAGAGCACCAATGTTCCGTGGCCAAACCGTTGCTTCATCGTCTGTTCTCAACACCAGTAACAGGCAGGTCATATCTGCATCGAGTAGATCTCAACAACGCCGTGGACCCCAGTCAGCACCTCTTGGGTCTCAAAATTCGATCACGGTACCGCAATTCAAGGATGCACCTGCTCCTCCACCGCTCCGTGGCGGATGGCGAGGAGCGATGAATGGCAACGGCAATGGCCGCGGAAGGGGAGGTGGACCAAACCTTATGCATAGCACTCTGGTTTATCGTGGAGGTTCTGATGGGACAGGGCAGGCTCAGGAAAACGGGGGTTACAGTCCTCGTGGCCGCGGAGGTCAGCAGACTAATGGACATGTTCGCGGTAACGGTCGCGGACGTGGAGGCCCGCGGGGCGGACAAGCACCGCAAGGAGCACCACACGGAGCACCCTCGCCGGACGCCGGCCCCGTATACGGCAACGTGCCGCCTCCAGCAAGCCTTGACGCCCAGCGTGGGCGAGGCCGCGGACGAGGCCGTGGAGGTCGAGGAAGAGGTGGTCAGAACCGTGGCGGGCAAGGTGGTCCAAACCGCGGTGCGTAGATGCGCAAAGGCCAATATGTCCACCAGACAATGTATGTTAGCATAGGAATAAGACCTTGGGCTACCAAGGACTGTATTTATCAATCATTGTGGAAATAATCTCAGGTGTAACACCACCTTAGGAACTTCTGAATGGGCTCATGAAATTTGCATTGCATGAACTTAAGTCTCTCTTTCCCCGCTAAACGCCTTATACACGTGGGACGCGACAATCTCCTCATATGACACTATTTGATGCTTATGGCTTGGCCTTCTCTCCGTCCTTCTTCTTTACCGGCGGCAACTCGAACTTGTTACTTTCCCCGCCCACGAACGTCTTCCAGTACCCGTAGTCATCGTTGTAGTTCCAAGTGAGCACTCCGAACCACGGCTGAACGCTGTAGTGAACGCGCAGCTTCACGTCTTCGACATCGCCAATCTTGCCGCTAGGGTGGGTAATCTGGTACTTCGGCCTCTGGTTGTTGATCTTGAGCAGGCCCCTGTGCGAGATAGCATAAGTTAGAATGTCCCACTGAAATATTAGAGCAAAGTAGGTGGTATGTACCTGTCTGGCGCAACGGGCTTGCCATTGGCACTTTTCTTGAGCTTCCTCATAGAGGCAGGGCCGAGATTGGTCAGATGGTCGGCGCTCGGGTTGGTGATGATTTGGTCCCAGATGACAGCCTCGTTGGTAGCGTTAACGCCAGCCTCCGGTGCTGGCCATTCGGCCGTCACGTAGACGAAGAGCTGCTTAGTGTTCCATGTGAAGAGAGACGACAAGTCGGCGTCAAGGGAGAACTTGATGATGGCGTACTCCTCCTTCTTGGAGCTGTAGTAGTGCGGTCGACCCTTGACTCTGGCGCAAACTGTCAGCAACTGTACTATAAGACTTTAGGGGAGGAGAGGTAACGTACACTTGTGTGCTTGTAGGGACGATGCTTCCGGTGGGCGTACGAGCGGCAAAGAGGTCTGTTATGCCGATGAAGACACCGAGTGTGAAGACAACGGTGGTGAAGAAGCCGAAGACGTTCTGGAGACGGGTTAGGGAGTTGTGCATGGTTGGAAGACGGAGCTGCGCTGTAGGCCCAGCACAGAGCTCGTAAAGAAGAAAATGATGCTGATGAGTTCCTTCCCTTCGCTACAAAAGCATAGGTCGTGGAGGAGAACTGCGCTGTTGGGGGGAAGGAATGGGTTGGCGCGCGGGTCGTTCGTGGGGTTTTATTCGAAGCTCTTTGGACACGTTGATGCGCAACAGCCACGACGTCGGCTTGGGCCTATAATACGCGGAAAGGGAAAGGTGCCAGATATGGTAGTCTGCAGGGTAGCCCCGGGTTGTGGAGCTCCCCACATGCGGCTACCTAATCGCCAGATATAATAGACCAGAAAACTCCAGCAGAGCATATAGAATTATCACGAACAAGTAGCATTAGAAGTCATCCTATTGAAACAGTTATTTGTGTTAGAGCTCGTTTTCGCGAAGAGTTTTCTGCAGTAAGCCTGTGAGGTACAATTATAGCATACATTTTAAACAAAGCAACGTAAGCTAAACCGAGTACAATTGGCAATAATTGATATCCATCATAACAACGCTTAAAATCCACCTCCTTATAAAAATACATAATCAAACAAATCTCACAGGATATACAAACATCCTTGGGGACTTTTTCACATGAAATCGACATATTTTACCCACAAAGTTGTCGAAATACTCGGCATTGTTGACCCTCGTGTCCTTGGGATTGGGGGTGGTTGATCCTACCCGGGAGCTATTACAGTATAGTACTAGTACAGAGTGCGCCTAGGAGTGCTTAATGCGTGGCTGTCGCGAGACGGCATATGACATGACACACCTTCATGTTCAGCTAATCTCCTCTAACTTCCTCCAGCCAACGTTGTCGCAACCGCGTTCCAAGCCTGCCCAATGGGAAAATCATTCCACAAATAGCTTCTTTTGTTTGTTGCACATGATAGCGATGCATTAGTCTGGACTATACATAAGATAACGGGAATGGATCCCAGGAATTGTGAGGCAATGCGATATGGGTAAGACGGGGCGCAACAAAGGACGACGGCGCAGTGGCAGAGGCACGCGATCCGAGGTGAGCTCCTCTTTCATTCTCTCCATCCGCTTTCACGTTTCGAGTCGAAGCCACGTCGAGCTCAAGCCAGCGAACCAAGTGGAGCCTAGCAGCCTAGAAGTTCTTTGTCAAGGCGGTAATCGTGAAGTCACGACGGTCCTGGGACAAAGAGAGACAGAGAGAGCGGCGCCCCACTAACGCAGTAGGGTCCAACCAGGCACAGAGCCTCGACCATCATCGTCACAAAGATCCGCCGCCGCCATCCTTGGGATCATCGCCCACAAAGTCTGCCTTTGTGGCTGCGGGAGACGTGTCGAGGTAAGTTAATCAAAAAGTTCATTGTCTGCACTTTTTTCTCCTTTTCTTTTTCCTGTGCTGCCTCTCCATCTGCCTATGCATTCTGACCTATTACATATCTAGTCTTCCTCGCCGCCATCCTCAACCACCAGCGAACAATCAGCAACGATCCAAAAATCCTGAACAACACACCGAGAACTTACCATCCTCACCGCCTGCTTCTACCTCGAATAAAACACCTACAGCTCAGAAGACCAACCGGTCTCCATGGGAGTATGATTGTGCTACCATCTCCACGGGATCATCACTTGTACTAAGCTCATGCAGTCCGCTTGCAAGATACTACTCCGACGCCAGCTCGTTCCCAGACTATGGGTATGCTGCCTTATCCCCGCTATTCGAATGATTCTTCATCGCTGACTAGATTGGTGAAGGGCTCCGGAGGGCAAGATGGGCCTTGGTAACGTGGTTAGACAGCCTTGCTATTCTTTGCTTTCTTTTTTTTTTGTTAAAGGCCTCCAGGCTGACATGTAGCAGAAATCTTTCAACCAGGTCAGAAAACCCGTCAATATTTTATCATCGTCGCCTTCCGCTGCCCCACGCACGCACATCAAGCCCTCCGTCGAGTCGCCGAATAAGAGACAAAGAATAGAGCAGCAGCCAGAGCCCCAGGACCTCAGCTTTCGCTATTCTGTGAGCAAGACACCACGGAAGAAGAGCCTTAATGCTATAATCGACGCTTACGCCGATGATCCTTACGAGCTGAGGAGTACGAGTCCCTCTACTACAAGCCACCAGGCTTCGAACCATAAATCCACAGTCCCCGAGTTTCGAAGCGTCTTGGATGGTGGAAAGTCCAATTCAGCAAGAGTCCGCAAGAGCCGCCGTAAGATGTTTAGTCACGGCGTGAATGGGACCAAGGCTTCGACCGATCACTCCCCTACTCCTGATAGCCCCGATGTTCTTACCATCGAGGACAAGAGTCCGCCTCCGGCTGCTATCATGTCAGATCTTGGGTACAGCCGGGGCGCGAAACGGAACCGCGAATCATCGTTACCCGAATTTTCTGCTAAGCGGTCCAAGCCTTCAGCAGCGGTCAACGAAATCATCGACCTTTCTGAAGACGAACTTCAAACTTCGACCCGCACTGGGAAGACACGCGGCATGGCAGGGAAAAGGAAGACGAATTTTTCTGGTCTTCACTCGAAAAGCCAGGAACGTGCCCCGCTGAAGGGCGACATAGTATCCACTGATTTCGGCTTGCCAAAGAATCCAAAAGCTTCTCAGTCACGCAGGGACCCGTTAGTCTGTGTGATGGAGGCGGTCAGTGGGCCCAATGTCTGGAAAGGCAAAGATGATGAGCGGGCCGTTTTGTTCCCTGTATGTGAAAGCGATGGCAAGGTCATTTCGCTTGACTTCAATATAGAGGCTCGCCAAGACGAGGGGAACTGGGAACTTGTTGGCAATAACGAAGCCTTCCAATGGATGCGACTGCCCTTGTCTAAAATCAAGGAAATCAACTATGCGAAAAATGGCACAACGGTCCGCATATCAAGGTCTACCTATCCCGGGGCGTCTCCTTCGGTCTGCTTCAGCCTCAGTTCTCAAGAAGATGTTCGGCAATTCATCAAATTATTTCCGTTAAAAACGTTAACTATGGACATCGATAGGTACGTTCTGGTTTTCTGCTGCTTGAAAGGAAGCAAAACTGACACAGAATAGTGCAAGACTAAATAAGATGCTCCAAAACGCCAAATCAGTAGCTGCAGAACACGCGGCCAAAAACAGAACGGGAGTGAACGGGACCAGCGCTGAGAGCAATCATTCTCCGCACCAGCAACTTATTGTGGCTCTTCCTGCAAGATCTGCAATGTCTCCCGTGGAGACGGCGAAGAAATCCGAAAAAATCAAAGATAAAATGATTCGCGCCAATCGGGGTGTGGATGTCAGTCTTACTGACCCTGCGGATATCCCTCAGCCCACGACAGAGACGGCTTCGTTGCAGAGGTCTGGCACGGGCCCTGAAACTCGACGCACTCGGCGCTCATCACGATCACACATACCATCTGTTTTGCCTGAACCTATTGAAAGGTGGACTGATCAAAATCCAGAATGGAGGACCAAGTGGCAAAAGTCATTGGTATATCCGGCGATAGGCAAGAATCGAGCGACGGTGGATGACGCTGATGTTGTTAGACTAAATGAAGGAGAGTACATCAACGACAACCTCATCAGCTTCTACGTGCGATATCTACAGATTCAGACTGCGATGACACGGCCCGAGATACTAGAGAAGGTTTACATCTTTAGCAGCTTCTTTTTCGAGAAGCTGAAGAATCCAACCAAGTATGAAGGCGTCAAAAGCTGGACTGCAAAGGTGGATCTATTCTCGTATGACTATATCGTCGTGCCTGTCAACGAAAATGCACATTGGTATTTGGCCATAATCTGCAACGCACCTCGCTTGTTGAAGCAGTCACCGGAGGCGGACCAAAAGGAGAAGTCTGTTGGATTATCCAGCATCGAAGCAACACACAGCGCCTCGCCTAAGATGCCAGCTGTGGAGCAAGGTGTCAAGTCGATTTCCATCAACGAGGAGCCAGGATCATCCCCGTCTACCATCAAGCGCCCGCCAGAAGCCAATCCCTCCCCGTCTAAGCGGCCATCGACAGCAGGCTCAGGTCTTCTGTCAAAATCTAGACCTAAGAAGCTTACTGGTGGCTCGGTGCAAAGGTTCGACTTTCGAGAGCCAAAGATTGTTACCTTGGACTCCTTGGCCTGCACCCATTCCCCAACCTGCAAGGCGCTGAGGGAATATCTGGTAGAAGAGGCTTGGGACAAGAAAGGTGTTAAACTTGAACGTCTTCCTGCAGGCATGACGGGCAAGAATATTCCTGAGCAAGACAACTTCTGTGATTGTGGCGTCTTTGTTTTGGGCTACATGAAAGAATTCATGAAAAACCCCGAAGACGCGGTACGACGCTTACTCCAGAAGGAGCCCCTTGAATGGGACATTCGGCCGTCTGAGCTGCGCGCTGAAATTCGAGAGCTATTGTTCACTCTTCAAGAGGAACAGCAGGTTCGTTTGGAAGAGGAGCGTCAGGAAAAGAAGCAAAGGGTGAGAGCCAAGAAGGCGGCGGCGGCAGCGGCAGCTGCGGAATCCGAGCCCTCAGCTGGACCTACACCAGCAACACGCGGAGAGTCCCCTTCTGAGCCGCCTTTATCTAAGGATCCTCAATTGTCCTCGGCTAGCAAACAACCAAGCAGGACATCAACAAACCCGCCTAGCCTGGCACCAAGCTCCAACGACACAACCGCGCCATTGCTAGAAGCAGCGCGCGAGATGGGAAGCCGCGCTGATCTTGAGCCCAAGTTTGTTGAGCATTTGAAGGACACTGGCGATACGACTAGTAATGATGATCAAACCGGTGATACGTTCTACTCTGCTGCAACCTCACCTGCCAACGATCAGCCTGAGCCGAAGAGCGATAAACCTGTCAAACGCCCCTTTGTGGAGCAAATATCCAGCTCTGACTCGGACGATAACAAGCCCATTACAAAGAAAAGTCAGAAGAAGAAGAAGTCGTTTAAAGTCACATCGCCGGTCAACTTGACTAATGGTCAGAGAACACCAACGAAGTCAGACCGATCAGCTCCACGTTCGTTGAAAGAAACGTCGACTACATCGTCTTACTTCTGGTCGAAAGACACTGACTAGGCGGGTGGGTTCCCAAAGTACGATGGAATCGATCGTTCCAAGGAGAGACGAAAAGATTTTGGAATTCATTAGAGCGATTTGTGTTGGTCTGGAGAGAAATACCTGCGAGGGCGCACGTATGGGCGATTAGCGTGGTCATTGCAATATGGGGGAGTATACGGCATTTGCCGAGACAGGCGTTTTGCTTTTGTTTGCACTGTGCCTCTTTTTCTTTATTCTCTTTTTTTTTTTTCGGTTCGGACTGTTCTTGAACGTGATGACGACCGCGGCTGGAGTCTTGTACAGGATGGCGGTCTTTTTGTTTGCGAGAGGTATTGGCGTTTTTGTTTTCGAGTTTCTCGTAGTGATACCTAGAGATCTGGTCGGTTTTACACGTGGAATACCCCATGAATTTTGCGAGATCCATTACATTCATCATAGTGAGATACTATGTATTGGTTGATTCAAGAAGTGATATGTATTAGAGGGGAGCTTTATATCCTCATCAATCATCATCCCCTGAGCTATCTTCGATGCCATTTGTAGTTGGGCGTTGCTGTATCCTTGGTACTTCAATCACAACGCCCCCGTTTCGCGCAGTCTTCCACGTCCTCCACCGTCCTAAGCGATGCTCTTTCCCTACACCAGCCACTACACAGAAACCATCTGCTCCTCTGTCTCCTCTCTCGAAGACATCTAGGTCATTAATGACGCCCATGATCGGTTTCGGTTCTGAGTGGCCATTGGGAAGCACGCCATTTGATGATGCCGGCTCAGTAGTGTTCTGGACACCAGATAATACACCAATTGGTTCAATTCTCCTTTTGTCTTCACTCAGACGCCAAACACGGACATAGCCGTCCCAGCTCCCACTGAAAAAAACGTCTGAGTAGGGTATTGTCTTTAAAGCTGTGATCCAGCGGGGAATGGGAGCGGGCACTTCCTCCTCACGTGGGTTCTTTTCCGCAGACGCTTGTGATGGCAGTAAAGGCGGATCAACACCATGGGCTAGCGGTTCAACGTGCACAGGCTTCTTCTTTTGCACACTCCATAGCGCAATGGAGCCATTATCACTGCCGGTGACGAAGAGGTCATCGTCGATCATGGCGATACGGTCCATAGTGCCTTCTCGGAGGAGGGAGCGCGGGTCGACGCCAGGAGGCTTTGCCTTTTTGTCCACGGCGCCGCCGCGGAAGACCAATTGAGTTTCTTCTGCGACTTTCCACAGGCGAGCTGTGCGATCCCGAGCGCCTACACTGATACAGCGTTCTTGGGCTAGAGCATCGATGTCGACAATGTGGTCTTGGTGGCCGAAGAGGGTCTCGACGTAGGCCATTTCGTCTAAGCTCCATACTTTAACTGTGCGGTCTTTGGAGCAGGAGTATAGTTGGTTGGTGTTGCGGCGGAAGGCGAGGCCGGTGATGGCGTCTCGGTGATGGGTCATGACTTTGATAGGTTTCAAGGTGTCAGCGTCGTATATGATGAGTTTTCTGTCTTCTCCGCCGGTGACGACGTATTTTCCGTCAGGAGAGGCAGCCACGGCTAGAATCTGCCCGGCATGCCTCTTGTAGGTTCGGTCTTTCTTCTTGGACCAGTCTCCTTTTACCCATGACACCAATTCAGGTCGTTTCTTGGGAGGAGCTGGGGGCTTTTTCGGTTTCCGCCTCGTCGTTTGAGGGTACTGATTTTGAGGGAGCTCCTGTGTCCTCCATTTGTGAAGGTAAAGGTCTTTAGTTGCTGTGTAGACGTAGGGTGGACAAGCGGCAACGGCCGTGACGACGTGGGTATTGCTTCGAAAGAAAGTCTGGGAGGCTTGGTCGACGGCGAGCTCGTCTGCCAATTGACGGTACACTCTGCCTTTTGTCTCTGCAACATCTTCTTGTAGCCTTTCCGCTATCAGGTCGCGATCAATGTCTGCCGCATCGAACCCAGCTTCGTCCACGTGCTCCTTGACATTCTCGAGATATCGTTCCGCCAGACGAAGCCTCCTCTCGGCAGCCGTCTCCTCTTCCCCTTCAGACTCCTCATTCTCGCTTATCTCCTCCCTCGCGTCCGAGAAGCCTTCATAGCTCTCATCGTCGTCAGACTCGCTGCCCGATATGGACTCGTCCCTCTCGACTCGCTGCTTCTTCGTAGTGGGGCCGGCGGCCTTTGCAGCCTTTGCAGCCTTTGCAGCAGCTCCCTTCCCGGCCGACTTTGCGGCTGCGAGTCGCTTTTTCGGTGCCTCGGGGCCTGAGGGTCTTTTCCTCTTCTGAGCGGTGGGCGCTGTGAAGAAGGAAGACATGGCTGTGTGTTGTTGTGGGCGGTCCAAGACCTCAACCACTTTTTTTTTGTCGTCTCCGAAGCTGTGAAGATATGCTGGTAATTTTTTTTTTTCTGTTCCGCCTAAAGAAAAAAAAAAAGTTGGTATGTCAATCTTTGGGGTCGGTGGGTCCACTGGACAGAACGCTGAATGCCCCACTAGACACTGGACGGCACGCGGATCTCGTGGGAGGGACAGGGACGTTGTTTTTCCGGTGCGAGAGACGGCTGGTGCAATGGTGGGCTAAGTAAGGTATCTTACGGAGGTCGAGCCTGCCTGCCCCGCCTATTGCACTGAGAGACAGTGACGCGCGCAGCTACAGCCTAACGTTCCAGGTGGGAGCTCTCGACTTGAGTAGGTGAGCTCCGATCTGCAAGACGAACCAATATCACAACAACCACTCTTTCTACCAACGACCTCCACCATCACCACCACACCACACAGGCCGACAAGATGTAGGTAGCCCTCTTCTCCAGTGCTGCAAGGCTCGAACATGGCTAACGATGTTGCAGGGAGGTTCTTCTAGGTATCACTGGCAAGGACTTCACCCTCATTGCGGCTTCCAAGGCTGCGATGCGAGGTGCTACCATCCTAAAGGCCGACGACGACAAGACGAGGAAGCTCAACAAGAACACACTGCTGGCCTTCTCGGGAGAAGCAGGTGATACAGGTGAGATTGACCAGTGGCGTCTCGGGATCGTCTCTTTCCCATGGCTGACGAGAGGAACCATCGAATAGTGCAATTCGCCGAGTACATTCAACGAAACGCCCAACTCTACTCCATGCGCAACGAGACGGATCTGTCGCCGTCGGCTCTGGCACACTTTGTCCGCGGAGAGCTGGCTTCCAGCCTGCGGTCCCGCAAGCCTTACCAGGTGAACCTGCTGATGGGAGGTGTTGACCCCATCACGGGCAAGCCGGCGCTATACTGGTTGGATTACCTAGCTGCGTTGGCTGAGGTGCCTTACGCGGCCCACGGATACGCACAGTATGTCTTGTTGAAATGATCGTGGGAGAACATTACCAGATTGCTAACGTGCCTTTGCTATCACAGATACTACTGCCTCTCCATCCTCGACAAGCACCACCACCCCGACATTACGCTAGGACAGGGCCTGAAGCTCATGAGTATGTGCTCGGATGAGCTGAAGCGGCGGTTACCGATTGACTTCAAGGGTCTGGTGGTCAAGGCGGTCAAGGCGGATGGCATTGTGGATGCGGAGATTGATGATTCCAAGATAGTTAAGCCCGCTTAGAGACGAAGAAGAACACAATGAACATAATTATTTGAAATTGTATCGTGTTTTGTGCGACATGTCTCCAGGAATGTGTATTTTCCGATATATCCTCCTGTGTATTCTTCAACATTTCCTCCCGTATGTCTATTGTTGAGCGTATATTCCCACACTTGCTTTCTGAACGTTTATTCTTAAATATAGATTATTAAATGTCTATCCCTAAATGTGTGTTCTTGAGCGTGTGTTGCTAAATGCGCATTCTCGCATATCTATCTTTGACGTGTGCTTGTGCAATTGTGTGTCTGGTTAATATTCATTTTTGCACATTTTCGATCTTGCACCTGCTACGGAGTACTGTTGGAGAAACGTATGGGGACTTGTTTATGGGAACCAAGTCTTCTCTCTACGAGGACTACTAATTATACTCATCACATGTTCAAGTTGTAAGATGCTTGCCTGCCAACTGATAAACTAAAGTAACTTAATTTAGCATAGTGGTTTACAAATAAAACGTGAGGAATCATACTACTACCTTATGGAGAACTCCCTAGTGGCGGTTCGACCGCTGGGCAAGGCTGAATCTTCGACAGAACACCACTCCGATTTTAGTACAAGGTATGTATTATGTAGAGGAACAACGAGGCGCCACATGCGACAGTGATAGAATCTAGCGAAGAACTTTTAATGACAAGACAAATGTCTCGCAAGGCATGCGATTGTCTTTGCTGCTGATTACGAGTACAAGTCGAATAAATTAGACTACGAACTACTCCCTCCCTCCGAAATTAATAGGGAGTTCAGCCACGTTGTCCCTGAGTCGGGGGATTGCCCTTGGCAGATACACGGTGCCAACAGAATCCTTGGGACTCGGCTGGAGACGTGGTGGCGTAACCTTTGCTTTTCAGCTAATACCGGTCAGACTGAACATGAGGTTGTCTTGGCACGTGTGGTGACTTCATTCTCTCTGCCCCTGGTTGTTTCTCCTACACCTAAGTGGTCTATGATGAAGTACCTGGGAGAAGATAAAACAAATCTGAAAGCAGATGGCTACTAGTAGATATGACGGCAAAAAAGTGCTGGCAGGATGACAACGCACTACGGACTACTAGTAGTACTACTACTACCTTAAGGTACCTAGAAAAGATCAAGATTTTCAGTCAGGTATTAACTCGGACAGCGAAGACAAGAGTCAGGTTCTGGAGTCGTTTAATATCCACCTCGTCGATACCCGGTGACCATGATTGGGCATCACGAGTCGTGGTACTTGTCAAGTCCAGTTGAAAGGGTGAAGGGCTAGTACAAGTAGCAATTAGCGGGTTGGAGAGAGGGAAGGAGTGTCCGCGTAATTTTTATACAACTTACCTACTTGAAGGTGCTAGTAGGTAAGTAGGTACCCTGTACCAACCCCTCGGCAGGTGGTGGGGGTGAAATGCAGGTGCCAAGTGACTTTTGAGACTTCAGTGACCTCAGTGGCCTCAGTGACCTCACAGGGCATTCTCAGAGTCTCCTCAGACTCTCAGCGCCTTCACTCGTTGGTGCCTTCCGCCTGGCGCCCCAAAATTTCTCACCGCCCGACCCTGCCTTTGCGCCACTAACCTTTTCTGACACAACCAATTTTTTTTTTCCCTTTCGCCTCCCCGACCTCTCTCGTGTCCCTTTTTCTTCTCCTCCACAACAAATCTTCAACCTCTCCTCAAACAAACACCCTCTCCTCCCACCTTGGTAATATCAGGGGCATTTTCCGTCTTTCCTTGTCTTGTTCTTTCCTTCGAAGAGTCTGTTTGTTCTTCGCGAGGAAATCGGCAAGCATCACGTCGAGTTTTTTTCAAACCTTGCACTTAATCGACCTGGAGGAAACTGGAGTCAACAGTCTCCATTTCTTTCTCTTCAACCCGCAGTCACTTTTCGTTCTGCCCTTTTGCAGAATTTTCACTCTCTTTTCTTTCTATTGAGAGTGATTCGCGTTTTTTTACGCTTCATCACGGACATCGCACGTCTTAAACGAAACGAATATCTCGAGTACCTGCACGCCTAATTCCAACCTTCCATTATGGCGGATCAACTCAACATGGGTGGCCTTAGCATTGGCCCCGATGGCCAGCAGGGCGGCGGTCCTCCTCAGAACCGCTCCTACATCCCTCCCCACATGCGCAACCGCGGCCCTCCTCCTGCGGCCATGAACGGCCCTGGACCCAACGGTCCTCCCCCTGGCCCTCCAGGTCAGGGTCCGCCGCCTGGACCTGGCGGCCCTCCTATGAACGGCTTGGGCAATAGCAACTGGGCTGGGTAAGACTCGATACCTTTATGTTGGAGTTTGGATTCACTCAAGCTAACTTTTTCTGTAGCCAGAATTACGGAGCTCGCCAGAACAACTGGGGCAATGACGTTCAAGCGTATCCCCCCCCTCAGCACAACAACCGCCGCGGCGGATGGGGTGGTGGCCGTGGAGGCTACGGTGGTAACCAAGATGGCCACGGCGGTCACGGTGGCCATGGCGGTGGTGGTAACTATTCTGCCCGCGGTTCTGGAGATGGCCAGTGGCGCGATGGCAAGCACATTCCTGGCCCGTCCAACCCTCGCGTCGAGCGTGAGCTCTTTGGCATTGCCGACGATCCTTCCAAGCAGCAAACTGGTATCAACTTCGAGAAGTACGACGATATCCCCGTCGAGGCCTCTGGTCGCGACGTTCCCGAGCCTGTTCTCCAGTTCACCCAGCCCCCTCTGGATGAGCACCTTCTTCAGAACATCGAGTTGGCCCACTACAAGGTTCCTACTCCCGTCCAAAAGTACTCCATCCCCATCGTTATGGGTGGCCGTGACTTGATGGCTTGTGCTCAGACTGGTTCCGGAAAGACTGGTGGTTTCCTTTTCCCCATCCTTTCTCAGGCTTTCCTTAACGGTCCCTCTCCTCTTCCTCCCAATGCTGGAGGCAACTTCGGCCGTCAGCGTAAAGCTTTCCCCACCTCCTTGATCTTGGCTCCTACCCGTGAGTTGGTCTCTCAAATTTACGACGAGGCCCGCAAGTTTGCCTACCGTTCTTGGGTTCGTCCTTGTGTCGTGTATGGTGGTGCCGACATTGGCTCTCAGCTGCGTCAGATTGAGCGTGGATGCGATCTTCTGGTGGCTACCCCTGGCCGTCTGGTCGATCTGTTGGAGCGTGGCCGTATCTCTCTCTGCAACATCAAGTACCTCATTCTTGACGAGGCCGACCGAATGTTGGACATGGGTTTCGAGCCTCAGATTCGCCGCATTGTTGAGGGCGAGGACATGCCCTCCGTCGCCAACCGTCAGACTCTCATGTTCTCGGCCACCTTCCCCCGCGACATTCAGATGCTTGCCAGGGACTTCCTGAAGGACTACGTTTTCCTTTCCGTCGGACGTGTTGGTTCTACCTCGGAGAACATTACCCAGCGCATTGAGTATGTTGAGGATGTTGACAAGCGCTCTGTTCTCCTTGACATTCTCCACACTCATGCCGGTGGTCTGACGCTTATCTTCGTGGAGACTAAGCGCATGGCCGACTCCCTCTCCGACTTCCTGATCAACCAGAACTTCCCGGCTACTTCCATTCACGGAGACCGAACCCAGCGTGAGCGTGAACGCGCTCTCGAGTTCTTCCGTAACGGCCGTTGCCCTATTCTGGTCGCTACTGCCGTTGCTGCTCGTGGTCTCGACATTCCTAACGTCACTCACGTCGTCAACTACGACCTCCCTACTGACATTGACGACTACGTGCACCGTATTGGTCGTACTGGTCGTGCTGGAAACACTGGTATTGCCACTGCTTTCTTCAACCGAGGTAACCGCGGTGTTGTTAGAGACCTCATTGAGCTCCTCAAGGAGGCCAACCAGGAGCTACCTTCCTTCCTTGAGACTGTCGCTCGCGAGTCTTCCTACGGAGGTGGTCGTGGAGGCCGATCTCGCGGTGGCGGCCGTGGTGCCTCTGCTACCCGAGACTTCCGTAAGTTCGGCGGCGGAGGCTTTGGTGGCAGCGGTGGCGGTGGCGGCGGCGGCGGTTTCGGAGGCCAGCCTGCCTACGGTGGTGGCTTCGGCGGACCTCCCCAGGGTGGCCCAGGATATGGCGGCGGCGGCGGCGGCTACGGTGGTGGTTTCGGCGGCGGTGGCTACGGAAACCCTGGTGGCCCAGGCGGCCAGTCCTGGTGGTAGTGGACAACAAGCCACGACAGCATCAGCCGTCCAGGCTTGATGTTTCGGTGCTCGCGAGTATTTTCTAACGTCTCGAGCATCTCTTTTCTCCGCGACGGACGGTTGTCCGTTGTTCATCATTGGCATTTTCTTTTCTGTTTACGCTTTCATATTTCGACGAACGGCGACGCGAGCATGACCTGCGGAGGCGGCATTTGTGCTTTCTCTTGAGCTGGCAAAAAGCAGCACCGGTTTGAGGGCATTCATGAAGCATGTGATAGATTGCATTTTCTTTTTGATTTTGACACCCTCCTCGATTGATACCCTTAGACCGAGAGTTGGGGAGCTCAAAGCACCGGACACTAGCAGAAACGTGGCGTTTATAGATCTAGGGCAGCCTAGATCTGGACTGGAGCTTCACGATTCTCATGTTTCTGACGTCTATCAGGGGTTTCTCTGAGAGGGCATTTTCTCGCTTTCACGATAGAGGGTCATGACTTCGCCGTGCGGACATAGACAAAAGTGGATTACTCAGGTTCTCTGGTCGCATTATGCTCGACCGTCTCCAACAGCAGAGACGAACAGGAGACGAAGGGCATATGGTATGGACAGGGCACAAAGGAAGGATGGTCGGCAGACCGGTTATCTCTGTTTTTGATTTCTTTTTGCACTCTACGAGTTATGATCAAGGCCGTCCCGATACACACAGATTATGAGTTTTAGGTTGGACGACATTGATCAAGAGCTCTTAGTACGGCCGCTTGGGGGCGTACAGGCAGACGGACATTGGGTGTTGACGAACCTGGTTGAAGAGCGGAAACCAGGTGGGCAGCCTCGGTAAACGAGACCGGGCTTTGAACACTTACAGGCTCTGTCCCTGCGGAAAAAATGACAGACAAGGATGACCAGAGTGGACTTGAGGAGTTCCAGGACCAAAAAAATAACGAAGAGCTTTCACTGTTAATACTGTTCCGTGTATATTGTGAAGTGTGTGTACTTGTTTCAGTAGTGACCAAGGTACTACTAGGGATGCTATGCTTAACGACTTTAGAGACAGTAAAATTTGAAGTGAAATGGAATGCGGGTAGAAGAGATTGAAGTTAAGGCTATCGACGTCACATCGGGCGCTAAGACAGCTGGGTTGTTTGGTGGGTGTGGCGGGGCTGGAAGTCCCTGAGCTGCCAGTGAGCAGTGACACCAATGTGTCGTGCCTGGTAAGCCTGGGAAGTACTAAGTAGAAGGATTGAGTAATCAGCCGAAAGTAGGTGGACAGCTCAGCATTTTTGCTCTGTGCCTTATTTACGAAAGGTTTCCAAGAGTTGCGCGCATCCCTCTGCCATTGCCAGCTCGAGTCTACTTTAGAGACAGCGAAACCGACACAACAGTTCATCGACCGACGTTTCTTAACCGCCCACGCTCAGAGTGAGGCTAGACGGCTTCCAACAATGGGTGTCTTCGACAGCATCGATGCCGCCTTGACAGGCTTGGTGGGACAATGGAACATATACTCCACGGGATTGATTACTCTGCTTCTTGTCCTGGTCTCGTATCGAGTCATCTCATCCCGCGATCCCGACGTCCATCCTATGCTGCTGGCAAGGCAGTCCGTTCCCTCGACCGTGCGCAACCAAGGCGAGAGTGCTATATATCGTTCACAGGCTGCGCCTCATGGCATGCCTCTTAACAGTGGATTGAACGTCAAGGATGCAGGCGCTTCCAAGTGGTCGAGGGGCCGCGATGGAGATCTGAGGGACATTTGGCGCAAGGCTGCGTTGGGTGGTGAGGATGGTGCTAAGGGCCGCATTTTGACGGTTCTTGGGACTCAGAAGTCAATCGAGCATAAGACTGGTAGGTTGCATAGATGCTCTGATCTGGGCTCGCAGGGACAGAATGCTGATATTAAGCTGTGCAGAGGACATCACCAGACAGATCAACCTCATCGGTCAGCACATCGCGGAGCAGGGCGGCATTAGAGTTGCTGTCTACTTGCCAAACTCGGTTGAGCTCCTGATAGCTCTGTTTGCTTGCAGCTTCTACCCGAACCTGACGACTGTACTGATTCCATTTGATGTGTCCAATGATGAGCTCATCTCTATGCTACGTCGTTCCGCCGTCGATACGGTCATCACGGCCTCAGGAGCTTTCCCCTTTGACCTTGTTGCCAAGGCGTATCCCTCACTGAGGCAGCTCATCTGGGTCGTGGACGAGGGCAACAGCCACATGGGCTGGGATGAGGTTCCCGAAGGCATGGGCGGCGAAGTCAACGTTGCTACATGGCAAGACATTGTGAACGAGGCGCCGGCTTCCGCTGGAACCGAGCTACCGCCCGTCGATCCGGCTACTACCCCCAGCGATGTTGTCACTTTCTGGCAGGCCAAGTCAGGGCAAATGGAGGAAATGGTTCGCTTCACTCAGAGCAACCTTGTGGCGGGTATTGCTGGACAGCTGGCTTCCATTCCGCACAAGGAGCGCCTCAACCCGTCTGATCTCTTCTTACCGGCTGATTCTCTGACCCATGTTTACACCTTGACGGTTACCTTGGCGGCGCTCTACTCTAACGCATCTATTGCTTTCAACTCTGTGGCAGGCAAAAACTCAGACCTGGTTCTCGCAACGCAGGGCATTGCGCCCACTGTTATCGTCGCTAGCCCAACAACGTTGCTTCGCACCCACGCCGAGAGCACGGGCAAGATTGGCTCTGCGTTGGCTCAACTGAGCCACACGCTTTCAACTCGGACTCTCACACAGGAGGGAGTCTTTTCCCCAGCCAACATACTGTCCGCATTCTCCTCCGGCGCACGTCCTACCGTTGGTACTACCCCTGGCAAGCTCCGGGCCATTTACGTTGCTGAGAGGGCCGGTGCCGATGCGCCACATCTGTCATCGAAGGTGCTGTCGGACTTGCGAGTCTTCACCGGAGCGCGTATTGTCTATGCCTTGACAGCGGCTAAGGTGGCCGGAGCTGTGAGCCAGACGGCGTTCTTTGACTACAGACTTAGTGAGGGTAAGGGGCATTTTGGAGCTCCTCTTACGTGTGTGGAGGTCTTCCTCAAGGATTCGGGCCGCTTGAAGACGACAGATGACAAGGTTGAAGGCGAGGTAAGTTCCAAGACTTTTGCGGTTCATTCTACTTGGTTTTCAATTTGGCTGACTGTTGGTTTCATTCTAGATTTACGTTCGAGGACCGAGTGTATCTGGGGGTGAAGCAAGTACGGATGTTACGGGCTTCATTCGGGATGACCATACTCTGGCCTATGCTTGAAACTTTAGTTAGAAGTAGGTATATGAGAGGCTGAGAGCTATGTACCTACCTGATGAACACTCTGTTGCATGATACACATGGCAGACAGATGAGGGCATACAAAACAAACTAGCACTGAAAGAGTACTCGTTATCGAAAGACGATATGATGTTATGTTACTGATGACGAGACATAATGGAATATTCTTCATTGAAGCGCTTGAAGCAGTAATGTGAGATGAGCGATCTGCAAGTTGCTTGCAAGTCCAAGGCAACACATGCATAGAATGGCTACTAGTAGGACTAGGAGTGTTTAGTCGTATTTTATGAAATAGTACTACTAGTATTGCTAGGTAGCACTTAGCAAAAGAGACGATGAAATTACTACTAACTCTACCTTGTACGAGTGTTCCGAGCCATTAGTACAAGATCCGGCCCAAAGTGGAGTGGCCCCGGCTCCCTACTACTAAGTTAGTAGTACTAGTGGTACGGCTGGTGCCTGTCACAATTTATGAGCAGCCCGCAGCAGCGTCATCAGTACATTAAGGAAGGGCAGGTGGCACTGGGCCAACTAGCACTAAGGCACCTAGATAGGTGGTAGTAGTAGTACTAGTAGGCTCTTTCTTTCCCCATCCGAGAACAAGTGCGTGTGCGTGTGCGTGTGTTCCTCTGACTGCAGGAACTGTCAATGCAGGCCCGATTGATTGTACCTGCCTGACTTGAATATCAATCCCCTTAGTCGTGCTACTATGCCATATCTATGCGAGTGTCATAGTAGAATGACTCGGGACTAAAAATAAATCGAATTCCTTAAGAACTACTAGTAGGTGGACAGGCAAAGAAAGAAAGAAAGAAACCTCATCCACGCACCACCTTCATTTCAATCCATCCCCGTAACCATCGCAGTCCGCGCTGCGCTCAGCTCAACCCCGAGCCCGAGTCCGCGCACATCTGCGCCTGCAGGCAGGGGATAATATTGACTTTGGACGGTGATCAGGTCGCTAAATTATTCCCACCAGCTCACTAATACGCTGTCCATACAGCCCTAAGATAGGCAAATCCGCCACCCACCCACCCTCCATTATTGATTCTCTCGGTTCATTTTATCCAGCTCACCCTACTACCTACCAATAGTATTACTAGCGGCGTTCCCCTCGTTTTTTTCTACATCTGGTCGGTCTAATTACTTGCAGCGCGTCTTGGTGCCGTGCATATTGCGTCGCGTGTCTTGTTTCGTCCCCGTTACATACCAGCACTGCTAATGCCCATTACCTTAATTGACCTGGGATATTCTCCATAATACTTCTATACTAATCCTAGTACCTCTCTGCTTACGGCAGTTCTCACATAAACGTTGTGTGAGGTGAAGACTTAATCTTCTACCTCACCGTTTATATGCGCCGACGATCCGTCTTGGGAGGGTGATGAGCTCATCGCAGGGCCCTCAAGAACCGCCACACACGATATCCTCAGTCCCCTCTAGTCACCCATTGATTGAGCCTGGAACCAAGTCGAAGATGAGGGGCATCACACTGAGGGGACGGTGATCATTGACTAGTAGCTTTCTGGGCCATTGCGAGCATACTCTATCTGCTACGGTACATAGCAGCAGCACTACCATACTCTAATTATCCCCTAGACGTTCGGCCGTCACATCGCCGAGCTAGATACTACAAGCGCGGCTAAAGAAAAGATCTTGCAGCCCAGGCTCAGCTGCAACTTCAGCCGTACCTCCAATATGAGGAAGTTCACCAAAATCCTCAGTTGGCGCCACGGCAAGGACGGCAGCGGCAAGAACACATCTAATGGCGGCCCCAATGCTCCAAGGCTCTACGAGGCGCCTTGCTTCCACCAGCTTTCCTCGACCCGTCTTCTACACGGTGGCAAGCCTGTCCAGAGAGCACCTCCCCCGCCGTCCAGTCGCATTGTCGCTGATGAAGTCTCGGAGTTATTATGCGCTCGATGTGCCGGCACTGACTTTGCCCATTTGTTGGACTGGAAACCGGGCGATCCCAGGCCTTGGGTCCAGTTGTCGCATGTTCTCGAGCAGGAGGGAGAGCCGGAATGTCCATATTGCTCTTTTTTCCGTGCTCTATTGGGCGTAGCTTCTTCGTCAACGGAGCAGCAGCAAGAAGATGCGGGAGCCAGCGCCGGTGCCGGCAAGTTTGCGCCATACTTGCGCATACGGCTGGCATTCGAGCGGTTGGGTGTCAAAGAGAAGCATGAGTTGGGCAAGGCTGTTCTGATCGAAGTCATGGCCAAGAATAAGAATCTGCCATGGGGTTACGTGGTCAAAGCAGTTGACGACGAGGGCGCCAGCATGGCAGGATACATGGGCGATGGTGAGAGCTTTGGGATTAGGGGTCGGACAGTGACTCGTCTGCTGGATCCCTTACTTCCAAGGCTATGGCTCGACTATTGCGTCGATCACCATCGAGATACGGAGAGCTGCGCGAAGAACGAGCTGCCAGTGGAAGGACTGAGATTGGTAGATGTCGAGTCAGGGTGCGTGATAGCCGTCGACGATTTGGACCAGAACGTTTGTCCCGATTATCTCTCACTAAGCTATGTATGGGGTTCTAGCGAATGGGGAGATAATTTAGAAGAGGGGGGAAAGTTACCGAACGATCTGCCGCCCCTGATTGCCGATGCGATAGGGTTCACAAAGACGATGGGATTCCGTTTTATCTGGATCGACCGCTACTGCTTCTTCCAGCTTCCAGAAGCGACACAGCGTCTGCAGCTCAACCGAATGGGGGACATTTTCTCACAGTCGAGCCTCACTTTAATCGTGGCTGCTGGTGATGGTGTGAGCGAGGGTATCCCTGGGATCAGTGTGCCGCGCGACGCACAACTCTCGCTCAAGACGGAGACGGGTCTTTTCACAACCTCATTATTACGACCCGACGCAGAGGTCGCTAGCTCGAAATGGGCATCCCGCTCATGGACATACCAAGAAGGTCTGCTGGCCCGACGGCGCCTCGTCTTTACGCCGTCACAAGTTTACTTCCAGTGTCGCAGCCTCCACTGCCACGAGTCTCTATCCGTACCCTTAGAGCATGCTCCAGCGCTCAACCTTGGACGTGTCTTCCCTGAAAATGGCGGCGGGGATAAGGCATCTGACCTTAAGACTCACATCAAAGCATATATCAGCAAGGAACAACGGCAACAAGAGGATAGGTTGAACGCCTTCCGGGGTCTGCTATACCACTACCACCACAAGCTGGACCGCGGCGTCGACAGCTTCCTAGGTCTGCCATTATTCCACCCCGAGGCCTTTTCTACGGATAAAGTTGTCAGCCAAACGGATCGCCTCGCTGTCGCCCTCAGCTGGGTACCAAATCACACTATACCTTCTCAAACTACGCCCACGATGCCTTACTTGCTCGATCCCGCTCGACATTACCCTTCTTGGACTTGGCTTGCCTGGCGGCTACGCCCTGGGCAGACGCCCCTCAATCACAGCTTCCACTTCAGCCTGCTTGGCGACAGCGAGGGTAGTCCTGTGAGTGCCCCGCCTCAGATGGAGGTCTCCGTTGGATTCGAGGACGGCAAGGTACTGAGCTGGGAAATTGATGGCGATGCTATTGGAAGACGCCGGGAAGAAACTATTTCTTTCCTCCGCGTCCGCAGCTACTGTTTCGAGATGACAATCGACAAGGAAGGAGAGAACGTGGGGCTTGCAGGCGTGAATCTGGGACGAGCACAACGTGAAGCTGTGAAGGGATGGTTCAGAGTCGCTGCAGAAACGGCGAAGTTGCCTACCTCCGAGGAGGAAAAGGAGGAGGAGGCTGACGAGAGCAAGACTGGGCTGCCAGATGGGGAGTACCAACTGACAGGCGTCGTTCTCTCCGGCAAGAACTGGCGTAGCGATGGACAATCGATGGAAGCGACGATTCTTATCTGCAAACGGCAAGGCTGGAGATTGCCTAAGAAAGAAGAGAAAAAAGATGAAGAGAAGGAGGACAGCCAAGAAACCAAAGAGAATAAAGAGAATAAAGAGAGCGAAGAAACGACAGAGAACGACTCCAAACAATCCGAGGATAAGGACAAAGTTAGCCAGGAAAAGAAGTCCGAGGAGTCGAAAAACAGCAAGAAGAGCAAAATAGAAGAGGAGGAGGAGGAAGCGGAGAAGATGGTGAGATTGGGGGCCATGACGGTCAAATTCACCTCCTTCACACCATTTGGCGACATGAAGGCCGTCATGGAAGGCCTTGAGTTGGACGCCGGAGACAAGGGGGAAATGAATGTTGAGTTGCGGGAGATTGATATTCACTGAGAATGATAAACGACTGCAATGCTTGCTCACGATCTGTGGAAAGCGTTTTTATCCATACCCTTTCGCTTCAATTTAGCATAGAGATACCAGGAGTACTTTGTCATTCTGTCATTCTTTTGGCCAGATGATACACACATACTAGCACATCACAATACATAATACTACTTTTCTATACTTTGTATTCATCAAGGGTATCATCATTCCGTTCATCTTGGTTGTATCTTGCATGGTTTCTCGAACCACCTATTCTTGCTGCATCTCCAGTATCGTCCTCTTCGTCATATCATCCTGGACCCAGCCGATGACCCGAGTCGCTACATCTCCTATAAGCTTGTCATAGTGAGGGCCAGAGAAGAATAGACCACAGTGAGCGGTCACCTCGTCCATGCCGTCCATGTACACATCCACCCAAGTAGGGTCTATCTCGCCATCTTTCTTACTTGGAAGAGTGCAGAACTTCTTGCGTTTCTGGGGTTTGGCAGCCTCCTGACTTTCAACGACCTGGGTCTCTCCTGGTGCAGTCGAGGTATTTTCCTCCATCCTTTCCTTTCCCTTGCCCTTCTCCAGCTTCCTAGCCTCCTTTTCTTCTTTTGCGCGCCGTTTCTGGATTAACTTTTCTCGCTCTTTGATGGCTTTTTCGCGGTCTTTGACGGTCTTTGCATAGGCTTTTTGTACCCTCTTATACTCCTTTTCCGCTTGCTTGCGAGCATCCTTGTCCTTGTATTGATCGAAGTCAGGCTGCACTGGTTCAGTGGGAAGCTCAGGAATAGGGGCCAGGTCTAAATCTCGAGTTTCTGTGGCAGTCTCTGTGGGAGCTTCATGGCTCGCCATTGGGGCCGGCTCGACTTGTTGCATTTCGACGGGGTCTCCGTCTTCTTGATAGGACTCCTCTTTCTCGGTTTGCCATTTCTCGCTGGATGAGCTGGGGACGTTGCCTTGGGTATATTCTGGCAGTTTGCTATCAGGATCGCGTTTCTCGCTATGATCCTCCATTGTGATGCTCATTTGGGATATTGAATGAGACATGCTTGACGGATCAGTCTCGTTCGTTTCCTCCCGGCTAAAGGTCGAGGACGAGCCAGGATTTTCGGACGTGATCGGTGTCAGGTTCGTCTGGCTTGGGTCCTCCTGTTCGGATGGCTTGGGCTGCTTCTTCCGGCCCGAAGAGAGCGTGTAGTAGTTGACAAATCTCACCCTTGCTTTCTTCTTCTGTGTTTGACCAGTGTTCATGGGCTCGAGGTCGTCCACGTCCTCTAGCTCCCTTATCTTTCTGTATCTTGCATTCAGGCCCGGGAAATCAGCCAAGCATCCTCCATACTCAAGATGTGAAAGCACATGCTTTGTCGTCGCATTTAAGATTCCCTCATTATAGTGTTTCTTGGCGAACTTTGCAATGCGTTTTCGGAATGGCGCTTCATTAAAGGGCTTATCGTTGAAGAAAGGCGGATCAAAGTGAGGGTCCGTGGTTTGCTGACGAGGCGGAGGCGAGGATATTGGGGATTCATTCTGGGGAGAATGAATGTTTATAGTAGAGTGAGAGTCTTGTTGTGATAGCTGATCTTGTGGTTCTGTAGAGGGTTGCTCCGATGGTTGGAAGAGACTCGAGATGCCTGCTACCACAATTCCAGGATGCAAGCCCAAGTAGGGACAGTCTAGTCCCACGATTCCCAAGATGCGGTGCTTGTATGGATGATGGGAGTAAGGATTAGTGTTGGGCTGTTGCACATGTCAGATCAAACATATCGCTGTCAAGGGCCAAGGGATAAGAGTGGACATACCAGAGTTACGACATCCGCGGCGAGAATACCACCCATAGAATGACCTACCAGAATAATGTCTGTGGTTGGTGATTCATGAGGCTCGAGCCATTTACTGAAATTGTCCCGCGCAAGCTCTATGGCGCGGTAGGTCTTATACCTGGGGTAAATCTTGGAGTGAATAACGTGAGAGTCGGCGAGGGATGACCTCAGATAGGAGTGAACATGGTAGGGAAAGGAGCGAAAAGACTGGTTGTTGCCGTAGAAGCCGTGTATGTAGACGATGAGGAGAGTACGGCGTTGATCGGAGGCTGATACTGCGGAGGCTAGAGATACGGTAGATGAAGCTCGGGGATCCGGGGCCAGATTCGGATTGCCGGCTGCATATTTGGCATCCAGCAGCGAGCTCCGGCCCGGCCTACTGTGGTCTTCATCTTCCGAGTCTGTTTCCGTTTCCCTATACGGTGGAGGCGGAAACTGATGACTTGAACTCTGGCCTGCACTGTGACCGGCCGTCATTTTGGGATGTTGACCCGGATATTGTGTAGGAGGACGACACAGAGAATGATAGATGAGATTACCTCAACGAGTAAGATGTTGCGTCTGGGCAGGGCACAAACTGCGAACTATCGTCATCTGGAGGCATGGAATATGTGGTCGCCTATTGGCAGTGTAAGTATCCGGGCAGCTCTCTTCTGAGATTCACTTACTGACCCTTGCAAGATACTTGGTAGATTTCAGCGTCTGTCTGCCTGGATATTTTGGATAGTCGGGAGTGGCTCAGAGCTGGTCCCGCATTGCATCAGCATTTGGTGGCTGAGGCGTTTGGATGGTCTTTTTACAAACGATTCGGACTTACGCAAGCGATACCCAAGTCACTGCACGCACGGTATGACATAGGCGGACATTGATGAAGACCTCGGTTTCCCTGATTTCTGTTTCTAGATGGGGCAACCATGAGTTGGCAGTGTATCAGTGGGCGCCAGGTAATAATGGCACTGGCAGTTTGCTGGCTAGTGGGGGGCGGGGTATGAATCTCAACATGACTTCACTCTACTAATTACTCCTAGTAATGATGTTAGTAGTAAGGTAGTAGTACTAGTAATAGTACTCATAGCAGTAAGTTCAAGTTGAACATCATCGCTCCACAGCACCTGCCTTCAGTTCTTCTAATTGTTTGTCGTGCCTACCTGTGGTTATTATGAAGAAGATATTCGGGGGAAAGAGCTTCCCGTAGTACATCTTAAAGATGACAAACAATCACTGCGGCAAGAAATATAGCACTACCTTAGTACTACTAGTACTATTACTACTCCCAGTACGTAATTGAATACATGGCAACGCAAGTAGACAATATATGTTATCCTAAAGCATCTCTTTTTCTTTCTGATAACGTGGGGTATTCTGCGCATCAAGCCACATCAAACGCTCTAGTATTACCACCTACAACAATACGATATGCTGGGTGAAACTGCAAGTGCCTTAGCTCAGTGCCTTAACTTAGTGTCTTGGCTCAACGATAGGTATTATGTTGGGAAAAGCCATTCAAAGTTCGATAGAAGCCAACTAGCATTTCCAATTAAGCATCGGAACTCGGCCACACACCCACTTGAGCTACTTAAGTGTTATGTTATATGATCTGGGCACCGTCTTAGTGAAACACGGCGCCGCCCCTGAGACCCGCTAACGTTATTGGGCCCTGGCTTGCACCTTTAACTTATACTTGCACTTTACGCAAGTATTAGCTCTGACCACCACCAATTATCAAACCTGTCTAGCCTTCTGGAATGGGTTGTCGAAGCTACAGGCAGTCCTCATACAGGCGCTAATGCTGACCTTGACATTAATTATTATGAAGCTTTGATAACGGCAGGCAAAGCTACGGATACGACACCCGGCCAGTGCACACACCAACACGATCCTTCACGTTAAGGACCAGTAGGGGCAATATAGTCTTCACACCGAGAAAGTCCCAAGCTGGACAGAAAGAGATTTCTCGACCGACTGAGGAGCGAGCTGCGGACACAGCTCCGCGTACTCCTGGTCACGTCCATGATCATGTCCTAATGACGGGAGGCTCACCAAATATGACAAGGTGCACCGATATGTACTCAGCCGACTCTCGAAACGAGGCTCGTGAAACCAGATAAGGCCCCGAAGCTCCTCAGATCTGCTTATCCTCTGTGAGATACATCGTTGGGCGCCTTCTGCACAGTTTGTACTCAATTCTATGAGCTTTACGCTCATCCTGCAGGACACGAGAATATACATCCACCATGATATCCCGATACTACGAAAAGTATGGATACTTACTAATATATACCTTTCACGCGAGCATGGAGGGTCTTCCTGCTCATCTGCACGCCATCGCTAGCGGCTTCTGTTTTTTTGCATATATTATTTTCCTCCTCGTACGACTTGATTGCTTATAATAGAGAAAAAGGGCCATACATGTACCATCTATGAGGCCTGCTGTAGGGGAGCCGATTGGTGGACCACAGGGGAAAATGGCCCGGAGGAATACGAGATTCGGCGCAACCACGACGGTCGGGCGCCCCTACTTGCAGCCAGCAGGCCGCCTCAGTTTTCTACTCGTACGAGTACTGGGTAAATAATAGGTGCCTTGGACCCCGGGGGCCTGGTCTGGTCACGGTCCTCGCCAATATCATAACAGCTGGTAAAGGCCGCACCATGGCACCGAAGCCCGGCCGCTAGTTCCCAAGGAAGTGGCCCGGCTAGCGGAATCATCTCGGCCTGCAGTGGGCGATGCATGAAATGTGCCATTTTGACAATATAACTGCTTATCAGTTAGTACGAGTAGCTTGCTCCGTAGGCTCGCGTCGCAAATTTAGATTTCCGATTGATTCCTCGCAACTCGCTGGTAAGGCCCTCAATGAAAGAATAATGACAGCGAGGACGGATCAATATACTGCTTATCTTCCTCCAAGCCGTCTGACGCTGCATCGGATGGCACCGAACATGATTGATCGATATGGCATCATAGCTGGATTAATATTATTACTCGCAGAAAGGTCGAGCCCAGACTCTAGACTAGTCCAACAATCAATTATTCCCACGGCGGCCTCAGGTCGATGAATCGGAGCTTGGCACCAACCAAAGCAACGCTCTCTTGCTACTATCTAGTCTTCCTAGTACACTGACGTCTTCCCATCCCTGTCCATGATCCCGGATCGCATCGCCTGATTGGCCACAGCCAGCTCTCGAGCATGGGCTGCGAAATTATACCACCCTCTCGGCAGGGGCCTTTTCTGGCTTGGAAGCTGTTTGCTTCATTTTACCTGCATGACCGAGAGGGACAGTAGGTGGACACTGCGCTCGCGCTGCACCAGTCCAGTCCCAACTGTTCAACCTGGGCATGGGTTTTTGTGCAAGTGGTACGAGGTTGGTATACGTATAGTAGTAGGATTGGGATTAGGAGGAGGGAGTTGTGGATGGGACGGTCCAGCACAGGCCCAAGCACAAGCACAAGCACAAGCAGCACGATGCATGGGTAGGAGGTAGTAGGTTCGACAAGCAAGAGAGAGAGAGAGAGAGAGCCTTTTCCTTCGTTTCCTTCTCCAATCTTGCTCATTACCTCACTCTTGTCACCCATTTTCGTGACGTTCCTTTCGTTCCTCTCTTTATTTCGTACTCGTAATCTTAGTATTATTCGCTCTTTTTTGTTTTTACTCAATCCGCTTCGCTTTTCGAAGCTTGTCATTCGTTTTTACTCTAATTTCCTGGTTCTTTTTCCCCCGTCTTCTTCACGTTTATTTCACTCCAGCCCTGCTACTTGAAAAACAGTAGTAGTAGTCGATACGAATCTGCAAACGAATACGGAAAAGAAGACGAGAACGAATAGGACCAAGGCGTGGGATCAGGGGAACGTACGGGGAGAGAAAGGGAAAGAAAGGGAAGAAAAAAAAAAAATAAGAGAACCAGCAGGAAGAGAAAGTGCAGACGAGCAGACGACGAGACGCAAGCCAGCTTTTCCTTGGCAAATTCCCATCAATCCCGACCAGAAACACAAACACGTTGGCAGCAAGGGAGAAAAAAGAAACGGGCGACAGCAGCAAAACAACAACGCGTGCAAGCAAATCAATTGGGTCAAACCAGCGTCAGAGCTTCCCGCCATACGGCAGTAAGCAAACGAGTCGATCACCCGATAGCGTCGACGGGAAGAAAACCAAAAGAAAAGAAAAGACAAGAAAATCAAAATACGAGGAAAACCTGCACGAATCGAAACAGATCTGCTGGCGGAAGGGGGAGAAGATCGACGACAGCCGGTCGGTACGATACGATACGATACGATACGATACGGTACGGTACGGGAGAGGGCATGGGAATGCAAACGGGCAGAAGTGCCTTGATTCTCCTGCCTTCGCGTAGCTCTGGCATCACTTGCTAGCAACGCGACCGTATAGGTACCCCAGAGCCTCGCTGATCCATCTACGGCACTGTTAGACCCTATCGGGGTTTGGGCAGTGCTTGACGAGGACCCTTCTTTTTTTAAAAATATTCCGAGAACAAAACAAGCAACGGTCGCGGAGGAAGCCATACATACATACGCGCATCCATCCCCGGCAGACCAGTGGCACCAGCGGCACCAACAAGCAGAAAATAGAACTTGAAGCAAGCCACCTCCTCCACTCTTTGCCGTCTTCGGCCACCCGCCCCTCTTTAGCGACTACTTTCAAGTTACAGCACATCTCTGTCGCTGAAATTGCTGGAATCACTGGAATTCAGTGGATAACGCATTACGCCGCCCTCAAGCTCCGCCACCATCTGTCCCCGCCGCCGTGCCTCAAGCCGGAAGGATCCTAGGTTAGAATTGCTCGCTAAAAACAATTCCGTTTTAGCAATTGGCCATCGATCTGCAGAGCACTCTATTCTACAGGTACCTTACTCGTACTGGAAGCAGGTTCAGCCTGCAAACAACGACTTGTTTGTGCCAAGGCCGCCAAGCGCTAAGCAGGTCCCCCTGTGGGTTCACCGTTCTACCTTGGCAATTAGCAGCAATTTAGCAGCAGAGGCTGCTAGTTAGTACCTTAGGTGACGCCTAAGGTAATTACTGCCAACTGCGCTAATCATGGCTTACGACGGCCGCGCTCCGCCGCCGCCAGGGCCTGCACACCCTGACTCGGACAATGGAAAGGACAAGGCTGCCGTTTCCGCTTCCGATTCTGCATCTGCATCTGCATCTGCATCCGCGTCTGCGTCTTCATCGCATTCTCAACCTCATCCTCACAATCACTCTCACTCTCACGCCCACGCTCGCTCGCGTTCGCGCCCTCACTCTCGCTCATTGCATCATCACGCTCATTCTCATTTGCATTCAGATTCCTCATCATCTTCAGGGAATTCTGACGACACGGGGCTCCAAGCACCGCCGTCGCATTCATCATCTTTACCACCATCTCAAAACGACGTTGAACTCACCGACGACGACGCCAACCACAGTTCAAAACACAATAGCGAAGCTCAGCACCAGGCCGACGACAAGCTTCTAGAACTCCGCAACGCAAACGCCGATGCACCATCCGGACACAACGCCGGTTCCCTTGCCACTCAAGTTGTCCAAACGATAGAAGTCGTTCAAGTCGTCGATCGCCTTGGGAAGCCCCTGTCCAGCCATACAGTCTACGCGCCCCCTGCCACCGTGGTCGTAGACCGCGAGTTGGGTGTAACCGTCGCCATTTCCGCTCCGGGCTCTTCGCGGACTGCCCCGGCTTCGGAGCCGGCGGCCAGCTATGATGACCCGGGCAATGGCCGTTCGAGCAGTTCGCTTACCTACCATCCGCCTGTGACCTACTCAACGACTAGCCACACCCCAGAGCCCACGTCTACTTCGTCCAGGGAGTCGTCTCAGGAGTCTTCACAGGAGTCATCGCAAGAGTCATCGTCGCGGAAGCCTCCAAGCGCGCGGCCGCACCGCCCATCACATTCACCTGGTGGTGGTGATGGTGGTGGTGGTGCAAAGAATTCAACTCAATGTAAGAAACTCACCAGATTTGCACAATGTTATCCCGGTTCTAACACTCAGGTTGTAGCTGTGTCTCCAAGCAATTCAACAACCCTACTCTCCGAGTCCTTGAGTAGAACTGTTATGAATGATGATAGTTCCTCAATCTCAGAAACCGCGTCTTCACAATCAACCGATGTGTCCGAGTCTTCATTCACATCGGAGACATCCGACTCAACCTCAACCTCATCCTCATACTCATATTCGACCTTTGAGTCTTCGACAGCGACAACTGGTGGATGGGGAGACGACAACACCAGAGTCTCTGAGCCGACGGATCTTCCTGACGCATCTGCGGATGACGACGATGATGGAGGCTCTGGCAATCTGTCTCCGCAGGAAAAGCAGATTGTTGGGGGTGTCGTTGGCGCTGTAGCAGGCGCTGCTTTCCTACTCTTATTAGTGATGCTCGCTATTAAGTGGAAGAAGAGGAGGAGCCAAGTTCAGGAGCTCGTTGGCGAGGGAGGAGTTGGCTCACGAGCACTGCCCGCCGGTCCAAGCAATCCGAACGACGGAGGTAGCAGCGGGGCACCCGCCATGTCACAAAACTCAACATCGTTCGCTGTCCCCGCAGCTCTTGCGACCCTGACTGGCAGAAGGCAAGATCGATCCTCACAGGGACCACCAGCTGGGGAACAACAGGGCTTCGTGCGGGTTTCGGGGAGGAAGCTGCCTTCGGTTCTTCAGCACGGCGGTGACGGTTATTCAGACCCTCGGGCGAGTGCCGTGAGCGGCGAGTCGGACTACTACCGTGGATCCCAGGCCTTTGAACCCCCCGGTGCCGCAGGAGGATCGAACCGCCTTGCCCTGGGAAGCCCGATGCGACCGGTTAGTGGAGTTCCGGTCATGCGATCCGGTCCGGCGAGGACTCCCGTCACAGAGGAGAACCCGTTTGTGGATCCTCCTTCATCACCACCACTTACACCCCCTCGGGACGACCTAGGACGAACTCTTGTGTCTCAGGATGGTTCCAGGGGTTCAGGATCTAGGTTTCAAGAGAACATCTGAACTATCCTAGACATCACGTTGATACGACACGACGTCCGCGATCGCCTTTTCATTTCTTACCGTATCTTTCCCTTCTCCACGCTCATTCGCATCTTCGGGATGCAATTCTTATTGTTATCGGCATCATCCGAGGACGACGGAGCATAGAGTTTCGGCGTTTTGTTTTGCGTTGATAGTGCCGAGCGGTTCGGTAAATTCAGCATGTATCATTTATGGGCCATTTGTGTTTTGGAATTTAAAAGAAACGTCTTGCTAGAGGAGGAACCAAGACCATTATTTAGGTTAGAGGTGTCAAAAGCTGGTCGTGGGTAGCAGCCAACCTACCATGTATGGAGAGTGAAGACGTTCTGATGTTGCCTGGTTTTTTGTGTATACACCTGGCATCCATCGTTCAAATACCATGGGAATCTTAATTAACATATTACCCCGTACTCTGACGCACGTGCATGCACGCATCGTGAATTCCTCACTTGGGCGCTTCCATATCTTTGCGATGAGAATTGGTGGACCTCGTTGAAAAGTTGACTCACAAAACGAGCTTCGGACGAAAACCTTAGCGTCAAACAACGCTGAAACCAGTGTGAACGGGTTCAAGTCGGCAGTGTTGTCAAATATTTCGTTGTACTCGTTGGGGATGCGACTCCAAACATGAAGCGTCAGAGGTCTACGCATATCCGGATCGGAACCAACCGGGGGAGTTCTTCGGACATGTCAACCCTATTGCCGACGATACGCACGCACGCATGCACCGATGATCTGGGTACCTGTTTTGTTGAATCAACTAACGCTGGTGTCAGGATTCTCGGCAGATAATATTTCAAGGACATACCTGACGCCTGCCATAAGAGAGTGGAAGGGTTTCCTGGGCGTTGATGTCGCCCACGGATTGGCTGCAACGTGGGGGTGGGGGCTCACAACCTCTAAAACGGTGTCTTAGTCGAAGTACTCGTACCTTAGATAAAGTAAGGTATCTCGAAACACTAAAATAGATGTGAATAGGCGCAGTAGTCACTGATACTACTAATAGCAGCCGCTGTGCTACTACATGTAATATACAATTCCTCTGTCATGTTTTTATTTACCTCTATGGTACATCAGCACTGGATAATTGAATGCAAACTGCGCAGAGAGAGTTATACTTGATTCATCAGTCTTCTTTAGTCTCGATATAAACGTATATCCATGTACCTTACATTTTGAGTAGTAACGCTTCAGCATGCGACCTGGGTCAACGGTCTACATCGGCTAGGCGCCTAGGTACAGTGCTTCAGCTCTGTAATCACATATTGAAGTGACGTCTACTACAAAAAGTAACGACTGGTTCGGGTAATCAACATATACAGCAGCTGCTGGGTTGGCGGGTTCAGATGAGACATTGTTCTTCGGACGTACAAGCAAGGGTCGTCTGCTGAGCCCCTGCAAGCCATCCTCAACGCCGTCAGCATATAGCATGCTCTGCCTTATATCGCCGAACCTGTGATGTTAAGCTCACGTTTCTTCAGTTACGAATTACTGCGTAAGCGCCGCACCCAAAGATTTAATGAATGTGTTGCATACAGGAACTTCTTGGGGTTTTACACTGTTTCGAGCCGTGCCCGTTCCGTTGCCGGGAGTTTCGATAGCCGGTTTTTGAGGCAGTGCAAATGTTGAAGCGCAAAGTTGGAGTTTTTTGGATCCCAATAGTCTCGGCAAAGTCACACAACAATGCTGAATTTGTAATATTGGAGAAGGGGCCCGATGGGCCGAGAAGAGTACCTGTCAAGGTCTTGGGGGGGGGGGGGGGGGGGGGGGGGGGGGGGGGGGGGGGGGGGGGGGGGGGGGGGGGGGGGGGGGGGGGGGGG